>CM028381.1:63895726-63948259 GCA_013146195.2 Codonopsis lanceolata
CGCCCTCCTCTCTCCCTAAATCTATCTCACCAAAATACTCCCTCTAGCTAACCATCAAGAGGCTTGGATTTGCGGTGTGAACCGATATTGATATCCGGTGCCACTATGATATCAATCCGAGCGAGAAGAGACTTGCGGTCTGTGGATATTGGCATCAAGAAGATAGCTCAATGATTCTTCATGCGTACAAAGGCTCCAGTTCGCATAAAGGTAATTACGTGATTCTTGTTTTATTAGCGAACTTGTATGATATATATATGATATATCCTTCATTGGTATCGAGCCATATTGCTTGATTGCTCGTATTGTTATGCCATGAATGCATGCTCTTGTTTTTGGGTTTGTTTAAAAGTTTACCGATAAACGAAACAAATGGGTTTTATTATTTTATGTGTAAAACTTTGAATTTTCGAGAAAAATTTATATGTCTGAGTTCCTACGACGAGGCGAACAACATACTAAATTCGTTGAATTCCGTTGGGTATTTTTCAAAATATCGCAAACCCAAGTTTTGTTGAAAGCAGATTTTTCGAAACTTTGCGTGCTGATTCGACCTGTTTATGTTCTGTAAAATCGTGATTTTATGAACTGTACTTGTAGTACTCGTGAGGCTTTCAACGACATATTATATGCTTAATTTGGACTTAAAATGAGCGTTTATGGCCTCGCGAGATTAGCCCTTCGCGAATCGATTTTAGGGTTAAAAATTCGACCTAAAAACGACCCACTCTCGGCCTCGATACACGTGCCATTTTGGGCACTCCTTTCGAGGTAAAAAGTACACCGTTGGGTAGTACTCGGAGAGGCGAGTCCAACGCCACCAGCCGTGCGGTCATCGGACCCCGAAGCGTGGCGCGTGAGCCTCTCTCGGCAAGGCGCGTGGAGGACGGCGTGTAGAGATCCGGTCATCGTTGGCGGTCAGCGACAGCGTCAACCGTTGGCGATGATGTGTCTGTCACCCACGTCATCGGCCGTGGGACCCACTTCGAGAAAATTTTTGTCTTGGCGTCATCATGGCGTCATCGGTATGCCACGTCGGCGCACGTCATCGATGGCGTCGACCCTATGCCCGATCGCCGTCGATCGGCTTGAGAATAAAGCCCACGCAGCGGTGGCGCGTGAGGCGCGGCTTATCGAATCGAGCTCCGTCGGCAAGCGGGCGCGTCAGCTGTTTTGGCCGTCGAGTCCATTGGTGGTCTGTTTTGATCAATTCAGCCTTTAAATATTTGTTTTTGATTTTTCGGTGTGTAAAAACATTTTTTGATTTTTAAAAATTACAAAAATAATATCCGAGGGGTTTGTTTTGTCGTGTATTTGTTGGGCTGAAATTTGGGGCTGTTACGGAATTTTTTAAAATTCTTTGTGAATTTTAAGCTATTTTTAAGTCATTTTAGCATATTTAATTGTCGTTTTGGGCTCTAAAATTGCGATTGGGACTATCGAGACCTAATAAATTTATTTTCGATAGTGAAAATATTTATGTACATGATATGTACTTGATGGATCTGTTCTATCATATTTCTTTTGTTTAAATTATCAATTTATGAATATTTTCATGTTGTGCATGCTTTGGTTGTGATTACGAGCCTCGCGATTTTCCCTCCTTACGTGTATGATGTGATTATATTTAGTAATTGATTTTTAAAACAAAAGTGAATTAAAATATATATATGCTTATGTCTTATTTTTGCAACAAATTGTAGTGAAATGGCTTCTCGAGAATGTAATCATTGACCTTAATAAGGGTGAAATTAGATGGCTCAAACTATGGTGTTTGGCAAAGGAAAATCACATACTTGCTAAGCGAGCAAGAGGTTACGGACAACCTTGATATTGTGATGGTAGAACCGGAGATGGGTAACTTGACCATCGCCCGACATCGCTTGAAAATCGAGAATTCCTTATTTGGAAAAAGAAAGATCGATGTGCACGCTTTACTATCTTTGAGTAGCATGCATAATGATCGATTAGCGAGTTTGAAGGCTGCATTGCTAAACATATGTGGGACCAAATTAAGCGCATTTATGGGAATACCTACGCTACAAAGTTAAGGACTTTGACCTACAAGTTTGAAAGCTATAAGATTGACGAAGCGAAACATTCTTGAACAACTTCGTGAGATGTCAGAATGATTCGTGATCTTAAAAGCTGGCTTGGTTACGTCTTATCGATGAGCAGCAAGTTCAAGCGGTGATTCGTTCCTTGCGATTCTTGGAGTGGTTTGAGGCGTATCTTGACTCATACGGACTCCATTCGGACTTTGCGGATGTATCTCACCATGTTGAGCTTGAGGTGAGTGTCATGAAGCGAATCGCGCGATAAGTCTTTGCGACTTCGTGATCTTGCTCTTGTTTCCCTTGAGGGTCGCGCAAGCCACACGAGGCAAGAAACAAGCTAAAGGCAAGAAGACTCGAAATTTGGGCCCTAAAAGTGACAAGATTGCTAAGCGCCGTAGAGGCAAAAAGAATATTGCTAGCGAAGTGCTACAAGCTGTGGTGCCTTGGGTCATTTTGCTCGGACTTGTCACGAGCCCAGAAGGTATCACTTAATCCTATCTCCATGCAAAGTTATGTTTGCTCTCATGTTTTATTAGGTGACTCTCTCCTGTGTGGATTGTAGACTCGAGGCTCAACCAAACATGTGACGAGGATCGAGAAGGATTTGTAGATTATCGAAAAGTTCTATTTGGTACAAGAAGAATTTTCATGGGAAGCAGTTAGATGCATTGAAGTCAAAGGAGTTGGCTCATACCAACTTCAATTGCGGAGTGGGCGCACATTGACTCTTCATGAAGTTCTTTATGCACACAGGAATTCGACATAATCTATTATCGGTAGTACAATTGCTAGGACATGGATATTCTTTTAATTTTAGTAATGATCACTTGGATATTTGTTTTGGTGATGAGGTTTTGGGACATGGTTCTTTGTCGGATAATTTCTTTAAATTAGATTTGTTGGATTCCCATAATTCTTCTCTTAATTCTTCTTCTTGCATGGTTTATGATGATTCTAATTCGAGTTATGGCATGCTAGACTTGGACATATAGGAAAAGATAGGATGACTAGATTGGCTAGAGAAGGCCTATTGGGGTCTCTCGGCAATGTCAACCTACCCTTGTGTGAATCTTGTTTGGCGGGGAAAAGCTTGCGAAAGCCTTTTGGTAAGGCAAAAGAGCCACACACCCATTAGAGTTAGTCCATTCGGACATTTGCGGACCAATGAATGTTAAGGCACGTCATGGAGCTTCCTATTTTCTCACTTTTATCGATGACTATACACTTATATGGTTATGTTTACCTTATTTCTCACCGCGATGAAGCTCTCAAGTGTTTTGGCGCTTTCGCGAGGTTGAGAATCAAAGGATAAAAGCTTAAAAACTTTTAGAAGCGATCGTGGCCGTGAATATTTATCGATCAATTTAAAGAATTGTGTGAGAAAAAGGGAATAAACGATTGACAATTCCTAGAACTCCATAACAAAGCGGTGTTGCGAGCGAAGGAATCGAACATTGTTGGAAATGGTTAGGTCGATGATGGCACACAGGCCAACCTCCCAATTTCGTTTTGGGGGGATGCGCTAATGATTGCCGCCTACATACTTAACCGAGTGCCTTCTAAGTCGGTTCCCAACCCCTTATGAACTTTGGAAAGGTGAGAAGCCTAAATTGGGGCATCTTCATCCTTGGGGTTGTGCGAGTTATGTCCATAGTACTTCCAATAAGTTTGGAAAACTAGGCCCTAGAGGAAACAAGTGTGTTTTCATAAGGTATTCGAGATACCTCGAGGGTTATGTTATGTGCGGTGGAAAACCTAACGAAGGAATGGTGAATCGAGTCGCGCAATGTTGATTTCATTGAGAATGATTTCCACAGATAGGTGAAGTTAGGAAAGACTTTGAACTTTTTGAGATGGAAGAAGAACACATGACATCTTTTGGCGAAGGTGGGGAATTGCCTCAACCTAATCCTATGGTACAACATGAGGTTGAACCTATGGAAGTCGCCAAGAGAGTCAAGGTGATCTTCATCCAGTGGGATGCAGATTCTAGTGGGAGTCGATACTAGAGCGAAGAAGTAACGTGGAAATATACCTCGTCGTCGATTCGCGATCGAAGAGGAATCTTTCTAACTACTTCTTTCAATTCTAGTGAGCCTACATCGTTCAAAGAAGCTCTTTCTTTACCTACAAGCAGATGAATGGATAGCTGCAATGGAAGATGAAATTTCCTCTATGAAAAAGAATCGGGTTTGGGAGTTAGTTGATCTTCGCAAGGTCGCAAGACTATTGGAAACAAATGGGTTTTCAAAGTCAAGCGAAAAGCGGATGGATCAATTGACAAATATAAGGCACGTCTTGTGGCGAAAGGCTTTACCCAAAGAGAGGGTTTAGACTATGAGGAGACATTCTCCCTGTGGTGAGATTTTCCTCTGTTCGCCTAATCCTAGCGATAGTAGCACACATGGATCTAGAACTTTATCGGATGGATGTTAAAGCGCATTTCTCAATGGAGAACTAGATGAAGAGATCTATATGACTCAACCGAGAGGGTTTTGAAGTCAAGGGACAAGAGCGCAAAGTGTGCCGACTCAAGCGTTCCATTTATGGTCTCAAACAATCATCTAGGCAGTGGTACATTCGCTTTCACCAAGCGATAACCTCAATTGGCTTTGTGATGATTGAGGAAGACCATTGTGTGTATGTTAAGCGATCCAAGAAAAAGATCTTGATTACGTCATTATATGTTGATGACATCCTACTAGCCGGGAATGATATGGAGATGATAAATGCCACTAAAGAGTGGTATGCTGCTTTCGATATGATGACTTGGGTGAAGCAAGCTATGTGCTTGGAGTAAAAGTCATTAGAGATCGTTCGAAAAGATTTCTTGGTTTGTCTCAAGAGACTTACATTAAGAAAGTTATCGAGCGATTTGGCATGACTAACTCAAAACCGTTGTCACTCCAATGGAAAAGGGATGTGTCCTTAGTACAAACCAATGCCCTAAGAATGAAGAAGAGAAGAAGAAAATGTCTACAACTCCATATGCAAATGCGGTAGGAAGCTTGATGTATGCTATGGTGTGTACTCGGCCTGACCTATGCTTTGCAGTTGGGATGTTGAGTCGATTCCAAAGTAATCACGGACCTCAACCTTTGGATGGCGGTGAAGAGGGTTACTGCGTTACTTGGTGGGAACCACAAATTTAACCCGTGTTACCAAGGTGGTGATTTGAGCTTGAAAGGTTTCAGCGGCGGATTGGGTGGAGATGTAGATGGTTATAAATCTACTTGAGACACGCTTTCCTCCTTGGTGGTGGAGCTATCTCTTGGAGTAGCAAGCGACAGACTAGCACCGCCCTATCTACGATGGAGTCAGAGTACATGGCTTGCTCAGCTGCGGTTCAAGAAGCTGTGTGGTTGAGGAGTTTTCTTCAACATCTTGATGTTACGACGCATGTGGATCGATCTGTAGTCATTGCTTGTGATAGCATGGCGCTTTAGGTTACACTAAAGATCCCAAGTACCATGGGAAGGCGAAACACATTAACATCAAATATCATTTCACTAGAGACATGGTTGCGAGAAGAAAGTTGTTCTAGAATATATTCCTACTAGAAGCATGTTAGCGACCCTATGACTAAACCTCTAGCTAGAGAGATCTTTCAGGATCACATGTTGGGTCTAGGGCTTCGTAGGATTTGACTTTTATTCTGAGAACACTTATGTTGACATTTGATTATTATTCATTATCGTTTGAATAAATTGCAGTTTCATTTTATTCCTTTTATATATTAATTGGATATTTTGATATGAAATTGTGTGGCATATATATTTTTGATTAAAAGATGTCGTGGATATTGAATTGGCCCTCTCACACGGGTAATTCACCTTGTCGCCAGGTGGGCGAGCAAGTTGAGATAGTAAAAGTCTTTGGTACCTACAAAGGGGGTACGTAAATGACATTACATTTATCGCCTTGGCATACGGCCAAGATGAGACCTTTATAAGGTCGACTTTATATCCCAAGGAAAAGTCCGAATATGAGATCTTAAAAGAGAGTCACTAGAAGAGTGGCGCTTTTAAGTACTCAAGTTAGACGTGAAGAGGCGGCTAGACTATGGTTCGTATGACGTTTGAGCATGACATGCCTGCTTTGTGTGGGAGTTCCGTCATAGCATACACTTCATACTGTATGCGACTATAATGCGACTTTAGAAAGTGATTGAATGATCCCTGCTTCATCACTGTGATAGTTCTAGTGATCAAATCCAGATCACGATTATACCCTATGTGACTTAGAACTATATAATGAACTTGGGCGTTGATGATGCTACTTTGGCATGCCGACCAACGGGCTATGCACATCTGATCCTACGAGCATTCTTTGGGAAAGCGATCAGCCAAGAGTGATTAATATGAGTGTCTAAGGAAGATAGTATGATATGCATCTTTATTTTTGTGTTTCAATGCCATGGCGATCATATTGAACATACGGTTCAAAAGGTTGATCTTGATACACAAACATATTGAGTTTTAAGCACCGCTCTTGAGGGATTGAGGATGCTTAAATTGATGTATATATACGGATGCAGGGTATAGACGAGTTTTGTTTCCTAACGAGGACGTTCTATGTTGGGTCGGATGGTGATTTGGTATAGCGCTCCACCCTTTATCTTTCTCGTCATGTCGCACGCTTCACTTCCAGTATGAAGAGGCAGTGTTTAACGGGTTTTGATGATACGATGTGGTTAGAGAGATGAGTCCATGTGTTCGAGTGGGAGATGTTGGTAATTGGGCTTGCGGCCCGATTATTTAGTCCCGCCCACATGGAAATAATATTTATATTATTTATTGGTTAAATAGAATCCTAATCCAATTGGGTTTAGGATTACTTAACCTACAAGAAATAGGTTTCTTGTAATAATATAAATAGGGCAACAAAAGGGATAAAACCCTAATCAGTATTTTGGAGAACACGTCTCCTAGCAAAAGTGCCGCCCTCCTCTCTCCCCTAAATCTATCTCACCAAAATACTCCCTCTAGCCTAACCATCAAGAGGCTTGGATTTGCGGTGTGAACTAGTATTGATATCCGTGCTCCGTGATATCAATCCGACGAGAGAGACTTGCAGGTCTGTGGATATTGGCATACGTAGATCGTAGCTCAAGCGTAATTCTTCCGCTGCGTACAAGGCTCCAGTTCGCATAAAGGTAATTCGTGATTACTGTTTTATTAGCGAACTTGTATGATATATATATGATATATCCTTCAAAACTCAATTGTGATGGAGCCAGTAGAGGTAACCCAGGTCCAGGATCAGGTGGAGGTATTATAAGGAATAGTTCGGGTGATATGTTGTTGGCCTTTTCTGAATTCTATGGCCATTGTAGCAGTTTCCAGGCTGAATGTAAAGCTTTGCTTCGCGGTCTTCGATGGCTTCGCCTAAAAGGATGGTCTCACTCTATCGTCGAAATTGACTCTAAAGGCATTATTGATAGTATTAATGGTGGTGGACACATATCATGGACCTGCATTTATTTATTACGTTCCATTAAGCATCTTATTCAGAATCTGGGGATTGTTCTTATTCACACGTATCGAGAGGCTAACGCTTTGGCTAAATTTGGTTGTGATCAGAGACGGGATTTTATGTTTGAAGCTGTCAATGATCTTCCTTCTCCGATTAGAGGTCTTATTGCTCTTGATAAGATTGGAACTGCTTATGTTCGCATTTCTTAATTTTGTTGTTTATCTATGTAAGTTTCCTTTCCGAGGCAAGGCTCCTCCGTCCTCCCATTTATAAGGGCCAGGCTGGTTGTCCTCCTCAAGTTTGTATTTTTTTTAATCTAATTTATAAAATCTAGCAGGGTACCGTCCCTGTTTCCCAAAAAAAAAAATAAAAAAATAAAAAATAAAGGCGTTTAAAATATTGTTTTGTTGGTTGGATGAGAGTTGATTAATAAATCGTGATTTTTGGATAGAATTTGTGTGTGTTTTATTGAATGTCCTTAATTGGAAGCTCAAATTGCAAACATCATGAATTCGTTGTTTGTGGTTGAATTCGACTTATCAATTTGAAGGTCGGACGTCCCAATTGTGGAGTTATTTTCAATAACAAGGTTCACGTCATCTCGAAAGAGTTGGGCCGCGAAGTCATTCAACATCTAACCTATCTAGGAAGATCTTGGGGTGCAAGTATCGCATCATTTATTTTAAGAAACAGGGGCAGCACCCTATAGAGATTTATTAATTAAGAAAAAAATTACAAATTTGAGGAAGACAACCAGACTAACCCTTATAATAGAAAGACAAAGGAGCTTAATCTTAAAAGGAAAATACAAATGCAAAGAATTAAGAAAGTCTAGCATAAGGAGTGTTACTAGTATCAAGCATAATGAGGCTTCGGATGGAGTGAGGGATGTTCGTGTCAAAGTGAAAGTCAACACTAGTCTGAGAATCACAAGCCAATTTCACAAAACTGTCAGCAACCTTATTAGCTTCTCTAAAACAATGATAAAATCTATAACGGCCTGCAACCTGAACACGAGTAATATTACCAATAAGATAGGAATGTTCCCAAGGAAAACTATGCCCCTATGTAATGCACTCAAATATAACCTTAGAATCAATTTTAACATCAACATCAAAGTAATCATGAGTGTGAAGCCACAACAACCCATAATAAAGGGAATGGATCTCAGCCACCGTATTGGAGCACATACCAAAAAGACAGCAATAAGCAAATATGAAGCTTCCTAAAGAATCACGAACAACCCCTCCTCCCCCACTCAATCCTGGATTGCCTCTACTAGCCCCATCATAATTTAGTTTAAAGCTGGCACTGTTAGGTTTGTTCCACACAACAAAATGGACAGTAACCTGCTTCCCCTGACCATGTAAAGGTCTAAAATTTCCAAAGAGATCCGTGATATGATAATTAGTAGCATAAAGGATATTCTTGAGATTCAATAAAATATTGCTAGACACCACATAAATAGGGAGCCGGGTATCTTCAAAGACAACTTTATTGCGAAACTTCCACAGATGCCAAAGAATTAAAGATGAGAGCAAAGTAAATAATAAAGACTTACTATGAAACCACCACTTGAAGCAACGCTGCTGGATAGAACAAGGCTGAAACAGCCCCCGTTCCAAACCGATCCGCTACTGAGAAGCGGGTGGTTTCAAAACATAAAGCGCGTGGAAAGTTCGTCCTCATTTGTGGACTCAAAATATAAAAAATTCACCACCTCTATTTTAAGAAATAAACAAAGAAAAACCAAATATACCAGAATGTAGGGGTTCGGAAGGTATGTTACGAGTTAGGTAGGTGTTAGACATCAAACTTGTCATTTCGGTCTCATAATGGGTTTTTAAGCTAAATATGTTCTTTTTATATATTCAATCTAAATACAACATTTATATATCTAGATATATATGTGATAAAGAAAATAATTGAAAACTTACAACAGCTACATTTTAAAGTTGCTATAAAAGTGGATATAAAATAGACTATAGTAACAACCTATTTTATAGCCTATTTATACTAAATATTTTATCAGCACAACGACTTATTTTATATCACCATATTATGATAATAATATTATTTTAGATAGAAAACGAAATAACTTTGTGTACCTACCTCTTGAAACGCGAGGGTTTATACCCGGGACCACTTTACTTAGGCATGCTTTGGGGTGTGCTCGTTCTGTTGTCTTCTCAAAAGAGAAAGTCTTTTTGTTGTTGTTGAAATTTGGGCAGCATAACCGCTTGTATTTTTTGCTTTTAATACTAATTTTTGGACGGCGTGACTGATGTGTTTGTTGTTTTCCACCTCTCAATCTGGGTGGAGCAACTACTTGTATTTGTTGATTTTGCATTGATGTCGTGTCTGAAATCGGACAGAGTAATTGGTGTGTTTCTGGCTTTTTGGAACCAGGCTTAATCTGAAAACCTAATCGGGTACCTAGGTTTATCTCTGAACGCTGGGTATAAATGTATACACAGGGATCACCAGACTAAGGGGGGGGGGGAATTGAATATTGGCAGCTTAACAGCTCTTTGTAAATTTCTTCGTGGTTTCTGCTCTCAATCTTTCCGTTTAAAAAAAATTGCTCCATTTGCATTGGGCGGAGGCTTGTATTTATAGGCTGAGGAATCTTAACCGCGAAGGTAAGCAGTAGATATTTTGTGTTTGTGCTTGAATTGATTGTACCTTGCATTGAAAAGGTTGTACCAAAGAATGAAAAATTAGACGAAAATAATAGAAATGGGCGCTGCCTGCTACAATGTGAGATTTATCAAATATGACCATTTGACCCGGTGAGTAAACAAATAAAACATTTGACCATTGGTTTACTGATAAACCAGTATAAACCACTTGGTCGACCTGTCGACCACACATGTCGACCAAGTGGTTTACACTAGTTTATTAATAAACCAATTAGTTTATTGATAAACATGTGTAAACCACTGGTCGACCTGTTGGCTACACTTGTCGACCAAGTGGTTTACACTGGTTTATTAATAAACCAGTGTAAACCACTTGGTCAACTTGTCGACCACACTTGTCGACCAGTGATTTCGGATGTTGAGGGATACATTTTTACTGGTTTACCGATAAACCAATGATGGGTTAATAGTGATTTATCAATAAACCAGACCATAAAAGAGTTTTTTTTTAAGTGAGACTACAAATAACCAAGTCATCTTTGACTTGACCATTTGTGTAAATACCCCTACAACAATTTTGTGCGCAGCTCCCAAAACTGCTATAGGCAGCGTCCAAAATTGTAATGGGCTGCACCATTTTTTGTTTCCTCCTTTGGGAATTTTCACTTCCCCCTCCTGTTCATTGTTTGTCTTTTTCCTTATTGGTTTTGTCCTTTGACGTTTTGAACCCCTTTAAAGTTTAACGTTCGTTAGTCCTGAATTAATATTTATGGAATATTACCAATAGGGGTATGAAATTGGGGTGTCTACAGAGCCTCTCAACGATGGAGTTTATGGGTAAATCAAAATTTACCAATAAATGAACATCTTTGATAAATATAGACTCCCTAATTTTGTGACAAAAAATCATAATTAGGAAGAAATCAAACACAACAGTTTATGGTGCAAAAAATCATGTGATCATGCTCTTATGTTGTGGTGATTGAACCTATGGATAGGCTGCCTATGTATCCATATACAAGGAATCAGACCCGATCGTAGCTTATCACTGAGGATATGTGGTAAAAATCGCATTTCTAGGAAAAGGTCCTTACAGAAACACGATGATGGGACTATCTAGTAAAGCTAGTACCTCTAGGGCAACGCCCCTTACAGAAACATAATGGTTGGATTATCTGGTAAAGCTCATACCTCTAGGGCAAGGCCCTTACAGAAACACGATGGTGGGGCTATCTTGGGGCATGCAAATGTTCACGATTGGGGAATTTATGATGCAACAGTCCATGCTGGGAAATTTAACATATTTATGATGAAAACATCTCATGTTGCGCATAAATCTTGATGCATCAATCCATGTAGGTGAACTCAATGCAATGCACTTTATTTTTTGCTGCGACGGTCGTGCCTATCGTGATAGGCTGCCTACGTATCTTTAAAAAAGGAATCAGACCGAATGTAGCTCGGATCTACTAAGGAAATATGTAAATGCAACAAGGCATACAAAATGAGGTTTTGATGCGTGATCGATGTTTTATTTAATCTTTTTCCTTGCAAGTGAACAAGACTATTATAGAATAGTATTGGAAGCAAGGGTCGAACCCACAGAGACAAGTGATCACGAACAGTGCAATTATTGATAGCAAATTATTAACCTAAGGGGGTTTTTTATGTTTAATTCTACTCTAAACTATTAATTATAGATGTTTAACTAATTAGACAGTAATAGCAGATATGAAGATCTTATGGTGGGTGGCAATCTAGGATTCTGGGTTTCACTTGTATCTCCTTTATGTTCAATTCATAATAATGTCATTCAATGTCTTGGGTTCGTTCACTAAAAATAGATATAGTCTGTTGAACAATTGGTTCAGCCTCCATCCCCCATAAAATTCATCCATTCTATATCCTAAGCACATGAACTGTCAATCTAGCTGTCACCTAGATTTATGATCTATCTGTCACCTAGATCATGTAAGAACCTGGTCCTAACTTATCACTCTCGTGCATCGATAGGTCCAATTTATTGTGTTGGTGAGCCAGTGTACGACATATGCACTTGGTCATGCAGTTATCCGCACCTCTAAGCCTTTATTATTTGCGATTACATTCATTTGTTCAAAGCAAAATAATATAGGGTTTGATAAACAACACAATCAACAAGCATTGAATGAACATATATATAAGAATCAAAACATAAATTCGATACAAGTTACCTCCCACCTCCTAGATTATGGATGATTTAGTTCATCATAGACAATGAACAGCACATGGAGATGATCGGATACATGATTTGATCTTCGATACTTGAAATTACAAAACCTAACTATGTTATACAATCTAAAAACTACCTAAAATCTATTAAAGAGAGCTTCCAGCCGTCCTCCTCTTTTGGCTCGGCCTCTGGCTTCTATATATACTCGGGAGTTGTAATCGGATTGAATGACTGTGTGAAAATCCGACTTTGATGCATTCTGACCACCTTGCGGTCGCAAGGTGTTGGATACCTTGCGTCCGCAAGGTCTCCAGTGTAGGTGGCTTTTGATTTCTTGGTTGCTGGCTCGAGGACCCGTACTGCCTACCTTGCGGTCGCAGTGCGAGGCACCTGCGTCCGCAAGGTGTCCAGATTGTGCAGCTTTCATTGTTTCTTCAATTTTCCTTTTTGGCCCTTCTTGAAATTTGCACTTAAAACCCTGGAGTTTTGCGTATTTTCACAAATAACCCTGAAACTTATAAAACTCACCGAAAACATATATTAGTAACCAAAAGCCTCGTGAAATAGCATAATTTAAGTCATAGAAGTATATAAAATCGACGTATAAAATACATCGATCAAATACCCCCAAACTTGAACTTTGCTCGTCCACGAGTAAACAATAAACTTATAAATACAAAAGCATCTAAATAACAAAAATTAAAATCTTTTTGGAGGGTGACACTATTTACACTCCTCTATAAACCCACAAACTCAAGGAGACTCTTTCGAGTGACTCGACTATGCAGATAAATACAAAAACTAAATAGAATAAAAATTTAAACTAAAAATAAAACATAAAATCTTTTTGGCTTCATCTCAAGTTATAAGTGTATGGTATGCATGTAATCTCAGTTTGGTGCTCACCACATATATGCAGGCTTAGTCATATAAAACCAACTAGTCTTTTCTTAAAACTGCTACTACTTATGATTTCTCCGTGTGTGTGTGATCACCAGTCTTAAAGAATATCTTAACTAAAACAATTTTATTAAGCTAAACACCACATTCATATGAAAATCAAAGTTTAGGAGAAAATCATGCATTAAGAATTATGAGATCTGCCATCCAAACCTGGTCAGTTACAGACAGAAAGGTCTCAAGGATTTAAAAGACTTATACATCCATCCCATGCACTTCTATGTATGACATACAATGCTCTCCTATCCCAATGACTTGTAATAGCTAAGATTATGCTAACACAGTGAGCTTTAGGGTGAATAATAATGATTATGAAGTGTGTGATCAATTCCATGTTACTCACTTGACAGTTAAAAAACAACATAAGCATTGGCAAGAAGATCATTAGGTCTTTATTAGCTTGTAATGTAAGGCCAAGGTGTTGGGGGATATGAAGGAAAGGAATTAGAATTCAAAGTGAGAGAGTAAGACTACCCTTTATCCCTCATACTTCCAAGCAAAAGGAAGTTTTCCCTATTTAGGCTAGGACCTGCAAAGACCACAAGTGGAGGGGTGCTTTTAAGTTTTCTTCTTCCCCCCCCCAAACTTGTTTTGGGCAATATATTCTTCTAAAAATATCACATCATTCCAATCAGTAGAATTTTTCTAACATATTTTTCTCTTGAAAGCTATGCTTCCATTTGAATCTTTGTTCACACTCTTCTTCTTCCGTTTCATTTTTCGTCGACACATGATATTTTCATCATTTTTTTTTTTCGACGACGGAAAGAAGAAGTCTTCTGAAAAATGGCCTAACTGAAAAGAAGTGGTCCTCCTAGAATCAATTTCCCACCCACATCCTACTCTCTCTAAGGGTAGGCTAAAAGTGTATAGGCTTTTAGGGTTAAGTTAATGTGGGTAATAGAAACGATGGCGAATGGGGGTTTCAATAGTGTGCTTAGCACACTCCATTCTTTTTCATTAGGCTCAAAGGGGACACTAGGGATATATTTAGTATAGGTCAGGGAATATTTAGGCTCTAACGATCCAAAGATGGCCTAAGTCATTTCTTAATGCCAAATGCTCACATAGTATTTAAAGCAAGTAAGACAACACAAAATATCATATCAACTATGGGAATTGGGGTTGAGTGTTTAGCATCACTGGATTTCACATAAGCATTCGCTAAGACAGATGGTAGGGACAATTGAGACTAACATGCAGACACGGTTCGAAAGTGTGCTTGAGATATATAAATGAGAAAAATCCAAGGGATCTAACTATCATGCAATTGACCCTAAGTTACAATTTAATGCAACAATTATGTTCGAATGGCTATGCATCATATTCTTGTGCATATCTTGTTGAAGTGAAATAGGTGTTATAAACTTTATAAAACTATTCTAATCAATCCATAATTATGACTGGTGTGAGTGCATGAAGAATTTGGAGAAAAGTAAAAGTTTCGCAAAATTAAGTAAATTCCAAGGGGATCTACAGACTAACTATGCGGTTCATTGCACTAATCTCCTCATTGACTACGACTAGCATTACCACACCTAAACTCGAGGATGAATATTTTGAATTAATTTTTTTATAAATATATATTTTTAAGAAATTGGGAGATGATGACGATGACACAATTGTTAGGACCCTAAAGGTCCTTCCTATTATAGTATTCTGGTCATGCCAACACCTCCGAAAATCAGAAAAAATAAAAACAGGAAAAATAGGGTGAAGAGTTAAATGGTCATCAAGAAAAGAAATTTTCTTTCACCCTAACGACATAGCCCAACTCCATTCCTCGTTAGGCTAGGACCTGCTAAGACTAAAAGTTTTAAATCCCCCCCCCCAAACTTAATTTCTATTTTGTCCTCAAAATAGAGGAACATATTAGAGGATTGATGGGGTAGGACAAATATCAAAAGGAGATAGCGGGTCCACCTAACGAAAGAGGACGAACTTGGGCCTCGACTCATGGTGAGTCGGGCGGAAATAACGAACGAGGACGAAACTCGGGATCGTGCCAGAGGGAATCCATACAGATTGGACGATTCGTCCCACGTTGGCCCAATCGAAGAAATCGGTCGGCACGCATTTGTGCCAACCGCCGACCCATCATGTCATTTTGGAGGACAGCTTTCTCCAACCTGTTGGAGATCTCCACAAGTGGGTCCTCCTCTTCCTCTTCGGGTTCCTCCTCTTGAGGAACCCTCACTCTCGGCTGCTGGTGATGTTCAAACAAAATGGCCCTTGTAATGACCGGACCAGCCTTCAGCCTTTCCGCGTGTTTGGGCATTCTCACACCTGCCCTCCTACACAAATCGGTAATAAAATGCGGGAACACGAACCCCGCATTCGTCCTACCTCTAATAAGGGTCTTGATTTGGCCGTTGATCAAACGGCCAACATCAATGGACCCACCAGTCATAATGGTGTAGGTCAAGATGCCCTCTCCCAATTCACCGTGTTTTGGTGACTGAGGGCATGAGACGTCCGCAAGCACAAATTTATACACGGGCTTGGCCGTGTCTTGGAGGAAGGACTCTCTCATGGTGCGTGGTCCAAATGGTGGGTTACGGTTATAGGACCACTCCACACCAGGGAGAGCGATGGCAGCATTGACCACCTCGACAGGGATACGGGGGTTGAGGTGTGTGCTATAGTTATCGGCACCAACCGCAAAGTTGGAGGTGCCGAAATAAGTGTTAATGCTTTGGGACGAAAAATCAACTACTGTATTCCTAACATTAACAGTGTCTAGCACACCACCATCTATGCTAATGTTGCCATTAGCATAGAATTCTCGGACAATAGGGACTACGGCATCCCTTGGCGGAGAATCTAACAAAAGCCCCCACCTACGAGCTATCAGATTGGGACAGAGACCAAAGTCTTCAGCCTTAAATCCCCTTTCGGGCATCAAGGACTTGGAGAGCTTAGTCGTGTACCTCTCTGATGCCTCGTAGGACACGAATCGAGTTATGTCAAAATTATGCTCTTCCTCCTGAGCGGGGCCGGAGGATGAAGCGCCAGTATTTCTACGCTTACGGAACATTTTTTTGTTTGAAATAAAATTTAAAAACTAAAAAGTTTAACAATTAAAATGTGGTTTTAAAATTTTAAAATTAAAAATTTATTCTAAGCATGCAAAATTTTATCTACGTTAAAAACTATCTAGCACCCTAGCATGCAATTATTTTGCGAATGAAATTAAAAAGGGTGTTAGTGTTACTTGATTGCAGCCTGAGTAGAGTGAGTGCAACCGGAGTGGAGTTTGATCTTCGTTGGCAACAATGGAGGTTTCCTCTTCCTTTTCCTTCAAAATCTTCAACTTTATGGAGTGCAATGGCGGATGGGAGAGATGGAAGATGAAGAGTTTTGAGGGAGAGAGAGGGATCTTGGAATATGTGCTGGAACTTGAACTGATTGCCGGAATTTGGAGAGGTTAGGCGGAGCTGCTGCTGCTGCTTGCTGGAAAGGAGGAAGATTTCTGTGTGATTTTCAGAAGAAAACCCGGCAGCCTTTAAATACAGGGACCTTGCGGTCGCAAGGTCTGCCACACCTTGCGTCCGCAAGGTGGGCAGTCAAAGCGGTTGAGATTCCTGCTGATTTCCCATGACTGATAGTACAATGTACGAAATCCGCATTCACTGGGGACCTTGCGGTTGCAAGGTCCTTCACACCTTGCGTCCGCAAGGTGGACATAACTCTTCCTTCTTGTTTTCCTTTCAATACTTTTCAGCAGTTTGCAGTTTAGCCCTTCCGTTAACTTCCGTTATGTCTTGGATATTTCCTGAATATAAAAACTAAACAAAAATTCTAAACTAAAAATTATTAGTAACATATAAATACAACACTAAGATGTTTTTCTCCCCCAAACTTGAATTTTGGCATATTTAATTAAAAATTAAATGTCCAAAAATTAAATTTAACGGAGAAAAACATATTTAAACTAACAATAAAAACTAAATAATATTCAACATAGTGGGTTGCCTCCCACTTAGCGCCTTTGTTTAATGTCTTTGGCTCGACCAAACTGCAAGCCTAATCTCGTGGTGGTTCATTGTCAGCCAAACGGATTAACTCAATTGTTCGTTCAACTGACATTGGCTCAAAATATGGCTTGAGTCGGTGTCCATTCACTTTAAACACTTCATTATTTTTAGGGTTTTGAATATCAACAGCCCCATGAGGATAAATTCGTACAATTCTAAAAGGACCAGACCATTTAGATTTTAACTTTCCTGGAAATAACCTTAACCTAGAGTTAAAAAGTAATACTTTCATACCTGGATGAAGCATTTTGTTGGCTAATCCCATGTCATGATACTTTTTGGTCTTTTCTTTATATGTCTTCGCATTCTCATACGAATTTAGCCTATGCTCTTCTAACTCATTTAACTGAAATAATCTTTCTTCTCCAGCCAATGTTAAATCTAAATTCAATTCTTTAACAGCCCAATAGGCTTTATGCTCAATCTCAACTGGTAAATGGCAAGCTTTGCCATATACCATTCTATATGGACTCATTCCTATGGGTGTCTTAAAAGCAGTTCGGTATGCCCATAAAGCATCCTTGAGTTTAGATTCCCAATCTTTACGATTAGGCCTAACAGTCTTTTCTAACACTGCTTTTATTTGCCTATTGCTTACTTCTACTTGTCCGGATGTTTGTGGATGATAAGGTGTAGCTAACTTGTGAGTTACACCATGCTTTCTAAGAACATTGTTTAACAACTTATTGGTAAAATGAGTTCCTTGGTCACTTATTATGGCCTTAGGGACTCCATATCTAGCAAATAAATCCTCTACAAACTTGACTACTATTTTTCCATCATTAGTCTTGGTTGCTACTGCTTCTATCCATTTAGAGACATAATCAACTGCTACTAAAATATATTCACAATTATTGGACACAGGGAAGGGACCCATAAAATCAATACCCCAAACGTCAAAAATTTCAACTACTAAATTAACATGTAAGGGCATCTCGTTTCTCTTTCCTATACCACCTGTTCTTTGACATTTGTCACATGTTCTATAAAACAGTTCACAATCTCTAAAAACAGTAGGCCAATACAGACCTGATTGCAAAATTTTACGAGCAGTTTTGTTACCACTAAAATGACCTCCACAAGAATATCCATGGCAAAATTCCATGATACCTTGTTGGTCTTTTTCTGGAATACATCTTCTTATTAAAGAATCATAACAAATTTTGTATAAATGAGGAGCTTCCCAAAAATAATTTTTAGTTTCCGCCAAAAACTTCTTCTTTTCGTAATGATCAAAATCCGGATTAATGATATCAGACACATAGTAGTTGACAAAATCAGCATACCAAGGGTCAGAATCTTTAATGGCTAAGAGTTGTTCATCAGGAAAATTGTCATTTATGGGGACAGGATCATCAAGAAATTGACGTTCAAGCAAGGGTGAAAATTCTAACCTAGACAAGTGGTCGGCTACAACATTCTCGGTTCCCTTTTTATCCTTGATAGTAATGTCAAATTCTTGTAACAATAACATCCATCTAATTAATCTTGGTTTAGCATCCTTCTTGCTTAAGAGATATTTCAATGCAGAATGATCAGAAAAGATTATCACCTTTGATCCTAGCAGATATGATCTAAATTTTTCTAAAGCATATACTACTGCTAAAAATTCCTTTTCAATAGTGGTATAATTCAATTGAGCATCATTTAGAGTTCTACTAGCATAATGGATCACATGAGGCTTTCTATCTACCCTTTGTCCTAACACGGCTCCAATCGCAAAATCTGATGCATCACACATGATTTCAAAAGGAAGTGACCAATCAGGGCCGGATAAAATAGGGGCAATAGTTAACTTTTCTTTTAATAAATTAAAAGCTTCTAAACATTCTTTATCAAAAATAAACTCTGTATCTTTTGCTAGCAAATTACATAGAGGTTTACAGATTTTGGAAAAATCTTTTATAAATCTTCGATAAAAACTAGCATGGCCTAGAAAACTTCGAACTCCTTTAACTGAAGTGGGAGGTGGTAGTTGTGAAATAACTTCGATTTTAGCTTTGTCAACTTCATTGCCTTTATTTGAAACAACATGCCCTAAGACAATTCCATGTTTTACCATGAAGTGACTTTTCTCCCAACTTAAAGTTAAATTAGTTTCACAGCATCTTTTTAGGACAGATGTAAGGTTTTCTAAACAGTGATCAAAAGAATTTCCAAAAACTGAAAAATCGTCCATGAAAACTTCTACGCATCTTTCAACTAAATCTGAAAATATAGAAATCATGCATCTTTGAAAAGTAGCTGGTGCATTACACAATCCAAAAGGCATTCTCCTAAAGGCAAAAGTACCA
The DNA here is from genome assembly GCA_013146195.2 of Codonopsis lanceolata. NCBI lineage: Eukaryota > Viridiplantae > Streptophyta > Magnoliopsida > Asterales > Campanulaceae > Codonopsis > Codonopsis lanceolata. The sequence goes on from CM028381.1 coordinate 63,915,404, forward strand.
AAGGGACATGTAAAAGTTGTTTTCTCTTGGTCTTCGGGTGCAACAGGGATCTGATTATATCCAGAAAAACCATCAAGAAAGCAATAATATTCATGACCGGCTAGTCTTTCAAGAATTTGGTCAATAAATGGCAAAGGAAAGTGATCTTTCCTAGTTGCCGCATTTAATTTCCGCAAATCAATACACATTCTATAACCAGTTATGGTCCTTGTAGGGACTAATTCATCTTTCTCATTTTTAACAACAGTAATTCCCGACTTCTTAGGAACTACTTGGACAGGACTAACCCATTTACTATCTGATATAGGGTAAATTATACCCGCATCTAAGAGCTTAAGAACTTCTTTCCTAACAGCTTCTTCCATGTGTGGGTTAAGTCTTCTTTGTCTTTCTCTTGAAGGTTTACTACCTTCTTCTAAATGTATTTTATACATGCACATAGATGGACTAATTCCTTTTAAGTCAGCTAAGGGCCATCCTAAAGCTTCTCTATGTGTCCATAAAACTTTTAACAAACTAGCTTCTTGTTTTTCTATTAAGTCGGCTGCTATAATAACAGGCAAAGTGTTACCTTCCCCTAAAAATGCATATTTTAAGTGGGATGGTAATGGCTTTAATTCTTCGACTTTGGGAGAATTAATGGATGGCATAAATTCAGAATTTCCTACTTTAATAGTTTCTCTTATTTTAGCCTCATTATTTTCTTCTTGCTTTTCTTCCTCAAAATTATCTATCTCAATTTCTTCAAAGAGAGATTTCAGAATCTCTACTTCATCATCTTTGATTTCATAACTTTCTTCTACTACTTTTTCTGCTTCATCAGAATTATTTTCTGATTCTGTTTTTATTTCTTTACCTTCTTCATCTTTCTTTTTACTATCCTTTAACTTTTCTCTTTCTAATCTTTCCTCTTCTTCAATTTCTCTTTCAATTTCCTCAATGTCAATTTTTATGGGAGGGATAGGGCTATCATCATAGACAATAAATCTATCTCTCTCATAATCTTCCTCTTCTTCAAAAGTTTCGGTTGATAATTTTTCAATCTCATCTATTGAAAAACAGGCACTTATGTCACTAGGTCTATTCATAGCATCGAACACAGAGATTTCAACTGTTTCACCTAGGACTGACATTGTGAGTTTACCATTTTTTACATTAATCATTGTATTGGCAGTTGCCATAAATGGTCTGCCTAACAATATTGGGACTTCATTATTGGTGCATATCTTCCTTTCCATCTCTAGAACCACAAAGTCAACTGGTATGATTAATTTATCAACCTGAACTAGGATATCTTCCATTATACCCAAAGGATATTTAACTGAACGATCATCTAATTGCAATTGTATAGTAGTGGGTTTTAGTTCTCCTAAACCTAAATGTTTATAAACCGCGAAAGGCATCAAATTACTACTTGCTCCTAAATCTAGCATTGCTTTCATCTTTTTAGAGCTTCCCAATGAGACTTGGATATTAAAGCTACCTGGGTCTTTCAACTTAGGTGGTAATTCGGGTTGTAAAACGCGACGCTTTAAACAACAATCTTTTCATTGTTTTCAAACTTGTGCTTCTTAGAGTGAAGATCTTTGAAAAACTTTGCATAAGCTGGAATATTTTTAATAACATTAAGCAAAGGTAAATTAACATTTACTTTGGATAACATATTATAAATTTCCGAAAATTGTTTGTCCATTCGGTTTTTCATAAGTCTTCTTGGATGCAATGATGGTGATGGTGCTCATGCCAAAAAATGATTCCCCTAGTGGTTTTGGGGACCTCCATCCCATTAGTTTATGCAATTTCACGTGAAGATTATTTCGAAGATTTTGGCTAATCGTCTGGTGGATATTCTCCCTAAGATCATTTCTCTGGAACAGTCGGGTTTTGTTAAGGGGTGGGCCATTCATGAAAATGTTGCCTTGGCTCATGAGCTCATCAGTCGAATTGATAGCAAGGTGCATGGGGGGAATGTGGCCTTTAAATTTGATATGTCCAAGGCATATGATCGCCTTGAATGGACTTTCCTCCTCCGGGCTTTACGGGCCTTTGGTTTTAATCCTCGGGTATGTGATTTAGTAGATAGACTTCTTAAGAATATTTGGTATTCGATAAGGATCAATGGTATGAATCATGGTTTCTTTACTTCTACTCGTGGGGTACGCCAAGGGGATCCGTTATCTCCTCTTGTCTTCATCATGGCTCAGGAAATTCTGTCTCGTGCTATTAATAAGGGGTTTTCTGAGGGGCAGCTTGTTCCTTATGGAAACGTTAGAAGGATTATGATTATTTCTCACTTGCTATACACCGATGACATGATCTTATTTAGCAATGCCGGTAAGAGAACTGTTGTGCATTTACGTAGGATTCTGCATCAGTATGAACAAGCATCGAGTCAACTTATTAATCCTCAGAAGAGTGATTTCTATCCTTCGTCTTATTTGAAGAGGCATAAGGTTAAGAATATCGCTACTTGGTCTGTGTGCATGCATCGTACTTTTCTAATGGTGTACTTGGGTCTGCCTTTATTCCGGGGTAGCAATAAACGTGAATATTTTGAAAGTCTTGAAAATCGGATCAGAAGGAAAATTGAGGGTGGGAAATCTCGCCTCCTATCTTTCGGAGGGAAAACTATTCTTCTTAAATCTGTTTTATGTAGTATTCCAGTTTATGCTCTCTCGGTTATTAAAATTCCTTTGTCTGTCATCCACCGTTTGGAAAATGCTATGGCCAATTTTCTTTGGAGTAGTACGGGTGATCATCGAACGCACTCGGTTGCTTGGAAGAATATATGTAGGCCTATTGTGGAGGGTGGTTTGGGGCTTCATTCCCTTAGTCAAGTGATGAATGCGCTTCATGCTAAATTGGCTTGGAGTGTTCTTCAAGGCAATAGCCTGTGGGCTCAATTTATTTCTCATAAATATAAGAATCATGGAGGCTATCATGCCCCTTTTAGTGCCTCGCATGTTTGGAGGGCTGTTCACACTCACATAGGGGGTTTATCTCAACTTTGTAGATGGGTGATTGGTAAGGGAGACGTTTCTTTTTTGAATGATAACTGGCTTGGTGAAAGGTTAATTTGTCCTCAACCTCTTGACATCAATTTGACTGTTAAGGAAGCTATTAATCAACTTGATTCTTTTCTTCCTCTAGTTCCGGTTGAACATCGAAACACTTTGTGTAATATGAGTATTCAGGATGGTGTTCCTTATCGCTTAATCTTCAGCTTATCTACTTCAGGATCTTTTAACACAAAGATTTATTTGGAGCACTGCAGAACCCATGAGCCTGTTCTTAATTGGGATGGAAAAATATGGCGTCCCTGGATCCCAACGAAGGTTAGTGCGTTTGGATGGAAATTTTTTTTATGGTGCTATCCCGGTAGACCTTCGGCTGTACTCCCGGAATGTTCCAGTGGTATCGCGGTGCGTCTGTTGCATTAACAGACCGGATAGGGAATCAGTTCATCATTTATTCCTACATTTGGAGATTGCGAAATCGCTGTGGGAGAAGTTAGTGAAACCTTTCAACAAGATTGCTGTTTACTCGTCAATTTCTCACCTTTTCCATATTTGGTTAGATGGGGCTTCTCCCCGTAATCAATTGGGGGCTGTTATGGCTGGGGTTATGTTATATGGTTGCTGGGCTGTTTGAAAGGCAAGATGTCGGGCAGTCTTTGATAATATCCCTATGAATGGTGAGGCAATCTATCGTCAGGTGCTTAAGGGCGTAAATGAAATGATGTGGAACTTTTCTCCTAAGTCACGTTGTCTTGCTATGGGTAAGCAATGCCTAACTTTGCTGGGCATTCCGGTTGTCCTTCCTCGGCCTAGCAAGGGTCTTTGGCTTGGTTGGCAGAGGCCCGCCTCTCCTTACTTTAAGCTCAACACAAATGGGTCCTCAAGGGATGGTTCAGCCACGGGTGGAGGTGTTGTGCTGGACTCTAGTGGGAACTTCGTTCATGGTTTTTATCGTTTTTATGGTCCTGGAACTAACAATAAGGCGGAATTCCTTGCGCTCCGTGATGGTTTGGTAATTTGTCGGAATCTTCATCTCGACAATGTCATAGTGGAAATCGACTCTTTGCTTGTGGCTTCAGTTCTTAAGGGTTCGTATATGTGTCCGTGGGCTGTTGAATATGAGTTTAGGCATTGCTCTTCTTTGGTTGGCAGCTATGTTGTCCGTCATGCTTATAGGGAAGAGAACAGGGTTGCTGACCGTTTTGGCTGCTGCTGCGCATGTCACTTGTACGAACCGCGATTTCAGTTTGGTTTCTTACTTGCCAAGGGAGGCTTGTTGCGCTTTGCAACATGATGCTTTGGGCATTCTTACTTTTCGGAATAGACGTTAAGTCCTTTGCTTTCGACCCGTTTTGCTTTGCTTTGTTATGTTTGTTTTCATTGTATTTCTTTTTCGAGGTCAGGCTCCTTTGTCCCCCCTTTTATCGGGTACGGCTGGTTGCCCCCCTCCAGTTTGTACTCTTCTTTTATTTTTATAAAATTCTCCTAGGTGCCGCCCTGCTTTTCTAAAAAAAAAAAAGATGCATGAATCACATTCCAAGGGCATTACCTAGCAAAACATGATGAAAACATTTGATATAATTATTTTTCATATGTAAGCAAGAAGGTATTTGTGATGTGATTCAGCTGTGGAAATACTCATGATGCAAGCTAACATTTTGGTATGCAAACATGAAGTCATTTGTACTGTGAGGGATAAAGTAAGTCTGATGCACATAAACGTGCTATGACAGTCGTGCCTACCAAAGTAGGCTGCTGATAGACGTATTTTATACGTCTTTATCAGGTACTTTTATGACTTAGAAATAACAATTTCACGAGGCTTTTGGATATCAATATGTGTTTTTAAGCTATATTGTGAGTTTCAGGGTTTTAGGTGAACTTATGGGATTTATAGAGTTTTTATTGAATATTTCGAAGAAGGGTGCAAAGTGGAACATTGGAAAAGATGCAAAAGAAGATATTTGGTCACCTTGCGGCCGCAAGCCTAAAAGGCCTTGCCCTCGCAAGGTAGGTAGAAGGAAGCATTGCCCGTTCAAGACCCTTGCGGACGCAAGGTGTAAACACAATGCGGCCGCAAGGTCCCCAGAACCACCTTTACGGGGTCTTTCACCTGGATTGAACCCCCTATTCCCCTACAACACCTTGGATATAAATAGAGGATGGTAGCCGAAGCCATAGGACGTCTAGAAATTGATAGGAAACGGTTTTAACACCGATTTTTAGTTTGTATTACATAATTTAGTCATTGTAATTACAGTTTTGAAGATCGATTCATGTATTCCTTCATCCCGCTGTTTGGTTCATCTTCAAGGATGAACTAACCGTCCATTAATCTAGGAATTGAGAGGTAACTTGTATCAAATCTATTGCTTAATATAGTTTTATTCATTCAATTCTTGTTGATCATGACGTTTATCAACCCCTTTATTGTCTAGCTTTGACCAAATGAATAGAATCGCAAGTAATAAAGGCCTAGAGGTGCGGATAGCTGCACGACCAAATGCATATGTCGTACACTGGTTCACCATCATGATAAATTGAACCTATCGATGCACGAGAGTGATAAGTTAGGGTCAGGTTCATATATATGACCTAAGTGACAGATATGATCCATATGTTCTTGTTCTTAGGATATAGAGTGGATGAGTATTTATTTAGGATGGAGACTGAACTATAATTTGACAATCTATATCTATCTTTCATGAACGAACCCAAGGTATTGAATGATACTTTATTTAAATAAGAAATAGAGTAGATGCAAGTGAAACCCCAATCCTAGATTTCCCTCCTCCATACGATCTTTATAATTGTGATTGCTGCTTAGTTAAATAGATTTCCTATTTTAGTAGAATAAATTAGTTTAAATAAGTCAAATAAACCCCCCCCTTAGTTTAAATAGCTACCAATATTCCTGCTATTAGTATTCTTCTTGTCTCATCTCTGTGTTTCGACCCTTGCTTCCCAAGCTATTCTACAATAGTCTTGTGCACTTGCAAGGAATTAACTAAAATAAGACACGATCATGTTTTTTGGCGCCGTTACCGGGGACAAGCTAGTTTGCTTAGTTAGTTTGTTGGTAGCGTTGTTTTTAAATTCCGTTTTTATAAAAATAAAATACAAAAAGATTTTTATTTCTAGTTTTAAGTTTTTATTTCTCTTTTATTTGTTTTTGTTATTTTATGCACGGTTGTAGATCTCTGAATCCTAAACTGGCTGAATTAAATCAAAATATAAATAATCTTGGAAAGTGATATGTGTGGGGTAGCAAAGGTGGACCTTACATGGGTAATAAGGTTCGGGTTTATTAATTACATGGAGAGGGGGAAACAAGAAGTTGTACAAAGAGGGTGCACAAGCAAGATAGCAGCCACGTTGGGTTCTAAAAGAGGCAAGGGAGTTTCATGGGAGGTATTTGTGATGCATGGTGGACCATATGGGATGGGGCTTATTGTCCTACGTATGCAAAGGGACCAAATGGGGCTGAATAAGGGACACCATGGGCTGAATGGTGTGTACAAGGGTTTGGAAGGGTTCAAGAAAGGCAAGAAAGGTGGCAAGACACATGGAGGACACAGCTAGATCAACATGAGCAGCCCAAGCCGTGGAAGGCAGCCCATACAACATGGTTGGGCACGGTTTCTACAATTCCTAAAGGGAGAAGGGACCACTTAGTTAATGATAATTAAATCCCGTTTTTGTATTTTTAGGGGTTTATAGTTTTAGTTTCTTTTAATTATTTAGTTTATTTATTTCCTAATTAGTTAGGGTTTTCATTAATAGATTAAGGTTTACTTTGTAGCCTTTATAAGGCACCCTTGTAATCATAGGAGAGCAGATTTTGACATTGAATAAAACACCCCAAAGAACACGACTTGTTTTTCGTTGAAAATCGGTTTCTTCTTCTTCAAGGTGAGTGAAGCCTAGAGAGATTGAATCGTCAGGATTCTTTACGTTAGGTGAGTGAAGCCTAGCCGGTGAACTCGTAATCTATCCTTTTTATTTTCTTGTTGGTTTGTGGTAGCCTTGATCAAGTTGGCGTTGACTGTTTTGCAAGTCCTTGGGGAATTCAGCCAAGGAAAGTGGATAGATTTGGGAGTAGTTTGCTTGGAGTATTCCAGGCAGATTAAGGGCAGCTTGAACAATAAAACGTGGGATGATTCTGTGACTGTTTGGACGTGTTCTAACGGAGAAGATAGTTGGCAGCCTGTGTTCTTAAAGGCGTAGGGGCTGTTGGCTGTTCCTAGGGGTATTCGCCCTAGTTTTGCTGCTGAATTCAAAGGAATTTGGGGGCAGTTTTATTCATCCAAAACGTGGCAGATTTTCGGGCTGTTTTGTTGAGGGTTTTGTGAGGGTTTTGGGACTATTTTGGTAACGGTTTGTGTGGATTTGGGGCTGTACAAAAGGGCTGGGATAGATTTATAGTGTGCGGATTTTTACACCGTATCAGAAAGAATCAGGAAGATCCTGATAATTTAGGAAATCAACCCATTAATCAAGAACAGTTGAATCGAGAGGATCCTCTGGTTGATCCTCCAATGGATAACAACAATAATCAAAATCCTGAAAATCCGGTTCCTCCGGTAAATCTAAATCAAAGAAGGGAAGAACCTACTGATAGAAATATGAAAGTAGTAATCAATCAAATAACTATAAATGATTATGGTCGTCCCATGTTGAATGCAACACCATCATGTTTAGTTTTACCAGAAGCGGTAAGAAATTTTGAGCTTAAAGGTCACTTTTATAACATTGTTGCCTTCATTCCATGGATTGCCATCTGAAGATCCGATAACTTTTGTTAAGGAATGTGGTTTTATGACTGATAATTTTCCGTTAGGAGGTTTGACAGAAGATCATATAAAAATGAGATATTTTCAATGTGTATTAAAAGATGCGGCGAGAAGATGGTTTATGAATCTAGCACCAAGAAGTGTTTATACATGGGCTCAACTATATGATTTGTTTATGGGTAAATTTTATCAACATGCATCTCTTTCATAATATAGAAAACAAATTATGTCTTTTCAAACTGAACCGGGAAAAACATTCCATGAAGCATGGGATAGATTTAAAAATTTACTTATTTTGTGCCCCCATCATAATTTATCTCAAGATGTGTTAGTAACTCAGTTTTATCATGCTCTTTCGCCTGTCCTACAAACTATGGTTGATAGTCCAGTCGGTGGTTCTATCAGTAGAATGACACCAGGTGAATTAGAAAATTTGCTTGAGATGTTAAGTGCGAATTCCCAACAGAAAAGTACAAGAGGAAAAAGTAGTAGAAGTTTGTTTCAAGTCCAAGAAGATTCAGATACTCAAGCTCAAATAGCTCAAATGAAAGCTCAAATTGAACTTTTACAAACATGAATTCACAAAGCATGCTCTATTTGTGGATTAACTTCTCATGTTACTAACTTGTGTCCATCTAGTGCTGTGTATCCTGAACAGGTTAATGCGATGAACATGTACCCTCAAAGGCAAAGGAATGATCCCCTTTCCAACACATACAATCCTGGTTGGAGGAATCATCCTAACTTTTCATGGGGACACTATAAGAAAAAACATTATTTGTGACCCACCTTTTTTGGGAGGGTGAAAAAACTGTGACAGCCCGACCCGGACCCCAATGCGAGATCCCGAGTCATGCCGTCCAAATAAGCAATAATACAAGCATGCAAAAGTAGGATTATAAAATTCATGTGGCGCAACATCGCATACAAATAGCAACTCGGCTACACTTGGCCGGAAAATAACTTAAATTAAACAAGTCATCGGCGACGTTACAGCCGGAACCCAACAACTACTCCTACAATTTTAACACATGCTTATAAAAAAAACCTCAACGGCCACAACATGCCGGAGAAAACAACAACAATAATATTTAAAAGAGCTTTAGCGGAAGAAACTGTAGCGAACCATTAACATATAAACAAGCACGACATATAAGTCGGCATACAAAAGATATTAAGTATCAAGTCATTAAGTTTACTACAACAACAAAATCCCAAGTCAAGTCTAAGTGACTTGCTTCCCAACGTCCTTGCCAAAAACAAAAGTCTAACTACTAAAAGTCCCAAAATAGCAACCTCTAGCTCGCAAGCAACCAAACACGAGTATGGCGAGTCTAGCGCGGACCGTCTCCTCGGCCCGGATCTAAGGAAAACAAAGCAAACAAATAGGGTAAGTCGAAAGACTTAGTAAGTTACTAAAAATGCATGTTCATGTCATAGCATGGCATTTATCACAATTATGGATCATGTTCTTCACATAGCACTTAGCACATTGTTCACATAAGTGCGGAAAAGTAAATCATACAAGTAGGATATGATATAGGCACGGCCGCTTCGTAGCTCCTGCAAAACAGTTTGTTATCCCAATATCGTGACTACGATGCTCGTGACTTCGCATCGATATACCGAACTCCGCCGGTTAATAGTAGCCTGTGACGCACGTATTGTTACGGCAAAGGGGCTACTTCCCCATTGCGGCCTACAATGGAGGGGTGTGTGAGGTCCCAGGTACGGCGATCCATAGCGAGCACGAATCTCTCAATTCGTGAAGGCTATACATCATCCTACCCTGACATAAAAATCAAACCAAATAGTGCCAGCTAGACTTAATGCAATGCACAAGTAGATGTTTACTCGTTAAGACCAAATAATGATCGAATTCGACAAGAGCGAACTCGACCGACCAAGTAGGGTATAAATCTCTATAATAAATCATGTCAAGGCAATTAATTGCTCATAACCAAATAATCACAACGGGTTCAAATGCACATAATTAAACTCAACTTAAAATTGAGTAAACTCGACCAAACGGTGTCCAAACTTCGTAGGGATTGAAATTAGGGTTTAACATGTTCAAATCTTCCCTAGAGTCGACTCCGTTGAGTCTTTACTAAAAATTCCAAATTTCGGGTAATTGAAGCTATGTGCTTCATAACTCAACCTAGGCCATTACTAAGTTCATCTAGGTCATAAAATTCATCAAGGCATTGAAAGGTGATTCATGTTCATCATAGAGTCCAATATTGAGGATAGAACACATAACAACTTCACAACATATCATATAGGCATAAATTAGGGCATTCTCATATAACAACACTTCCATCAACAAATATAATACATGTTTCTAACATGTTCAAAACCTTAAATAGACAAGATGAAAGAGTATCATAAACTTTACTAAGAATAAAATCCTCCTATACATGCTCCTAGCAAGTTCATACTTTCAAAACACAAGAAGAGAGCATAGGAAGCATATATGTGTCCTCATTGACCTCAATCATCATAAGCTTTGTTTCCTTAGGGTCAATGAGAACTAAGAAGAAGAAGAAGAAGAAGAAGAAGAAGAAGAAGAAGAAGAAGAAGAGTAACTTACTTGTATACTACACCCAAGAAAGCAAATGAGAAGATTAATCGGTTGGAAATGATCTACTCTTCAAGCTCTACTCTTCTATGGTGGTGGCTTGAGCAATGGAAGAAGGGATGAGGGAAGACCAAGAGGAAAGCTTCAAGAAGCCATGGAAACTCTCAAGAACTCTCTCTCTCTCTCACGTTTTTGGAAGAGCCTTCAGCAAATGAGGAGTCTCAAGGCTGAAATGTGGCTTATATTGGTTGAAAATCTGAGTGGGACAAGTGTCAACATGATGTGGTTGATAAATATCTGATTTTGGCTTGTTAATTGATCACTAAAGTACTCTTAATCCACCCTTAAAACTTATTAGAGATGTTAGGGTATAAGTAAGGAGGGTTAGGGGGGTTTAAGTGGGGTTTAGAAAAGGTTTGGATAGGGGTTTGGGTGTAAAAGTCGTACAACAGCAAAACAGGGGAAAAATCCCGTAGGTGAAACCTGATGTTGAGGCGGGCGCCTCACTCTAGGCCAGGCAGGCGCCTGGGCTTCTGAGTCCATTTCCAGATCAAGGCCATTTTGCAGTGCTCTCAGCTCTTGAGGCGGGCTAGTGATCAAAATTCGATGCGAGCGCATCGTCTAGCCCTTGAACTTGGTCTAAACATGTCCTAAATGGTCCCAAACTTATGGGCAACCATTCTAAGGTCTAACCCAACTCAAAACAAGTCGGAAACACACTCGAACAACATCCGGAACAAGGTAGAACAGGGCTCGAATCATGCGACGAATGGTTAACGAGTCAAACACCAATCAAACTAGGATAACTTGGACATGGAAAAGGCTTGTTTAAACATGGTTATGACCTGAATACAAGGCCAAGAACTCAACGAACACTTCGCATGATGAAATACAAGCAATACGAGCAACGAGGGAAAAATCGCTAAGGCCAAAACAAAGCAATCGAACCGGCGATTCAACAAACAAGCATGCATGATTCTAAACATGTTAAGAGCTTCATGAATGACTTATGAATGTTTCTAAATCATATATAGACTAAGTAAACATGCTCACAATCAACAAGAAAGCATGAAGGCAAGCACACAATGCACATGCAAGAATCCGGGGTGTTACAAAAACAGTCCCAAATACTATTATTTGGCAAGGTAAAAGTAACCGTGCCAAATACCAAGTAATTGGCACACTTGTGTACTAGCCTTCCCAAATACCAAGTATTTGGCACACTTGTGTACTAGCCTTCCCAAATACCAAGTATGTACACTCCTGATGTTTTGAGATTGGAACGATTGATACACTAAAGCCTCAATTATAAATTAAGATAATACCATTTGTATCCCCAAAAAAAACCCCAAATATTTCCCACAAAAACTTCCCTCCACAAATCACAATTCACTTCCCTCCACGATTTTCCCCAAAATTGATATCGCTAGCTAGGTCTCTCTCCCAAAATTTGTCGGTGAGTCCGCTGGAGAGTGGAGACTCAATGGTTCGTATCTCTAATCCTTCAATATCAGTTAGTCTCTGTCTCTCTCAGTATCATATTCTCTCTATCGCTAATTTCCTTCTCTCTATCACTAATTGTAGCACACCTCTTAATTGTTGGTCAATTTCTACCTAGCGTCGACTCCATAGAAACATTCTTCAAGGTACATCTTTGCCCTCCCCTTCTCTCTCGTATGTATGTATCTGTGATGGGTGCTATTTATATATTTATTTTGTAATTCTTTAATATTTTGGCAACTACTTATGTTAACTCCTACTTTTGCATTTCAATTTTTTGATGAAACTTGGTGATTTAGGTCAGAGTTTGGATCTCTTAATTTAATTTTTCCAAGCATGTTTTGTTTTTATTTCAATTTATTCTATAATCTAGCTCATAAAAGTAATGAAGAAATCCAGAAAGGTGGTTCTATCAAGGAGAAAATTAGGGGTTGTTATGGGAAATTTTTAGACAAATGGTATTTCTGTAAGTCATGCTATTGGTTTATTTGGGGGTTATAAGAGCTACTGGAATATGGTTTTATTTTTTAGTTTGGAGTCTTTTGCATTGGCTTTTATCGAAAGGAGAACAATAGCTTTCACTTGTAATTTGGTGATTTTTCTACTTTTTTCTTCATTTCTATATTGTTCTCGAGTGGGCACTCTAAGATCCAACCACAATCTACATAGTGTCTTGTTCTGTGTTCTGTGTCCTGTGTCTTGTGTCCCATGTCCCATGTCCATTGTCAAGTGACAATGGGTTTGATACTCCTAATTCTGCATATTACCTTCAGTTCCAAGTATTGTCTAGTTTGGTTATTTAAAGTGTTTTTGGTCACCCATTAAATGTTTTCTCAGTCTAAATTCAAATAAAGAAAATCAAGAAAAAGTCACTCAAGAAAAAGAACAAGAGGTAGAACCTCTTGAGTAACCATATGTTGCTCCTCCACCATATGTTCTTCCAATACCATTCCGTGGTAGACTAATGAAAAACAAGCTGGATAAGCAATTTATGGAAATTTTTAATATGTTATCCAAAGTGAACATTAATCTCCCTTTACTTAATGTCATTGAAAATATTCCGTCTTATGCTAAGTTTTTCAAAGATCTCCACTATAGGAAGCAAAAATTCGAAAAGAATGAGAAAATAATTGTTTATGAAAACGTTAGTGCAGTATTACAACCTGAACTTCCTCCTAAATTAAAAGATCCAAGTAGTTTTAATATCCAAGTCTCCTTGGGTAGTTCTAAAAAGATGACAGCTATGCTAGATTTAGGAGTAAGTATCAATTTAATGCCTTTCGCTGTTTATAAACAATTAGGATTAGGTGAATTAAAACCCACTACTATGTCTTTACAATTAGTCGATCGCTCGGTCAAACATCCTTTGGGAATAGTAGAAGGCATTCTAGTACAGGTAGATAAATTGATCATCTTACTACAAACTTGAGGGGACAACCGCCCTTATAAATGGGAGGACGCCTAACCTCGAAAAGGAAAGATACAAAATTAAGAAAGAACATGAGCAAGACCACGACTATCTAAAATAATATTGCCTTTGGGAAATCCGAGTCAAAACCACGATCAACCGAGCAAGACATTCTAGTGCATGGAGAGGAGGGAGTGGACATAGTAAAAAGCCGATAAGGATGATCAGTGAGCCAATTAAAGATGGTCTTAGAATCCATTTCAATGATAGAATTATGATAGTTGTGAGCATGCAACCAACGAACTCCCTGAACTAGAGCCTTTAATTCCGCTACCGTGTTTGTAGCATGACCATAGAAAGAAGAATAGGCATAGACAATGAAGTTACACTAACAATGAAGTTCCTATTCTGTTAGGAAGACCTTTCATGGCTACTTCTAACACTATGATTAATGTGAAAATGGTAAGCTTTCAATGTCAGTTATGGGAGAAACTATAGAAATTTCAGTTTTTGATGCATTAGATAGACCGAGTGACATGAAAGCATGTTTCTCAATTGATGAAATTGAAAATCTTACAGCCTAAACCTTTGAAGCAATTTTAAATGATGACGAGCTAGAGAAAGGTATGTTTGGAGTAGATGATGATGATATAATCTTCTCCCATATAAGAACTAACATAGAAGAGTTAGAATTGAAAGAGAACTCCAAGAGACCGATGCTAGGAAAAAGAAGGAAAGATTAGAAGCTCTTAAGAAAGATAGTGAAGATAAGGAAGAAGTAGAAAATCAAAAATCAGAAATTAGTTCTGATAAAATAGAAATTGGTGGAGATAAAGAAGAAGTAGAGAATCAAAAATCTGAAATTGATTTTGATAAAACAAAAATGAATAAAGATAAAGAAGAGAATTCTAAGGAGGAAGATAAGGAAGAAAAAGTGAAACCGAAAATTCCTAAATTTATTCCATCTATTTTTTTTTTGGGAAATAGGGACGGCACCCTGCACAAATATCATAGAATAAAAGGGGGAATACAAACAAGAGGGGGACAACCAGTCTTGCCCATATAAATGGGATGACATATGGAACCTGGCCTCTGAAAGGAAACCAAAGGGAAACAATGTTCAATTATTTCCTAAAGCTAAATAAACCTATCCTGTCGGCCCGAATTGCTTCAAGAGGGAGCCGGGGAAGAGAACCTTCCTGAGAAAAATAAATAGAACACCTCGAATCATTCGCGTAACGAGCCAACTGATCCGCAACTCTATTACATTCGCGAAAGACATGAGAAAGCTCAAAACCATGAATCAGGTCTTGACACTCTAACAACTCATAATGGTACTTCCACGGGAAGTCTTGAGAACCATGGATGCTTCTAACAACAACTAACGAGTCAGACTCCACCATAACATCTGTTAGATTGAGGTATCGACAAAGACGCAAACCGTCACAAAGCGCCTTAATTTCTGCCAAAGTATTACTGCCCTCGCCATAAAAAGAAGAAAAAACATGGATGAAAGAAGCATCCTTACTTCTAATAATAACCCCCCCCCCCGGTGCAAAGACCACCAACAGATGACCCATCGGTATTTAGCTTATAAGGATGATGAGAGGGACGCTCCCACCTAAGCCACTTGCCACGACGGAAAGGAATCTGAATCACCGGTAAACTACTCAGAGAAAGAGCAAAAGCATCCCTAACATGACAAGGAGCCCTCGGCCTGAAAATACTACACATGTCCAAAAGATGCCTCTGAATATTCTGGATAACCATACTCGAATTGATATCAACATTATCCTCCCTATCTCTAATCTCTAATGGAAAAATATACATGTGAAAAGTACCAAAATATCATATAAATACGAATGATTCTTGAGGATGCACAACACCAGCTTACTTTGATTTCTGGCTACCGGAACTCTCTACTTTTTTTCTCTCTAACTTTTCCTAATTAGCGTTTTTTGATGTGCATAACAGCGGCAATGGAGGCTCCGCCTCCCAGCCCACTGGACCCATGTGTGCGTGGTTTCGACCAGGTTGTTCATGGCTCTTCAGTGTCCTATGCCAATGTCGTTGCTCAATCGAAGCCTTTTGTGGGTCATGAAGAGCCAGTTCTTCAGGCCGTCCCTTTGGCACCTCGACAAGCAGTGGTTGTGGACGGTGATCCTGGTAGTCTATTTTTCGTCAATGGAGATGGAAGCTTCAGCGAAGCAGTTCGAGAACACTTAGATTCTCAAATTCTCTTCAGGCCGGTCAACGGTAAACGTAATACATGCTGACATTGCTAAGAATTGGAATCTTAAAGGTCCGTTTGTGGTAGGTTTATTGGATCCGAGGCATGTTATGGTTCGGTTGTCGTCACCGGAGGATTTCATTCTGGCCTTATCTAAAGAATCACACATGATTCAATCATGTATGTATCGATCATTTCGGTGGTCGGCTAATTTTGCTTTTTGAAAGAACTCAAGAGAAAGAGAAGATTTGTAAGGATGCCTTCAATTCACTCAAAACTTGGATGTCTCACAAATGAGGACTCCTCCCCTATTTATACATGGGATTGGAGTATTCTAGACCTCTTACATATTCTCCTATGTTCTAGAGAATTCTATGTACAAGGAGTATTGTGTGGAAGGCTCAAAGAAATACTCTCTAGGTAGAGTTAGAATGGGTCGGAAGGTAGAGGAACTTTCCGGAATACTCCACGCAAATATAGAAGAGACATGAAAGTATCAGAATACTCTCCAAATGTATAGTGTGGAAGGATGGAGAGCCTTCTACACAAGGAGAGTATTGTGTGGAAGGCCTCCATCCTTCCACCTCTTCTATATATTTGGAGAGTATTCTAGAAGTTGGAAAGTTCCTCTATCTTCCAGCCCATTCTAACTTTATCTAGAGAATATTTCTTTGGGGCGTGACATCCTCCCCCACCAAATTCGGCGTCGCCCTCGTCGCCGTGTGTTGCTCAAGTTGCCCCTTGAATTGCCATAAGTCTTCTTCACGTTCCCACGAAGCTTCGGATTCAGGCAACCCTTTCCACTTGATCAAGTACTCGGTGTGAGGGGGTAGTCCTCTTCTCCGTGCCGTCCTCTTTTTAAGGACTTCTTCGACCTCCTTGTCAAATGACTTTGTCACAACTGGTGGTGCTCGCTTTGAATATCCCCGGCTTGGGTCCTCATCATCGGCATGATATGGTTTAAGCATGCTTACATGGAAAACCGGGTGGATTTTCAATGTGCCTGGAAAACTCACCTTATATGATACTCGTCCTACCTTGGCTTCAACCGGGAAGGGTCCCTCATATCTCCGGATCAATCATTTATGCACGCTTCGCAAGGCTTTGAACTGCTGGGGCAAAAGTTTCACAAGAACTAAGTCGCCTTCCTTGAAGACTTGTGGTCGTCTCTTCTCGTCGGCCCATTTCTTCATCCTCTTGCGAGCTTTCTCCAAACACGTTCGGGCAATGTCGGATTGTTCTTCCCATGATTTGGCCATGGCGCTTGCCCTGGGTGCTCTCATCTCAGTTGCAGGAGAGGCAAGTGTATGCGGGGTGAGGGGTTGTTGACCGGTTGCCAGTTCAAAGGGGCTATGCCCTGTAGATTCACTCCTTTGTAAGTTGTATGAGAATTGGGCTACGTCAAGCAACTTTGCCCAATCTCGTTGATTAGCACTAACAAAGTGCCGTAGATAACACTCCAATAGAGCATTCACCCTTTCTGTTTGGCCATCAGTTTGGGGGTGAAAGCTTGTTGAGAAGCATAGCTCAGTCCCGAAGAGCTTGAACAACTCCGTCCACAATCGTCCCGTGAAACGAGGGTCTCAATCACTTATGATATTCTTCGGGAGTCCCTAGTATTTGACAACATTCTTCAAGAATGCTCGAGCAGCCTCCTCTGACGTGCAATCCTTCGTGCAGGGAATAAACGTCCCATATTTTGAGAACCGATCCACTATTACCATAATTGACCCATACCCTTCTGACTTAGGTAGGGCGCTAATAAAATCCATGGAGACGGAATGCCAGGGTCTCTCTGCGACGGGTAGTGGCTCGAGCAACCCTACAGGTTGCTTGTTTTCTATCTTGTCTTGTTGGCACAAAAGACAAATCTTTACATACAGCTCCACGCTATCCCTCATTTGTGGCCAAAAGTAAGCTGACTCTAGTAGTGCCAACATGCGCCTTTGGCCTGGATGACCTGCCCACTTGGTGTCATGACATTCCTTTATGAGGTCTTTCTGCAAGCTTCCCCATTTTGGAACGTATAATCGTCGGCCCTTGGTGTAGAGTAGCCTGTCCTCAACCCAAAATCGTTGGGTTTTCCCTTCTTGAGCTAAGCCCATCAGCTCCTTGCTCCTTGGGTCTTGCTGAAGACCCTCCTTGATGCGTTGTACAATGTCCCCTTCGGCTAGGGAAATGGCAGCCAACTCTGCTTTTCTACTTAGAGCATCGGCCACAACGTTGGCCTTCCCCGGTTTGTACTCCAATGTGTAGTCGAACTATGCTAAAAAGTCCTGCCACCGTGCTTGCTTGGGTGTGAGCTTCTTCTGGGTCTGAAAATAGCTTGTAGCAATGTTATCCGTCTTGATAGTGAATTGTGACCCTAGCAAGTAATGCCTCCAAACACGCAAGCAATGAATGATTGCTGTCATCTCCTTTTCTTGCACGGTGTACTTTCTCTCCGTGTCATTTAGCTTTCGACTCTCGTAGGCCACATGGTGGTCTTCTTGCATTAACACTCCTCCAATGGCAAAGTCTGATGCATCAGAGTGTACCTCGAAGGGTTTGTTGAAGTCTGGCAATGCTAAAACAAGCTCTTGACTTACTGCGGCTTTCAAGTCTTCGAAGGCCTCTTGGCATTTCTGTGTCCATTGCCAAGAGTTTTGCTTCTTCAATAGATCTGTCAAGGGTGCAGCTCTTGCAGAGTAGCCTTGTATAAACCGCCAATAATAATTAACAAGGCCAAGGAAAGAGCAAAGTTCGGTAACCTTGGTAGGAGCCTCCCAATCCTGAATAGCTTTTACTTTCTGTCCATCCATGAGCAGCTTTCCATGCCCAATAATATGTCCCAAGAATTGAACTTCCTTGGTTGCAAATGTGCACTTTTCCTTCTTGACATATAACTCATGTTTCCTGAGAGCCTCAAACACGATGCGCAAGTGTTCTGCATGTTCTTCCAATGAATTACTGTAGATGACGATGTCATCTAAGTAGACCACCATGAACTTGTCCAAGTAGGGCTGGAAGATCTCATTCATGAGGGTGTAAAATGTGGCTGGAGCATTGGTTAGCCCGAAAGGCATCACGAGCCATTCAAACGACCCGTAGCGGGTGACACAAGTTGTCTTTGGCTCGTCTCCTTCGGCAATGCGAACCTGATAGTATCCCTTTTGCAAGTCCATCTTCGTGTACACCTTGGCTCCCCCAAGCCTATCGAAAAGATCGGCAATCAAAGGAATAGGATAACGATTTTTAATGGTTACCTTATTCAGTGCTCGATAATCCACGTACATCCTCAGAGAGCCATCATGTCTCTTTTGAAATAGGACTGGAGCACCATATGGTGCTTTTGAGGGACGTATCTTGCCCATTTCCAGCAGTTCCTTCAGTTGCTTCCTTAGTTCTTCGAGTTCAGGTGGGGCCATTCTGTATGGTGCCATAGGTGGCGGCTTCGCACCGGGTTCTAATTCAATCTTGTGGTCCACCTCTCGTCTTGGTGGCAGCTTGTTAGGCAAAGTGGGCGGCATCATGTCCTCATTTTCTTCAAGGACTTCCTGAATGATATGTGGCACATCATTGTTCTGGTTGGGCTTGCCTTCTACCTTGAGCATAGCCAAGTATGTTGGTTCTCCCTTCTTCACGCCTTTGGCTACTTGCATAGCCGAGAGTTGCTTGGCTTCGAATGCTTGTTCTTCGATTGTGGGCACCATGCAAGGGGACCCCTTTTCTAAGATACAAAACTGCTAAAAAAAGGCATAGGTATGGCAGTTACCTGGCGTAAAAAGTCCATACCTAGTACGACCTTTAAATCATCCATGTGCACTACTGAGAAGTTGGTGTGCCCTTTCCATGCACCCAAGTGTAGCCCAACGCTTCGGGCTTCGCCATAAAGAGGTCGAGCTGTGGCATTTACTGTCTTAAGCCATCCCTCCCTGCTAGTCCAAGTAATGCCCAACCGCTCGGCTTCGTCCTTGGTAATGAAATTGTGGGTTTCTCTAGTGTCAACCAATGCCTTAATTGGTTTTCCCTTGATAGTGGCCTCCACATACATTAGTCCCTTGCTAGAAGTGGCAGGGATGGATTTTGCTTTGAGCGCATTAAGAACTTGGAACAATCCCAACATATTCGGCTCCTCCTCGTGTGTTTCAGCATCTTGCCTTTCAACCATGGTTGTTAGAGAACCCAGTTTTGGGTAGCTACTCATGGCATGTGGCCCTTTGCACACGAAACATCCACCCTTGGGTACAAAGGCCTTCTTCCTGTCATCATAGTTGGTCCGCGATGGCTGCCCTTGATCTTTATTAGCAATCTCTTTGCCATACGATTTTTCTCCCCCACTTTTGACTGGGTAGGAAGCTTTGCCGTCCTTCTTCTTTATCCCTTCAGCAGGGGGGTTTGGTCGGTAGTCTCCAAGAGATTCAGCCACGGCAATGGCCTCGTCCACGGTCTTGACTCCCCGACGATGCATTTCTTGCTTCGCCCAGTGTTGCAGCCCATCAACAAAGTAGAAGAGGGAGTCATCTTCTGACATACTTGGGATTTGAAGCACAAGTGTAGTGAACTCTTTCACATAATCCCTCATGGCTCCAAGATGCTTCAACTCCCGCAGCTTCCTACGTGCCTCATAAACCACATTTTTGGGGTAAAAGTGACGTTTGAGTTCTCCCTTGAACTCCTCCCATGTGTCAATCTTGCACACCCCACGTTCAATGTCCGTCTTCTTCCTTCGCCACCACAATGCTGCAGTATCATTGAGATATAGGGAAGCGGTCCTTACCTTGGTGGCCTCATCAATTTGGCCTAAACCATCGAAGTATTGTTCCATTCGCCATAGGTAATTCTCCACTTCCTTGGCGTCCCGTGCTCCATCAAAGCTTTATGGTTTGGGGCAATCTACCTTTAGATTGCCAAAAGTCCCGTCGACATTCCCATTTGCTGCAGCCTTCTTGCACAATGTGATGTCTTCCCGCATCGCCTCAATGCTATCCTTCAAGCCATAGACAACATCTTCAAGCTGCGCAAACCGAGCTTCGATGTTGTTGTGGGCGACCTCAGCAGCCCCCTTGGTTGCCTCAATCTGCTCCAAAACGTGCTCCTCTAGCACGCTAAAATCATGTTGGACCCTCTCCAACTTTTCTGCAAGTTCAAGCACCATCATTGGATCCACGGACGGCCCTTCCGCTCGTGCCTTGCTTGAATCGCGTTTCTTCTTCCCGCCAGTGGGCACAACGTCTCGTCCACGTTGTTCCTCAGTCATGATTGAATCGTTTGTTCCTGCCATTATAGAGGCTTGAACCTGGTTCTGATACCACTTGTCACGAAGTTGTTCCTCCAACAACACGTGCGGCCTTAGCGTCTTGTTGCCCCTCGCAAACTCGTTAAGTTAGCCTTCCCAAGAGATGAGTTGTTTGCTTGACTAGAGAAAGAAAGAACTCAAGAGAAAGAGAAGATTTGTAAGGATGCCTTCAATTCACTCAAAACTTGGATGTCTCACAAATGAGGACTCCTCCCCTATTTATACATGGGATTGGAGTATTCTAGACCTCTTACATATTCTCCTATGTTCTAGAGAATTCTATGTACAAGGAGTATTGTGTGGAAGGCTCTCCATCCTTCCCACCTCTTCTATACATTTGGAGAGTATTCTAGAAGGTTCCCCTACTTTCATGTCTCTTCTATATTTGCGTGGAGTATTCTGGAAAGTTCCTCTACCTTCCGGCCCATTCTAACTCTATCTAGAGAGTATTTCTTTGGAGCGTGACAACCCGCTCATCCCAAAGTAACCAAATATGTTTATTAGTAGGATTTTTATGCAAACAAAATTTGAACTTTAACATTTTCGCAAATTTGTCTAACCTTTCTCCTGGCAATTTAGGCTCTATGATTGCACACAAAACAGGATTATGTTGAGTTTTGAGAACCTTTACGTAATCCAAAGTATCTTTATTTCCCACCCCTCGGGCATTCCATATAAAAACAGCCATAAACACTAATTACTAATTAGGGACCGAGGTCGAAGCCTTATTAGACCTTGCGCGTGTCTCGCGCTTGTTCATTTGAAGGAAGTTCGATTGTCTAGCTTTCCTATGTTTTTTGCTACACTCAGATATGAAAGCTTTAACCTCATCTTCAGTCCTTGAGATAGTAGTAACGTCATCTAGGGACATAGAATGTTTGTGTAACTTACGAATCCCCCCATGGTACTTCTCAAGGGAGGCAGTTTTCTTTTTTTAGGGTGGTTGCTTATGCAATTGCTGAAGAACAGCCTCCCAATCTTCCTGTAAATCAACTAAAGAGGCAAAGGAATTACCTTGGCCATCAAAGTTGTTCTCCATATTTAGCTCACAAGGCCCTTCCTTTAGCACTGCTACGCCTTTTAACTAGAATCTGGTTACCTTCCGCATTTGACTGAGCATCAAGCCTTTGTTCAGTCGGCCGTTGAAGAAAAACCACCATTTGCAATTGCTTGGGCGAATTCTTTGTACACGCCACCATGTACTCAACATCAATAATCTCCTTACCTTTATTATTTGTTTTAGTAGGTTGTGTTGAAGACCCTTCATCAATACCTACCTTAGATGGAATAGTCACTGGTTGCCACCTTTGAGTTCATGGCATAAAATGTATCTTGTCTTGACCCACAGGAATTTGCATGACCAGAGGGATTGGATCAGTACCTACAGTCGGGGTAATGTTAGGATCTACCGCCACCGGAGTCGATTTATCATTACGATTTTCCATTGGTATAGTGGTTCCCACAGGAACCCGATGTTTACATCTACAAGCATCTTCAAGATGACCCAAAAGGCCGCATCCTGCACAGAATTTAATATTCCCCTCAAATTCAACATGTTGCCAAAACCTGTCCTCCTTTGTAGAGCCGAAACAGATCCGATGACGAAGATTAACAGAAAAATCCACTTCAACGCATATACGAGCATAACCAAGATGTGTTAGAGCGAGAGCGTTATCATTATCCCGAAGAAAACGTCTTAGCGTGTTGCCGATACGCCGTAAAAAAGCGTTATTGAAAAAGATGAGGGGAAGTTGGTGTAACCTAATCCAAACGGCCACTTTAGGGCTATCCTTTTTAAAAACAAAATCTGGAGTCCATCGGAAAGAGCGAAGCATACTACTCTGAATCATGTGAGATTCAATGGGTAAAGCTCGGACTAAATCCTCATGAGAAGCCAAATGAACCAACACATGCCTAGGATCTAACAACCCAATAATGAAAGCTCCCGAAAGATGCCACGAAGTAGCTATATGGTCATGAATGATATTGAGAGTCGGCCGGCAACCCGAGAATTTTAGGATGATGGAATTAGAGAATTGCTTAGCCGCTCCTGAATTAGAATTAAAGCCATTACCATCCCATTTAAAATATGCATTTTTAGGGGAAGGTAAAACCCTACCCATTATAATTGCTGCGGATTTAACAGAAGAACAAAAGTCAAGCTTGTTAATGGTATTATGGACACATAGAGAAGCGATAGGTTGGTCCTTAGCAGACTTGAAAGGTATTAGTCCATCTATGTGTATGCATAGAATTCATTTAGAAGAAGGTAGGAAACCTTCTCGAGAACGACAAAGAAGACTTAACCCTCATATGGAAGAAGTAGTTAGAAAAGAAGTACTGAAGCTTCTTGATGCGCGTATAATTTACATGATATCTGATAGTAAATGGGTTAGTCCAGTCCAATTAGTTCCAAAGAAATTAGGAATTACTGTTGTTAAGAATGAGAAGGATGAGTTAGTGCCCACACGAACTATCACTGGTTATAGGATGTGCATTGATTTGAGAAAACTAAATGTTGCAACAAGGAAAGATCACTTTCCCTTGCCTTTTATTGACCAAATCCTTCAAAGATTAGCTGGCCATGAATATTATTGTTTTCTTGATGGGTTTTCTGGTTATAATCAGATTCCGCTTGCACCGGAAGATCAAGAAAAAACTACATTTATATGTCCCTTTGGTACCTTTGTGTTTAGGAGAATGCCCTTTGGACTATGTAATGCCCCAGCTACTTTTCAAAGATGCATGATTTCTATATTTTTTTATCTAGTTGAAAGATGTGTGGAAGTGTTTATGGATGACTTCTCAGTATTCAGAAATTCTTTTGATCATTGCCTAGAAAATCTAACGTCAGTTCTAAAAAGATGTTGCGAAACTAATTTGACCCTAAGTTGGGAGAAAAGTCATTTCATGGTTAAACATGGGATAGTTTTAGGTCACGTTGTGTGTAACAAAGGAATTGAAGTTGATAAAGCTAAAATTGAAGTTATATCACAATTACCTCCCCTAACTTCAGTCAAGGGTGTTAGAAGTTTTCTAGGACATGCAGGATTTTACATGAGATTTATAAAAGATTTTTCCAAAATCTGTAAACCTTTATGTAATCTTTTGGCAAAAGATACAAAATTTATTTTTGACTAAGAATTCTTAAACGCATTCAATTTGTTAAAAGAACAATTAACAACAGCCCCAATTTTAACCAGCCATGATTGGTCTCTCCCTTTCGAGATTATGGGTGATACTTCAGATTTCGCAATTGGAGTTGTGTTAGGACAAAGGATAGACAAGAAACCTCATGTGATTTATTATGCGAGTAGGACAATAAATGAGGCATAACTCAATTATACAACTAACAAAAAAGAATTTTTAGCAGTTGTGTTTGCACTAGAAAATTTTAGGTCCTATTTGTTAGGGTCAAAAGTAATAATATTCTCTGATCATGTAGCCCTAAATATCTATTGAGTAAGAAGGAGGCAAAACCTAGACTCATTAGATGGATGTTATTATTGCATGAATTTGACATTACTATTAAAGATAAAAAGGGAATAGAAAATGTTGTAGCCGACCACTTGTCTAGGTTGGAATTTTTACCTTTGCTTGAACGTCAATTTCTTGATAATAAAATCCTTACGAATAATGATTTCCCGGATGTGCAAATATTAGTAGTTAAAAATTTTGAACCATGGTATGCTGATTTCATTAATTACCATGTAGCTGATATCATCAATCCTGATTTTGATTTCTATCAAAGAAAGAAATTTTTAATTGATGCAAAAAATTATTTTTGGGAAGAATCATATTTATTCAAAATATGTTCAGACTCTATAATTAGAAGATGTATTCTAGAACAAGAACAACAAAGTATTATGGCATTCTGTCATGAATACTTTTGCGGTGGTCATTTTAGTGGTAGCAAAACTGCTAGGAAAATCATGCAATCTGGATTATATTGGCCTACTGTTTTTAGGGACCCTGAAATATTTTGCAAAACATGCGATAAATGCCAAAGGACTGGCGGAATTAGTAAAATGAATGAGATGCCCTTGCATAATAATATAGTTGTTGAATTTTTTTATGTTTGGGGTGTTGATTTTATGGGTCCTTTTCCAGTCTCTAATGGGAGTGAGTATATTTTAGTCGCTGTTGATTATGTGTCCAAATGGATAGAAGCCATAGCTACTCGAAATAATGATGGCCAAACTGTTGTCAAGTTTTTGGACAATATATTCTCTCGGTATGGAGTACCGAAGGCAATAATTAGTGATCAAGGAACACATTTCACTAATCAGTTGTTGAATGCGAGCCTTAAAAAACATGGTGTAACGCACAAGCTAGCTACACCATATCATCCTCAGACTTCTGGTCAAGTAGAAGTTATCAATAGATAGATAAAATCAGTCTTAGAAAAGACTGTTGGACCAAATCGTAAGGATTGGGAACCAAAACTGAAAGATGCTCTTTAGGCATATCGAACTGCAAAGCATGTCATTTACCAGTAGAAATTGAACACAAAGCTTATTGGGCCATTAAAACTCTTAATTTTGACCTCGCTTTGGCCGGTGATGAAAGACTTTTTAAGTTAAACGAGTTAGAAGAACATAGGCTAAATTCGTATGAAAATGTAAAAATCTATAAAGAAAAGACCAAAAGATATCATGATTTGGGAATTTCTAAAAAGATGTTACGTCTAGGATTGAAAGTCCTTCTTTTTAATTCAAGACTTAGATTATTTCCAAGTAAGTTAAAATCAAAATGGTCTGGTCCTTTCATTATAGTACGAATTTACCCACATGGAGCTGTCGATATTAAGAATCCAAAGGCTGATGAAGTATTTAAGGTTAATGGTCCCCGACTCAAACCGTACTTTGAACCCATGTCAGTAGAGAGAACAATCGAACTCATTCGTCTCTTTGACACTGAGCCCCCAAGAGAATAGGTTTGCAGTTGGGTCGAGCCAAAGACGTTAAACAAGTGCGCTAGGTAGGAGGCAACCCACTATGATGATTTTTTTTCCTTTCGTAGTGTAATTTAAATATGATGTTCTCCATCATATGTGATTATGTGCATTTAATATAAATGTTTTCCAGTATTGGCATAATTTAAGTTTGGGGGGGAAAAACATCTTAGTGTTGTATTTATATGTTTATAATATTTGAGTTTAGAAATTTTGTAGAATTTTTAGAGTGCATGAAAGAAACGGACTTAACAGAATGTAACGGAATGACAAACGAAAACTGCTAAAAAGCTGTGAAACAGCTTCCCAATGTGAACAATCTGTGGACCTTGCGGCTGCAAGCCCTATTAATGGCAAATAACGCATGGCTCATGCGGCGACAAGCCCAAAAGAACCATGCCCGCAAGCCATCATCAACTTCCATGCCCTTTGACTAGGTACCTTGCGAATGCAAGGTATAAACACCTTGCGGCCACAAGGCCCTCTTTATAAGCCGAAGCAAAGCAGCCTCAGCAATTCACAGAAATTCAGTCTTTCCTCTTCAAAATCCGACAATCTCTCTCTCTCTCTTGTAAAGCTTCGGCAAAGCTCCATAAATTCCGGCCAAGTTCAACTCAAAGCTTCCCTCTTCATGTTCTCTCATCATCTCCATCCTCCATCTCTCTCCATTCAAGCTTGAAGAAGAAGTGCCTCCATTGTTGCAGACGTCAAAGCCACAGAGTTCCGACCAACTAATCATCTTGGCTAAAAGAATTGCGCAATCCACGTATTTTCTATCCCCTCTCCTTTAAATTTTTGATTCATCAAATTTTTGCATGTTAGGGTGTTAGAATTATTAATTTTTGTCTATGTGCATGCTTTATCTGCTTTATTTGTTTTAGTTAGGTTGGTTAATTTTAAATTTTTTTAGAGAGTAGATTTAATATTTTGCGCCCATATAATGGCCCCTAAGTGTAAAACCACTGGATCGTCCTCGTCCCGCTCCAATGACGAGGAGAAACATTATGACCCCTATCGGATCGTATCCTTTGAGGCATCAGAGAGCTACACTAGGAAGCTCTCCAACAATATAATCCATAAGAGGGGATTCAAGGCCAAGGACTTTGCTCTCCCTACCCACTTCGCCCGACGAAGGTGGGGCAATATTTGTACGACCTCGGGCGTGGCCATCATGGCCTTAGTCAGTGAATTCTACGCCAACGGGCGTATTTCCATTTTTTATGAGGTAGTTGACCGTACAGTTGTTAGGGGTAGGAATGTCGATTTTTCACCCCAAAGCATTAACCATTATTTCAACACGAAATCCCAAGGTCGTGCCGCTGGAACTATCTTAAGAAGAGGACAAGCACTTGATAAATAGTAGTGCTAGTCAAACAGTCGAGCAAACTCGCTCTAAACATGAACAAAACACCGCACTAAAATACGGTATTTCAAAAATCGAATTAGCGGAAGCAATACATGAAAGAAGTCCCAAGCTATGAAGCTCGAAACCAACGACAATGAAACCAAAAGAGACATTATCTCTCAAAGGAGGAAAAACAAAACTCGCTTGCCGCAACAATGCATACGCTAAACAAACCATCGGCACTCCAGGCCGGCATTTCAACAAAGAACCAACCTGATATAACATTTACCCAACGGCTAAAGCATACCGGGTTCAACCAACAACCATAAAAACTAGAATAAAGAAATTCCCCAAAGCTACTGCATGCCCGGGAGACAACTGAAATATATACTAAAACCACAAACAAGGCACGACACAGTACGTCAGCCCAAGAAATAATCAATACAAATACCCAAGTATTCTACCCGACTGTAAAGTCTAAATAACTTTACAAAATGTCGATCTCACAAGAATAGCGAAGTACATGAAATCAATGACAATGCTAAAAAGGAACAAGACTCCACAAGCTACTACTCGGGAAAGTCGGCTGCTACAAACACGAACCACACGATCTAACCTCGATCTATCGACCAGCTGCGCCCTGCTACAGTCACGATCTACTCGACCTTAGTGCAGCTATCAGTTACTGCAACTAAAAACAAGTACGAGATGAGTCATAATGACCCAGTACGCTACTACAATATATATGCAACATATAATTATGTAACATAAACATAACCAGGGTGTCATTTTATATATGACAGAAAAACCCGTGAAGAGGCGTCGTATCGTTTCGATACTCCACAAGATATCCACTCCTTCTTACTTACTAAACCGTCCAAATGAACCAGGGTGTAATTCCCTGCTCACACACAAATCAAATGAATTAGAAGGTAGTTCCCACAAAACATCATATGCAAGTATACATATCATTATATATACGAATCAAGCTATTCACACTGTTACCACGTGTAAAGGGTGCATGTTTATATATATACACCTATATCAGTATGTATATCTCTGAATATACATATCAAATCTCCCATAAAATCATCATGCATAAGTGTGCATATTTATATATATACACATCAAGTCTTTCATATATATCTCATATACAAGTATACATATATCTATATATACATATCAAATCTCTCATATATCATCAGCCAATACAAACATGGTCAATAAGATCTCATGTTCAACTAACACTTTGTTATCACATAAGTGTCCATAGTAAGCCACATAAAGGATAGAGAAGATACCAAATCACTTCCGTCGTATTGCTCCTGCAATCACAACTGTTAATCAAATCGCGTGCTGATACCCGTGTTCAGGTATCAAAGTACCGAGCTCTCTTCTCGGGTCCGAGCTCTCTACTCGGGAAAATAGCACTAGCCAATGCGCTCTTTTGGTTACGGCAAAGGGGGCTACTTCCCCACTGTAGCTAGCAGTGGAGGTGTGTGTGAAACCCGAATCCGGTACGGCGATACATTACAATCACGAATCCCATAATTCGTGAAGGCAATGCATCGTCCCACCATCATCAAGAAAACTCAAGTAATGCCAGCTGGACTTATATGAAATGCACAAGTAGATGTTTACTTGCTAATTCTCAAGTAGATATAATGACCTACTAAACTCATACAATTATGCACATTGTTACATAAATCACAAAACCACAATAGGAACTCATTTGAGTCTCTAAATCATAAGTGCCAAGTTTGTTCACTCTATTCACTTCAAGTCCCAAAAGCTAGTAATTTAGTCAACTGGAATATAATTGTCATAGGATCTCACCACGATCCTCGTAAGGTTCAATTGCTCCTTAACTCGACTCCGTTGAGTCTTTACTACAATTCCAACCAAATAGAGTTTGAACACTATATGTGTCCCAAGACTCTTTTCTATGTTCTCGTTTGAGGCATAACAAGGCTCTCATTCCATTTAGGAATCTTAGTTCAAGTCCCAAGTAAGTTATATAAGGGAAGCCCAAGTTGATTATTGTGAAATCAAGCTTAGTTCAATTTTGATTCATAATTCCACTTAATAGTAGAATCCAAGTTCACCACAATTCATTAACCGTAGAACAGATCAAGCACGAAGGCAAATACATTCAATATGCTCATAAGTCATATCATAGAAACACATAGAAGAATCAATTCTTGACAAGGTAGGAAATCATGCATTTAGTCATAATATAACATATACACAGTATTCCATATTCACCTATGAAATTCAACAGAGTCACAACTTAACCATTAGTCCATTAAGTACTATCCAAGACTACTCCGTTAGTCTCGGATCATGAAGCCATTTACTAAACTCTTCCTAGAGTAGTAACTCATTCAATAACACAAAAGTCGATGGTAGTCCAAGACTTAAGCAACACTAGAGCGGTAATAACCCGTAAGGTCAAACCATACCGGTGAGTCTTAGATAACAACATGGTCATCCTAGCGACTTATACAAGTAGACTCCATGTATAGAGTACTAAGAAAGCCCCAATGCAAATCTTCTCATAGAATAGTCCTCAAATTCATTATTCAACAAGTAGGTGTTTTTACTCATTAAAGAATCAAGTAGGAATTCGACAAGAGCGAATTCAAACTGTCAAGTAGATACATCATTCTACAACATGCTCTCAATTGTGCATTTGCTTCACACAATCACGTAAACCACATAAGAACTCGATTGAGTCTTATAATCACTCATATCAAACATGCCCTTCAATCCATCCCAAAGTCACGTAGGCTGATATATTAGTCTAACGCACTACAAACATCGTAGGGATTGAATGTGGAGTCGGTATTGTTCAATAACTCCCTAATCTCAACCCCGGTGAGTTTTACTAAAATTCAACCAAATAGAGCATTGATAATATATGCATTACATTGCCCTTTCCTAAGTTCTCCTTTCATTTAGAACTCGATAACTAGGCCGTTCATGATCTTAAACTAGCCTTAAACACAATCCCGAGTTTCAAACCCTAGAATCAGAGATTTTGTTAAACCTTGAATTGAAACATAATCTTTCACAAGAGTTGTTCCTAAGCTCATTATAAACAACATTCATGCTTTACAAAATGTCAAAATCACAACTTCATAGAGAATTCATGAAATCCTACACATATTTCAAAGGTTGAATTGGAGGATTTGTCTTCACAAAAGATGTTCATAATCATCAATAGAGCAACTATAATGAAGGGGTCATGTCATTTTATTGAACATGAAAATTTCAGGGATTTCTCAACGTACCTTAGTCCTATGATTAATGGATGAAAGGTTGATTAGATCAAGGATTGTTGTAGAGAAGATCGAGGGCTTCGATTTGGCGGTCTCGGTTCGTCGATCGGACCAACGGATCTCCGGGAAATGGTCCTTCAACCTAGGGTTTCTTCCATGGACGAATTTTGGAGTTAAGTCTCTGAATCTCTGGTTTGTTATGATCAACAATGGCTGATTTGCTGAATTTTGTGTTTATATACTTCCCAAGAAGTCCCTAATCCAAGTGATGGTTGATATATGGCTTCTCATTGGCCAAGGAATGTGAGCCATTGATAAGAAATGATCCAAGGGTTCACAAGGGTCTTAGACAAGTCAACAAAGGTGGCTTTGAGTCACAATGGACGTCCAAGGGCCAAGGGTTCAAGAGTCAATAGCCAAATCCACTCAAAAATCACAAAGGGCTGAAAACTGGACAATTTCCATATTGTTGTTACTGGACAGTCGATCTTGTAAAATCTGACCATAGCTCACAGTTAATGAGGTGATTATTGATTTTTGTGAAACTAGACTCTTTAAAATATAGTTTAGCATTTTAAATTACTCAATTTGGACTTATATTCATCAAAATATGGCTACTACAAGTTCAAGTACAGAAGCTGATTTCCTGAAAACAAAATTTGGCACAGCCGTAAGTCAAGACCTAAATGAGGGTACACCTTGGAAACATATTTTATTACAGGGAGTATCCTAACATCTGTAGGTAAAACATACTAAATTTTTAGAAAATTCTCTTTAGTAGATTGTACCAGAATTTTCCAAGTTTTCCCAAACCGGATGAATCTGTGAAGTAATATGTTGGTCATCTTATTTCCAAATGCAACAAGTCTATGAACAATGATTATGCAAGCATGGAAATACTAGTACACTGGTTTAGAACTCAAATGAACTGCAAGTTGAAAACACAAACAATACAAGAAAAGGCAATCGAGAAACCCTAAGGCTCAAACGAAGCAACAATGCTTCTAAACTCTCAACCAAGCATACAACAACTAAGATGAACATTGTAAATCTTATATGCAAGGTACTAAGACTCCAATGAGACTTATTTAGGTGCTATCATGTTAAGATAAACACTCGACGCATTAACAACAAAGCATGAAAATACGAGAAAGTAAATACACGAAGGTTCGGGGTCTTACATCCTCACCACCTTAAAAGAATTCGCCCGAATTCAAAACTCGACAACAACCAAAAGTTCACTGCCCGGCATACGAAGTCAAGGTGACCGCTAGGTATGCCTCAAAACACGAGGGGGAGAAATACTCAAATCTCAACTACAATAAATTCCAAAATCAAGTCATCTTGACTCTTGAGCGAGTTCAAAGACATTAGCAAAGCTTACAAAGTTTCAACAAACGTGGATATCAAGGTTTAATGCCTCTCTATCAACTAATCAAGTAATTCATGCATGTGCAATGATTGCAATCGAACTAACTAACTTCCCAACCAAGAATTTTCTGTCACCACGCAAATCTCTAGGGTTAACGCCTTCACTATAATCAAGTAGTCAATCATCATTATAGACCACATATTCACCCAACAAGGAAGACATTCAACACGTTGTAACTTATTCGATCAAGTCACAAGTTCATTTCATTCAGCATGATCTCCATACAAGTTGCATATATTTGCACAAGCAAAACAAGATACCATTTTCAATTACATTCCGCTTGTAAGCGGGTTTCAATTCCTATCTCATATTATACCATTCTAGTTCTCCGACGAAGACCTCTTGATAATCAAGTCGGGCCCTCGTTGACTTCAAAAGTTGTCAGACAGATGTGGGGTGTTCGTGAATCACATATCAACATCCTTTATATCGGTCTCAACAATAGCAATCATAAGCACATATAGGCATGGCATCAACATCATGCAACATAGCATATTAATTTACTATGTATGTATACCAAGTATGGAATATTCATACTATTAACTACCTATCAATGGTAGATAAAAACACATTATTCAAGGCTAATACTCTATCAATGTATTAGACTAATAACGAGACAATACAACACTTCACAAGTCACTAGGTAGCATATTCTTACTAACTAGTATATAACCAATCCTTATAAGTCAAACCGCATACCTGCCTACAACCGATCCGACTAATCATCATGTGATCACCCATCAAGCCCATCACCAAGTTCCAACATATCATGAGGAAATTTCACCTTGATCAAGGTAGTCCCAAATACCAAACACAACCATCGGAAAGGGTTCTCAAATTCCCAACACAAGTAATACAAGAACTGGTGATTAAATACTACCATAACTATATACACCTATATAGTAATCTATGAAATACTAATAGGTACCACTTCGGAGGCTTAACCACTCCGCTTTCTCGAAACATATTACAACGAACTTTCGCCATAATGATTAACACGACGATCACCCTTGGGACCGACGGTCTAAGCTTATTCG
>CM028381.1:63948359-63994254 GCA_013146195.2 Codonopsis lanceolata
ATAGAATATACATATCAAATCTCCCATAAATCATCATGTAAGTGTGCATATTTATATATATACACATCAAGTCTTTCATATATATCTCATATACAAGTATACATATATCTGTATATACATATCCAAATCTCTCATATCATCGCCCAATACAAACATGGTCAATAAGATCTCATGTTCAACTAACACTTTGTTATCACATAAGTGCCCATAGTAAGCCACATGCCAAGGATAGAAGATACCAAATCACTTTCCGCCGTATTGCTCCCTGCAATCACAACTAATCAAATGATACCCAATGCCCGTGTTCGGGTATCAGCACGAGCTCTGGTCCGGTCCGAGCTCTACTCGGAAAATAGCACTAGCCAATGCGCTCTTTTGGTTCTGCAAGGGGCTACTTCCCCACCAGCTAGCGGTGGAGGTGTGTGTGAAACCCGAATCGGCGATACATTACAATCACGAATCCCATAATTCGTGAAGGCAATGCATCGTCCCACCATCATCAAGAAAACTCAAGTAATGCAAGCTGGACTTATATGAAATGCACAAGTAGATGTTTACTTGCTAATTCTCAAGTAGATATAATGACCTACTAAACTCATACGATTATGCACATTGTTACATAAATCACAAAACCACAATAGGAACTCATTTGAGTCTCTAAATCATAAGTGCCAAGTTTGTTCACTCTATTCACTTCAAGTCCCAAAAGCTAGTAATCTAGTCAACTGGAATATAATTGTCATAGGATCTCACCACGATCCTCGTAAGGTTCAATTGTTCCTTAACTCGACTCCGTTGAGTCTTTACTACAATTCCAACCAAATAGAGTTTGAACACTATATGTGTCCCAAGACTCTTTTCTATGTTCTCGTTTGAGGCATAACAAGGTTCTCATTCCATTTAGGAATCTTAGTTCAAGTCCCAAGTAAGTTATATAAGGGAAGCCCAAGTTGATTATTGTGAAATCAAGCTTAGTTCAATTTTGATTCATAATTCCACTTAATAGTAGAATCCAAGTTCACCACAATTCATTAACCGTAGAAACGTGATCAAGCACGAAGGCAAATACATTCAATATGCTCATAAGTCATATCATAGAAACACATAGAAGAATCAATTCTTGACAAGGTAGGAAATCATGCATTTAGTCATAATATAACATATACACGTATTCCATATTCACCTATGAAATTCAAGAGTCACAACTTAACCATCAGTCCATTAAGTACTATCCAAGACTACTCCGTTAGTCTCGGATCATGAAGCCATTTACTAAACTCTTCCTAGAGTAGTAACTCATTCAATAACACAAAAGTCGATGGTAGTCCAAGACTTAAGCAACACTAGAGCGGTAATAACCCGTAAGGTCAAACCATACCGGTGAGTCTTAGATAACAACATGGTCATCCTAGCGACTTATACAAGTAGACTCCATGTATAGAGTACTAAGAAAGCCCCAATCCAAATCTTCTCATAGAATAGTCCTCAAATTCATTATTCAACAAGTAGGTGTTTTTACTCATTAAAGAATCAAGTAGGAATTCGACAAGAGCGAATTCAAACTGTCAAGTAGATACATCATTCTACAACATGCTCTCAATTGTGCATTTGCTTCACACAATCACATAAACCACATAAGAACTCGATTGAGTCTTATAATCACTCATATCAAACATGCCCTTCAATCCATCCCAAAGTCACGTAGGCTAATATATTAGTCTAACGCACTACAAACATCGTAGGGATTGAATGTGGAGTCGGTATTGTTCAATAACTCCCTAATCTCAACTCCGGTGAGTTTTACTAAAATTCAACCAAATAGAGCATTGATAATATATGCATTACATTGCCCTTTCCTAAGTTCTCCTTTCATTTAGAACTCGATAACTAGGCCGTTCATGATCTTAAACTAGCCTTAAACACAATCCCGAGTTTCAAACCCTAGAATCGGAGATTTTGTTAAACCTTGAATTGAAACATAATCTTTCACAAGAGTTGTTCCTAAGCTCATTATAAACAACATTCATGCTTTACAAAATGTCAAAATCACAACTTCATAGAGAATTCATGAAATCCTACACATATTTCAAAGGTTGAATTGGAGGATTTGTCTTCACAAAAGATGTTCATAATCATCAATAGAGCAACTATAATGAAGGGGTCATGTCATTTTATTAAACATGAAAATTTCAGGGATTTCTCAACGTACCTTAGTCCTATGATTAATGGATGAAAGGTTGATTAGAGCAAGGATTGTTGTAGAGAAGATCGAGGGCTTCGATTTGGCGGTCTCGGTTCGTCGATCGGACCACCGGATCTCCGGGAAATGGTCCTTCAACCTAGGGTTTCTTCCATGGACGAATTTTGGAGTTAAGTCTCTGAATCTCTGGTTTGTTATGATCAACAATGGCTGATTTGCTGAATTTTGTGTTTATATACTTCCCAAGAAGTCCCTAATCCAAGTGATGGTTGATATATGGCTTCTCATTGGCCAAGGAATGTGAGCCATTGATAAGCAATGATCCAAGGGTTCACAAGGGTCTTAGACAAGTCAACAAAGGTGGCTTTGAGTCACAATGGACGTCCAAGGGCCAAGGGTTCAAGAGTCAATAGCCAAATCCACTCAAAAATCACAAAGGGCTGAAAACTGGACAATTTCCATATTGTTGTTACTGGACAGTCGATCTTGTAAAATCGACCATAAATAGCTCACACTCCAAATGAGGTGATTATTGATTTTTGTGAAACTAGACTCTTTAAACTATAGTTTAGCATTTTAAATTACTCAATTTGGACTTATATTCATCAAAATATGGCTACTACAAGTTCAAGTACAGAAGCTGATTTCCTGAAAACAGAATTCTGGCACAGCCGTAAGTCAAGACCTAAATGAGGTACTTATACACCTTGGAAAAATATCATATTATACAGGGAGTATCCTAACATCTGTAGGTAAAACATACTAAATTTTTAGAAAATTCTCTTCAGTAGATTGGTACCAGAATTTTCCCGAAGTTTTCCCAAAACCGGACTGAATCTGTGAAGTAATATGTTGGTCATCTTATTTCCAAATGCAACAAGTCTATGAACAATGATTATGCAAGCATGGGAAATACTAGTACACTTGGTTTAGAACTCAAATGAACTTCTCGCAAGTTGAAAACACAAACAATACAAGCAACGAAGGCAATCCCGAGAAACCCTAAGGCTCAAACGAAGCAACAATGCTTCTAAACTCTCGACCAAGCATACAACAACTAAGATGAACATTGTAAATCTTATATAAAAGGTACTAAGACTCCAATGAGACTTATTTAGGTGCTATCATGTTAAGATAAACACTCGACGCATTAACAACAAAGCATGCAATACGAGAAAGTCAAATACACGAAGGTTCGGGGTCTTACATCCTCACCACCTTAAAAGAATTCGTCCTCGAATTCAAAACTCGACAACAACCAAAAGTTCAATACTCTGGCCTGCACATGAAGTCAAGGTGACCGTCTAGGTATGCCTCAAAACACGAGGGGGAGAAATACTCAAATCTCAACTACAATAAATTCCAAAATCAAGTCATCTTGACTCTTGACGGAGTTCAAAGACATTAGCAAAGCTTACAAAGTTTCAACAAACGTGGATATCAAGGTTTAAATGCCTCTCTACCAACTAATCAAGTAATTCATGCATGTGCAATGATTGCACCGAACTAACTAACTTCCCAACCAAGAATTTTCTGGTCACCACGCAAATCTCTAGGGTCTAATGCCCTTGCACTATAATCAAGTAGTCAATCATCATTACAGACCACATATTCACCCAACAAGGAAGACATTCAACACAGTGTAACTTATTCAATCAAGTCACAAGTTCATTTCATTCATAGCATGATCTCCATATACAAGTTGCACATATTTGCACAAGCAAAACAAGAAACCATTTTCAATTACATTCCGTTTGGTAACGGGTTCAGTCAATTCCTATCTCATATTATACCATTCTAGTTCTCCGACGAAGACCTCTTGATAATCAAGTCAGGGGCCCTCTGAAGTGACTTCAAAAGCTTTCGTCGTACAGGATGTGGGGTGTTCGTGAATCACATATCAACATCCTTTATATCGGTCTCAACAATAGCAATCATAAGCACATATAGGCATGGCATCAACATCATGCAACATAGCATATTAATTTACTATGTATGTATACCAAGTATGGAATATTCATACTATTAACTACCTATCAATGGTAGATAAAACACATTATTCAAGGCTAATACTCTATCAATGTATTAGACTAATAACGAGACAATACAACACTTCACAAGTCACTAGGTAGCATATTCTTACTAACTAGTATATAACTAATCCTTATAAGTCAAACCGTATACGAGGTGACAACCGATCCGACCAATCATCATGTGATCACCTACTGGCCAATCACCAAGTTCCAACATATCATGAGGAAATTTCACCTTGATCAAGGTAGTCCCCCAAATACCAAAACACAACCATCGGGAAAGGGTTCTCAAATTCCCAACACAAGTAATACAAGAACAAGAAGCGGTGATTAAATACTACCATAACTATATACACCTATATAGCAATCTATGAAATACTAATAGGTACCACGGGAGGCTTAACCACTCCGCTCTCGAAACATATTACAACGAACTTTCGCCATAATGATTAACACGACGATCACCCTTGGGACCGACAGTCTAACTTATCTGATTCCTAAAAATGGAACAAGAAACAACAACTCTACTAAAATGCAGCACCTATTCTTGGTATAACTGCAACTCGTAAGCAATAAAGGAGAAATATAATACTCCTAGACACAAACCTTCACTCACGGCAATCTAGACCAAACGAACTTAGTACTCCAAGTCGTGTACTTGTACCAATGAATATGCCAATAAGGCATTATAAACAACACTCGACGGTAAATACTCGACGAAAACCCAAACCCAAACTAGGCCATGGAACCTATCCTGGCTTATAGCTAACATAAGCTCTGATACCAACTGTAACGACCCGACCCGGATTCCAACACGAAATCCCAAGGTCGTGCCGCTGGAACTAACTTAAGAAGAGGACAAGCACTTGATAAACAGTAGTGCTAGTCAAACAGTCGAGCAAACTCGCTCTAAACATGAACATAACACCGCACTAAAATACGGTATTTCAAAAATCGAATTAGCGGAAGCAATATATGAAAGAAGTCCCAAGCTATGAAGCTCGAAACCAACGACAATGAAACCAAGAGAGACATTATCTCTCAAAGGAGGAAAAACAAAACTCGCTTGCCGCAACAATGCAGACGCTAAACAAACCATCGGCACTCCAAGCCGGCGTTTCAACAAAGAACCAACCTGATATAACATTTACCCAACGGCTAAAGCATACCGGGGTCAACCAACAACCATAAAAACTAGAATAAAGAAATTCCCCAAAGCTCTGCGTGCAGGAGACAAGCGAAATATATACTAAAACCACAAACAAGGCACGACACAGTACGTCAGCCCAAGAAATAATCAATACAAATACCCAAGTATTCTACCCGACTGTAAAGTCTAAATAACTTTACAAAATGTCGATCTCACAAGAATAGCAAAGTACATGAAATCAATGACAATGCTAAAAAGGAACAAGACTCCACAAGCTACTACTCGGGAAAGTCGGCTGCTACAAACACGAACCACACGATCTAACCTCGATCTATCGACCAGCTGCGCCCTGCTACAGTCACGATCTACTCGACCTTAGTGCAGCTATCAGTTACTGCAACTAAAAACAAGTACGAGATGAGTCATAATGACCCAGTACGCTACTACAATATATATGCAACATATAATTATGTAACATAAACATAACCAGGGTGTCATTTTATATATGACAGAAAAACCCGTGAAGAGGCGTCGTATCGTTTCGATACTCCACAAGATATCCACTCCTTCTTACTTACTAAACCGTCCAAATGAACTAGGGTGTAATTCCCTGCTCACACACAAATCAAATGAATTAGAAGGTAGTTCCCACAAAACATCATATGCAAGTATACATATCATTATATATACGAATCAAGCTATTCACACTATTACCACGTGTAAAGGGTGCATGTTTATATATATACACCTATATCAGTATGTATATCTCTAAATATACATATCAAATCTCCCATAAAATCATCATGCATAAGTGTGCATATCTATATATATACACATCAAGTCTTTCATATATATCTCATATACAAGTATGCATATATCTATATATACATATCAAATCTCTCATATATCATCAACCAATACAAACATGGTCAATAAGATCTCATGTTCAACTAACACTTTGTTATCACATAAGTGCCCATAGTAAGCCACATAAAGGATAGAGAAGATACCAAATCACTTCCGTCGTATTGCTCCTGCAATCACAACTGTTAATCAAATCGTGCCAGTGATACCCGTGTTCAGGTATCAAAGTACCGAGCTCTCTTCTCGGGTCCGAGCTCTCTACTCGGGAAAATAGCACTAGCCAATGCGCTCTTTTGGTTACGGCAAAGGGGGCTACTTCCCCACTGTAGCTAGCAGTGGAGGTGTGTGTGAAACCTGAATCCGGTACGGCGATACATTACAATCACGAATCCCATAATTCGTGAAGGCAATGCATCGTCCCACCATCATCATGAAAACTCAAGTAATGCCAGCTGGACTTATATGCAATGCACAAGTAGATGTTTACTTGCTAATTCTCAAGTAGATATAATGACCTACTAAACTCATACGATTATGCACATTGTTACATAAATCACAAAACCACAATAGGAACTCATTTGAGTCTCTAAATCATAAGTGCCAAGTTTGTTCACTCTATTCAATTCAAGTCCCAAAAGCTAGTAATCTAGTCAACTGGAATATAATTGTCATAGGATCTCACCACGATCCTCGTAAGGTTCAATTGTTCCTTAACTCGACTCCGTTGAGTCTTTACTACAATTCAACCAAATAGAGTTTGAACACTATATGTGTCCCAAGACTCTTTTCTATGTTCTCGTTTGAGGCATAGCAAGGTTCTCATTCCATTTAGGAATCTTAGTTCAAGTCCCAAGTAAGTTATATAAGGGAAGCCCAAGTTGATTATTGTGAAATCAAGCTTAGTTCAATTTTGATTCATAATTCCACTTAATAGTAGAATCCAAGTTCACCACAATTCATTAACCGTAGAACAGATCAAGCACGAAGGCAAATACATTCAATATGCTCATAAGTCATATCATAGAAACACATAGAAGAATCAATTCTTGACAAGGTAGGAAATCATGCATTTAGTCATAATATAACATATACACAGTATTCCATATTCACCTATGAAATTCAACAGAGTCACAACTTAACCATCAGTCCATTAAGTACTATCCAAGACTACTCCGTTAGTCTCGGATCATGAAGCCATTTACTAAACTCTTCCTAGAGTAGTAACTCATTCAATAACACAAAAGTCGATGGTAGTCCAAGACTTAAGCAACACTAGAGCGGTAATAACCCGTAAGGTCAAACCATACCGGTGAGTCTTAGATAACAACATGGTCATCCTAGCGACTTATACAAGTAGACTCCATGTATAGAGTACTAAGAAAGCCCCAATCCAAATCTTCTCATAGAATAGTCCTCAAATTCATTATTCAACAAGTAGGTGTTTTTACTCATTAAAGAATCAAGTAGGAATTCGACAAGAGCGAATTCAAACTGTCAAGTAGATACATCATTCTACAACATGCTCTCAATTGTGCATTTGCTTCACACAATCACGTAAACCACATAAGAACTCGATTGAGTCTTATAATCACTCATATCAAACATGCCCTTCAATCCATCCCAAAGTCACGTAGGTGATATATTAGTCTAAGCACTACAAACATCGTAGGGATTGAATGTGGAGTCGGTATTGTTCAATAACTCCCTAATCTCAACCCCGGTGAGTTTTACTAAAATTCAACCAAATAGAGCATTGATAATATATGCATTACATTGCCCTTTCCTAAGTTCTCCTTTCATTTAGAACTCGATAACTAGGCCGTTCATGATCTTAAACTAGCCTTAAACACAATCCCGAGTTTCAAACCCTAGAATCAGAGATTTTGTTAAACCTTGAATTGAAACATAATCTTTCACAAGAGTTGTTCCTAAGCTCATTATAAACAACATTCATGCTTTACAAAATGTCAAAATCACAACTTCATAGAGAATTCATGAAATCTCTCATGCGAGATCACAAATAGTCAAGATACACAAGCATGCATAAGTAGGATTATAAAATTCATGTGGGATTGAACATCAACTCGGCTACACTTGGAAAACAACCTAAAATTAAACAAGTTACGGACAACTACTCCAATTATTAACACATGCTTATAATAACCTAACGACAACAACAACAAATAATGTACATGTCTCTAACATGTTTAAAACTTTAAATAGGCAAGATGAAAGAATAATATAGGCTTTCACAAGCAAGAATTCAACCTATACATGCTCCTAACAAGATCAAAATCTCAACATTCAAGAAGATAGCATAGGAGGCATACATGTGCCCTCATTGACCTCAACCACCATAGGCTTTGCTTCCTTAGGGTCAATGAGAACTTAAAAGAAGAAGATGAAGAAAGTAACTTACTTGATACACACCAAAGAAAGAAATGGAAGAAACCAATCGGATGGAAATGCTCCCCTTCTTGAGCTCTACAACTTTAATGAAGGACCCTTGGGCAAATGATGAATGGATGATGAAGGATGAAGATGAAGACCTCAAGCAACCATGGAGGAACTAGAGAGGATGAAAATTCGTTTTTGAAAAGGCTCTTGAAGAAGAAAAGAATTTGTGGCTTATATTGGTCGAGTGGGACAAGTGTCAATCACTTGTGGTCCCTTTTCTAATCTGATTTGGGGGTTAATTGGTCACTAATGAACTCTTAACTCATCATTAAAAACTAATTAGAGATGTTAGGACTTAAGTAGGAAGGGTTAGGGAGGTTTAAGATAGGTTTAGATATGGGTTTGAAGTGTACAATTCGTCCAATTTGAAAATCATCCGTAACACAATGCGGCCGCCTCAACATCTGGGGCCTCCCAAGTTCAATTAAACTCGGCTCGAGAATCTCTAAAACTTGATTCAAACTTGATCTAAATGGTCCCAAACTTTTGGGCAACCATTCTAAGGTCTAACCCTACCCAAAATGAGTCGGAAACACACCCGAACAACCCCCGGAACAAGCTAGAACAAGGCGCGAACCACGCGACGAATGAACAACGGATAAAACTCAAATCAAACGTCAATCAAACTAGGATATCTTGGGCATGAAAAAGGTTTGTTTCAACATGATTAAGACTTGAATAGAAAGCCAAGAACTCAACGAACACTTCGCACGTCGAAATAGAAGCGAATCGAGAGGAATCGCTAAGACCAAATTCAAGCGATCAAACCGGCGATTCAACAAACAAGTTTATATGATTCTAAACATGTTATGGACTTCTAAAATGATCTAGGAATGATTCTAAAACATATATATATCAAGTAAACATGCTCACAATCAACCAAGAAAGTATAAGGACAAGCATAGAATGCACATGCAAGATTATGGGGCGTTACACCTACACATATTTCAAAGGTTGAATTGGAGGATTTGTCTTCACAAAAGATGTTCATAATCATCAATAGAGCAACTATAATGAAGGGGTCATGTCATTTTATTGAACATGAAAATTTTAGGGATTTCTCAACGTACGTTAGTCCTATGATTAATGGATGAAAGGTTGATTAGAGCAAGGATTGTTGTAGAGAATATCGAGGGCTTCGATTTGGCGGTCTCGGTTCGTCGATCGGACCACCGGATCTCCGGGAAATGGTCCTTCAACCTAGGGTTTCTTCCATGGACAAATTTTGGAGTTAAGTCTCTGAATCTCTGGTTTGTTATGATCAACAATGGCTGATTTGCTGAATTTTGTGTTTATATACTTCCCAAGAAGTCCCTAATCCAAGTGATGGTTGATATATGGCTTCTCATTGGCCAAGGAATGTGAGCCATTGATAAGAAATGATCCAAGGGTTCACAAGGGTCTTAGAAAAGTCAACAAAGGTGGCTTTGAGTCACAATGGATGTCCAAGGGCCAAGGGTTCAAGAGTCAATAGCCAAATCCACTCAAAAATCACAAAGGGCTGAAAACTGGACAATTTCCATATTGTTGTTACTGGACAGTCGATCTTGTAAAATCGACCATAAATAGCTCACACCTCCAAATGAGGTGATTATTGATTTTTGTGAAACTAGACTCTTTAAAATATAGTTTAGCATTTTAAATTACTCAATTTGGACTTATATTCATCAAAATATGGCTACTACAAGTTCAAGTACAGAAGCTGATTTCCTGAAAACAGAATTCTGGCACAGCCGTAAGTCAAGACCTAAATGAGGTACCTATACACCTTGTAAAAATACCATATTATACAGGGAGTATCCTAACATCTGTAGGTAAAAGATACTAAATTTTTAGAAAATTCTCTTCAGTAGATTGGTACCAGAATTTTCCCGAAGTTTTCCCAAAACCGGACTGAATCTGTGAAGTAATATGTTGGTCATCTTATTTCCAAATGCAACAAGTCTATGAACAATGATTATGCAAGCATGGGAAATACTAGTAAACTTGGTTTAGAACTCAAATGAACTTCTCGCAAGTTGAAAACACAAACAATACAAGCAACGAAGGCAATCCCGAGAAACCCTAAGGCTCAAACGAAGCAACAATGCTTCTAAACTCTCGACCAAGCATACAACAACTAAGATGAACATTGTAAATCTTATATAAAAGGTACTAAGACTCCAATGAGACTTATTTAGGTGCTATCATGTTAAGATAAACACTCGACGCATTAACAACAAAGCATGCAACACGAGAAAGTCAAATACACGAAGGTTCGGGGTCTTACAAATTTTGCGAGTGGAACTGACTAGTACAGTATCCACATTGCTAATCCTGTCCCTCTCCAGGTGTTAAATGTGGAAATCTCAACACCTGACATGGTTTGGACCTTCCATCAAGGTCCACTGTTTGGCCCCCGTACCATGGACGAGACCCATCTCACGAACACGACCAAAGTCGTGTTCAAATTTATCTATGCACGTCTTATGCCTTCTAGCCACCAGTACACGGTGTCCTGGCATAAGGCCATTTTGATCTACACCATCTTGATCGGTGGGTCTGTTGATGTTGGGCGTCTGATCAACACCCAAATTCAGACCCTTATTAGAGGTACGACAAACGCGGGATTCGCGTTCCCGAGTTTGATTACTGGACTGTGTAGTGCGGCTGAAGTCGTTTGGACTCCAGATTCGGAGAGAGTTCGGGCAGTCCCCGACATGACTAAGGCGCTTCTGTTTGCATACCCTCGCCAGCCGCATAAGAGAGGCTCACGTGAGGAGCCTCAAGAGG
Organism: Codonopsis lanceolata; assembly: GCA_013146195.2. Classification (NCBI taxonomy): domain Eukaryota; kingdom Viridiplantae; phylum Streptophyta; class Magnoliopsida; order Asterales; family Campanulaceae; genus Codonopsis; species Codonopsis lanceolata. The sequence goes on from CM028381.1 coordinate 63,959,836, forward strand.
AGGAGGATCCCTTGGATGCGATCTCCAATAGGCAGTAGAAGATCCTGTTAGAGCACGGGATGATTAGTCAATAGTTAGCGTAAATGCGCGCTGACCAGAATATTTTCTTTTGCTGGGTTAACCAGGTGGGGCAAAATGCCTCCACATATTATGGGATGCCACCTGCCACGATCCTCGAGTTTCGTCCTCCTTCGTTATTTCCTCCCGACTCACCATGAGTCAAAGCCCAAATTTCTTCCTCTTTCGTTAGGCAGGCCACTTATTTCCTTTTGATATTTCTCCTCCATCAACCCTCTCATAGGACATTCCTCAATTTTGAGGACAAAATAAAATTTAAGTTTGGGGGGGGGGGGAATTCAAAACCCAGGGCCTTTGCAGGTCCCAGCCTAAGGAAGAGTGGAGTTGGGCTACGTTTTTTTGGGTGAGGGAAATTTTCTGTCCCTCTATCGTGTCTTCTCCTCACTCTATTTTCTTACTTTTTATATTTTCCTATTTTAGGAGATGTTGCCTTGACCAGAATACACTAATATTTGGTTCCCTCGGGGACCCATCAAAAGAGTCATCGTCATCGCCCATCTCCATTTTCTTTTTATAAAAACTTTCAAATATGAAAAAATAAAATAAAAAATGTTTTAATGCAAGGAACCACATAACTTTTCCATAGATCATTCTGGAATTTACTTAATTCTGCAAAATTTTTGATTTTCTCCAAATCTCTGTGCACTCACTCCAGTCATAATTATGGATTGATTTGAACATTTTTACGAAGTTTATAGCACACATTTCATTTTAGCAACAAGATATGCACAAGAATATGATGAATAGCCGTCCTAACATAATTGTTGCATTAAATTGTAACTTAGCGTCAATCTCATGATAGTTAGATCCCCTTTATTTTGTTTGCTAATATATCTCAAGCACACTTTCAAACCGTGTCTGCATGTTAGTCTTGATTTCCCCTACCATCTATTCTAGCGAATGCTAATGTGAAATCCAGGGATATTTTATGTGTGGTACTTTCATAAAAACTACATGAGTATTTTGGCATTAAGATATGATATAGGCCATCTTTGGATCGTTTGAGCCTAAATATTTTCTGACCTTACTAAAAATACCCCTAGTGTCCCCTTTGAGCTTTTATTAAAAAGAATGGAGTGTGCTAAGCACACATTAAACCCCCATTCGACTTCGTTTCTTTAACTCACATTTACTTAACCCTAAAGCATATACACTTTAGCCTACCTTTTGAGAGAGTAGGATGTGGGTGAGAAATTAATTTTACGGGACCAATTTTCAGTTAGAAAAATTTTCCGAAGACTTCTTCTTCCCCGTTGATATTCAAAAAGAAAAAAAAGAGAGAGAAAAAAGAAAAGAAATAAGTCGACAAAAAATGAAACGGAAGAAGAAGAGTGCACGAAGATCAAATGGAAGCATAGCTTTCAAAAGGAAAAAAATATGTTAGAAAAGTCTGCTGAAAATAGAACACTGGATATTTGTAGCTTGATATATTGTACAAAACAAGTTTGGGGGAAAAGTCTCCACTTGTGGTCTTTGCAGGTTCTAGCCTAATTGGGAAAAACTTCCTTTTGTTTGGATGTATTTGGGATAAAGGGTAGTCTTGCTCTCTCATTTTGTATTCTATTCCCTTTCCATCATATCCCCCAACACATTGACCTTACATTACAAGCTTATTAAAGACTTATTGATCTTCTTTGCAATGCTTATGTTTGTTGATTTGATGGTAATGCATGTAAATTGATCCCCACTTCATATACTCATATTATTCGCAAGCTCACTGTGTTACAATAATCTTAGCTATTGCAAGTAATTAGGGCATAAAAGCATTGTATGTCATGCATAGTAAGTGCATTGGATGGATGTATAAGTATTTCAAATCTTTGGTGTTCTCTCTTTCTGTAATAGACCAGGTTTGGATGGTAGATCTCATACTCTATGTTGCATTGGTTTTATAGAAAATCCTAATTTTTTTAGAATGAATGTTGTGTTTAGTTTAATAAAACTATTTAACTTAAGATATTTTTCTATGACTGGTTATCACACACACACGGAGAAATTAAGATTGACAGCAGTTTGAGTATAATTCGGTTTGTTCTGTGAATTAGTCTGCACATATGTGGTGAGCATCTTACTGAGACATCTTTGATATGCCATGCTTTTGTGACTTAAGATTGATACCAAAAATATTTTTGTTTTTGTATTTTTTGTTTTTAGTATAATTTTTACTCACTTTTGTATTTATTTGTTTTTGTATTTATCTGCATAGTCGAGTCGCTCGTTAGAGTCTTCTTGAGTTTGTGGGTTTCTAGAGGAGTGTAAATAGTGTCACCCTTCAAAAAGATTTTCTTAATTTTTGTATTCATTGTTTTTGTATTTATAAGTATCGTTTACTCGTGGACGAACAAAGTCTAAGTTTGGGGGTATTTGATAGACGTATTTTATACGTCTTTATCGTACTTTTATGACATAGAAATAGCAATTCAACGAGGTTTTTGGCTACTAATATGTGTCTTTGAGCTATATTGTGAGTTTCAGGGTTTTAGGTGAACTTATGGGATTTATAGAGCTTTTATTGAAGATTTCGAAGAAGGGTGCAAAGTGCAATATTAGAAAAGATGCAAAAGAAGATATCTGGTCACCTTGCGGCCGCAAGCCTAAAAGGCCTTGCCCTCACAAGGTAGGCAGAAGGAAGCATTGCCCGTTTAAGACCCTTGCGGATGCAAGGTGTAAACACAATGCGGCCCCAAGGTCCCCAGAACCACCTTCACGTGGTCTTTCACCTAGATTGAACCTCCTATTCCCCTACAACGCCTTGGATATAAATAGAGGACGGTAGCCGAAGCCATAGGATGTCTAAAAATTGATAGGAAACGGTTCTAACACCGATTTTTAGTTTGTATTACATAATTTAGTCATTGTAATTACAGTTTTGAAGATCGATTCATGTATTCCTTCATCTCGCTGTTTGGTTCATCTTCAAGGATGAAATAACCGTCCATTAATCTAGGAATTGGGAGGTAATTTGTATTGAATCTATTGCTTAATATATATTTTTTAATTCAATTTTTGTTGATCATGATGTTTATCAACCCCTTTATTGTCTAGCTTTGACCAAATGAATGGAATCAGAAGTAATAAAGGCCTAGAGGTGCGGATAGCTGCACATCCAAATGCATATTTCGTACAATGGCTCACCCTCATGATAAATTGAATCTATCGATGCACGAGAGTGATAAGTTAGGGTCAGATTCATATATATGACCTAAGTGACAGATATGATCCATATGTCTTGTTCTTAGGATATAGAGTGGATGAATTATTTGGGATGAAGACTTAACTATAATTTGACAATCTATATCTATCTTTCGTGAACGAACCCAAGGTATTGAAAGATACTTTATTTAAATAAGCAATAGAGTAGATGCAAGTGAAACCTCAATCCTAGATATCCATCCTCCACACGATCTTTATAACTGTGATTTCTACTTAGTTAAATAAATTTCCTGTTTTAGTAGAATAAATCAAATAAAAACCCCCCCTTAGTTTAAATAGCTACCAATATTCCTGCCATTAGTATTCTTCTTGTCTCAGTGGTTCGACCCTTACTTCCCAAGCTATTCTACAATAGTCTTGTGCACTTGGAAGGAATTAATTAAAATAAGACAAGATTAGCTACCTACGTATCCCTTTCGAGAATCAGACCGGATCGTAGTTTGGCCTTAAGCCGAAATAAGCTAAGTGTAGATGCTGATAGGAACATGGTCGATTCTCAAGACTCAGGATTTGCATTCCTCGTGAGAATGGTTAAAAGGTGAGAGAAGTATGCAAGCATTTGTTATGAAAACATGTAAGCATGGAAACATACAAACATGGAATCATGAAAGCATGTAAGCATGGAAGCATGCAAGCAATTGTGTTGTGATGGTCGTGCCTATGAGAATAGGCGCCTACGTATCCCTTTCGAGAATCAGAACAAACGTAGTTCGGTAAACCTGGGGTTTTAGTTGCTGGAACTAAATTTTGGAGGGAGGGGAAGCCCTCCCTTATTAATTTAAGTTAAGGGGAGAAGGCAACAACAAGTCTAGAAACAGATCTGGGTTCCTCCAAAGACATCGGGAAACTCATCCTTTGGCAAGAAATGTCGTTCGAATTGGTTTTCGAATGACGATTGAGACAATATCCACCGAGATCGGGCCACCCATGTCTCAAGTCTTCCTAATCCCATTGTATGTTTTGATTTTGTTAAACCCATTTGGTTCAATTTCGAGCTCGGAAGATGATCATTTTTCTCTCTTTGTTTTTTTTTAATATGTATGAATGATGTATGTCAGCATGATAGTTTAATATGAGAGTATGTGTTTGCAAGAATTATGAAATTATGCTATTTTAATTATGATGCATGCCTATTTTGACTGTATTTTCAGATATGGAACATGTTAGTTTAGTGAGATAAAAAAAACAAATCATGCAAATTGATGTATAAATATACAGTGCCATTGACTTAATTTCTCAAGGAAATACATTATATGCACAAGATTCATGTCCTAAGTGAGTAAAAATATGCACATTAATTGTTTGATAAAATGACCCAAATAAATAGTAAAATTATGTTTCTTTTTATCAGATATCAAGGAAATGGGCTTTAGACCTGATCATGTCATTTACCCTATCTTCTCAAGAGATGCACACATAAAATTGCAAATAGATACATAGAATATGCATGAGTAAAAATAATATGTCACATTTTGTTTGTTTTTTTTTTTTTTTGGAACAGGAATATGTAAGAATATATAAATAGTATAGCATGTAGTTGATGTGCGCAAAACGCAACTCGGGCAAGATATTCGGCTATATCAAGTAATAAAGTGTATATAAGTACGAGTTATCGATCCCACAGAGAATTGTACGTAATTCTTACTCCAACTATGTATCAAAATTAGGCTAACTAATTATATTTGAGCGAGAAGAAAATGAATTAAAAACAAAAAATGTAAACAAATTAAGAAAGCAATTAAATTTACTCCACTACGGAGGTGGTTTGCCAACAACAAATAAAGATTAAAAATATAGGAGTGCAATATTTCTAGTCTAGCCGGTATTTAAATTAATCCACTTTTTACATTTCTTTAACTCAAGTCTTGGTAGTCGGACGCACAATATTATTCACTACGGGTTCTCGCAACGTATAGCCAGTGTTCTAAAACTCCCCGCCTAGCTCCGCCTAGGTGCTAAGCCCCTCTCTATCGCCACGACTTTCTTAGTCGCCGCATAATTGACCAAGTCAGCTTCTACACCAAACTTTGCCGACCTTAATTTATTTTTGTAACTTTGATTTTGTGACATGCGGTGACCGGAGAAGGAAGGGGAAGTGGTAATGGTGAGGCAGAGAGGGAGGTAATGGGGGGCGAACTGGAGTAATATCTTTTTTGTTTTTAGTTCTAAACTTGGCTGGTTTATTGCTTTGCGGTTGTTGAGAATTGGGATTAATGGTAGGTTTGTATATTTTTGTTCATTTTACAAATATAGACAAGTGTTTGATAAAATGACAAACATAAAAAAAATTCAATTTGTATTCAATGTGTTTGATCTTTGATGTAAATTATCAAAAAATGGTAATTATGTCTTAATTCTAGGCCCCGATTACACCCTGACTAGTCCCCTAGGCGCTAGTGTGCCGCCTAACGATTTTTAGAACCTTGCGTATAGCAAATCTGGCTACAATTCCTAGCTATGGACTCTCGCATCGTATAATATAACAGATAATAGTCGCATGTCAAAATAAGCACCCGATGACTATCTACACACGATCTCTTCTCGATCTCACGTAACACAAACAATTATCGTGATTTTTGAAATTAATAAGACGGACTCTCGCGTATTATCCTATAATTCTAGCGATCATCTAATCATTTGCTACGCCATCAAAAACATGAAGAACACACAATAATAACCAAACACATGGGTTATACTTCGCAAAAATAAATTCTCTATATTTTTCTACAAATCATGTCGGTAGCCGAGATAAACAAAATTGGTTAACAACGGGCTCTCGTATCTTATAGTCAACCCTAACCTCTCCAACCTCGTGAATAGCTAAGGTGGTTCGATCGCGTGTTGAAACAAGTCTTACAATGGCTATTGGTGTGTGTCACAAGAACACTAACTATTAAATTAATTGATCCGAAATACAAAGGTAGCTCTCGTGGATCCTAGGCATTTCTAAAATCATTTAATTAATGGTCAATTAATTAAAAGAATTAAACCCACAAAATAATAACTAAATATGAATGTCTACTAAATAAAGAGAGAGATTAAATTAAATCACTACATTAGACATAGAAAAATAATTGCATTCTATAAATTAATTAAGCACAAACTAATTCAACATTTAAAAAATTAATCAATCGAAGAAAATACAATTAATATCTCAAAATATAAGTTGAAGGAATTAAACCGAAGAGTCGCAATTCCAGGGTTGAAATGTCTTGTAGATGCATCCTTGGCTCTAGAAATGATGCTCCAAACCTTCAACGTTGATCAAGCTTTGGAGGCATGGAGGAAAATGAGGTGAAATGGGGTTGGTTCCCCATTCTGGGGGCAATGTACCGAAAATGGGGACTTGTTTTTTTTTTTTTTTTGCAAATGGAGGCTGCTTCAGGATATCAAACGAGGGTAACAAGAGGCTGGGGAAAAATAGGGAGAACATAAGAGATTTGTTGGCAAAAAGGGGAAGAAATAATGGTTGGGCACGGCTGGGTTGGTGGAACAGCCAGATAAAGAGATGCGGGCTGACCCAAATTGAAAGTGGGTGAGGGTGTGAGAGGGAAGCAGGCGAGAAAGAGGGCAGGAGGGCTGGATTTGAGCCGGGTTTACTTGGGTCCAGAGAGGGAGATCGCGGGTCAGGCCGCTGGATGTGGACATTTGGGTGACACATGCCTGCGCTGTCTGTGCAACAGCGCAAAAGGAAGGAGGATTCATCTATGGCGCCGACCTCCCCTAGGGTTTGGAATTGTGTGCCGGTGCCCTTAGTTTCTTTAGAGAGGCTGCCGAAGTCCTTCCCTGTCCAAACTTCATAATGAAGTCCTCCGTTAGCGTTGTTAGCTTCCGTTAAGCCTCTATTACCTTGGACTCTTAACGGACTTTAACAAATTTTGACCGAATGATTCAATGCTCAACTTTAAGGCCTGTAATTACCTCGAATTTCGTACTAATTACCATGAATGCTCGATAAAACCTTGGAAACCTACATTTAAGCATAAATACACAAATAATAATATTTCCAAGGCATAATTAACTCAAAATAGTACAAAATAATAGGAAATTCGAGTGAAAATTCTTGGAAATCTTGGGCTCATCACACCCCCAAACTTAAGCTTTGATCATCTCGAGCAAAGATAATGTATAATGAAAAGCTCGAGAACAATATGAAATGAATGCATCACTCAATTAAGATCCCACGAGTATTACTATCCAAGAGATCAACCCAAGATTATTAACATGCATAATTGAGGTATGAATTGATTCATATGCTAATAAACAATCCTCAAACAATCACTCAAACCATAAAACATTCACCGAAAAGTAGTAATGCTCTAGCTCAGATTGAATGGCCAACCGAGATACCAAATGCGAGTCAAACCAAATGAGTTATCAACTAATTTTCTTACGAGACATGGCAAGAACACATGAAATGACAATATCAATAGGAATTTTCAAGCTTATAAAGTTCGGCCAAGGTTTGGGCTACAAATGAAGGATAGGATAGCAAGGCAAGAGAGAAAATAATTGAACTCTTCACATAATGACTAGCTTCATGAAAGCATAACTCTTCAAATAACCACAAACTCACTTCAACAACCCCTTTAACATTAAATTTTGGATTGAAGAAAGTGTCTCAACTACCACAAACAATTAAGCACCACCCTCGTATATCCTTGAGAAAATTAAGAACAATGACTTTTTTTTTTCCTTTTGTGGCCACCCTTTAATTTTCATTTCTTTTGATTTTTTTTTCATTAGTAAGGTTCACGTGCATTGCACGTGGTTAACGTACGTGGTGTTAATGGTTTTTTTTAAGTGATTTACCAGTTTCTTAACTTTTTTGTTTACTTTTAATTATGAGATTCTTTTTATGTTTTAATCTTTACAGTTTTTGAGACTTATAAATTGTGTTGTTGTGTGTTTAAGTTTTTCGATAATTTGTTTTCGGTCATTTATAATGTAAGCTTTTAGTAATTATAATAGGTTATTTTTAAATATTTTTTTAATACCAAACATGAATTCATTCACTTTTATCGGTGTTGGAATTGAAAAAACAATTCAAACTTACTTTCTTAGATAAGCACATTGTTGTTGGAGACTTTGCTTATGTCGTTTCTAGAATTTTTGAATCTCTTTGGAAAATAATAAATTGTGTTATAGAAATCAAACTGACAATCCCAAAGTATATACTTACACTCTAAAATACAAAATTCACCCAGAGTATCTATAAAGTTTCACTTTACCACCCAACCTAACTTTTGTGTTATTTTCATATCTCATTGTATAAGATTTTTCTAGTTTGCCCCCTAGACACTACTAAGATTACCAATATGACGTTATGGTGCACATGGTATTTCAAGTGAAGGGTATTTTGGTCATTTTAACAATTTTTTCTGTGCTTTTATTACCCAAAAATATATTTCATTTTCTTATTCTTCGATAACGCTTTCTCTGCTTCTTCTCCAACAATGACATCTTATTTAAATTTTAAGTGAGATAAAACTCAACAGTGTATATATCTTTTATTTGAATTTTTATATAGAAAAATAAATAAAAATAGTACGGAATCATATCAAAGAGAGATAAAACACAAAATCGTATAATGCAACCCAACATAAGGTTTATCTCATAATGATATCTGACGTTACATTTTGTTTTTTTTCCATTTTCCACCGTCTCCGTGATGGACGTTAGAATATTCACGTTAAATAGCACATGGTCTTCCATATGCGGGGAAAAAATGACATTTTCATTATCTGCTTTAGGGGTTAATGTATTAAAAGTAAAAAACTCTAATCTCACACCCTCTCCTTCCCTTTTCTCCCGGTGCAAGTGCCCATCTCTCGCTCGACCATAATAGCCGCCATCTCCAGCCCAAACCCTTCCCACTTCGGTCAAGCCTATCACAACTTTGGCGCCATCCTTCTTCGATTCTAGCCAAACTCCATTTTTGATCTTTCTCATTCTATCCCATGAAAAAGTCGCGCCTAAAGTTGAAATCAGAGGATATATACTATACTTACCAAGGTTCTAAAAATCGTTAGGCGGCCGCTAGGCGGCACACTAGCGCCTAGGGGACTAGTCGGAGCGTAATCGTAGCCTAGGCGGGGCCTAGAATTAAAGCATAATTACCATTTTTGTTGATAATTTACATCAAAGTTCAAAGACATTGACTACAATTTTTTTTTTTATGTTTGTCATTTTATCAAACACTTGTCTATATTTGTAAAATGAACAAAAATATACAAACCTACTATTAATCCCAATTCTTAACAACCCCAAAGAAATAAACCAGTCAAGTTCAGAACTAAAAACAAAAAAGATATTACTCCAGTTCGCCCCCCATTACCTCCCTCTTTGCCTCACCATTACCACTCTCCCTTCCTTCTCCAGTTCGCCCCCCCTTCCTTCCCTGGTCACCGCATGCCATAAAATCAAAGTTACAAAAATAAATTACGGTCGACGAGGTTTGGCGTAGGCGTCGACTTGGTCGATTAGGCGGCGACTAAGAATGTCACGGCGGTAGAGAGGGGCCTAGGCGGAGCTAGGGGGAGTTTAGAACATTGATACTTACTAAAAACCCTAGTAAAAACATGTGATTAATAAAAAACACATAACCCTTATCGACGAATTCATCGGAAAGAGAGACGGGCTTGAATGAAGAGAAATAGTAAGGAAAATGATATCCTTAAAACTACTTATACTACTTTCCTTACAACTATGTTTTAAAGAAGCGCAAAATTGTTTTGAACAAAAATATTTTTGCCCTTGAAGGCTTAATAGTAATGAAAATTATAAAATTAGTTGTAAGGCTAGAAATGTTGTTATTTTAATTTGTCTCATAATTAAATTTAGAATTTATTTAATTTATACACCCATCATTCATACACCCACCACCATTACCATCACTACCACCTCAAATAACACCATTAGCCTAGAAATCAATTTTTTTTAAAATTTTATCTTATTTCTTTATTTAATTACTTCCTCCTTTGTTTAATGTCATATTCAACCTAAATCACCACTGTCATGCTTAAAATCGCCCCCACCACCACCCGCATCCCTGCAAATACCGCCACAACTATCACCACCACCAAGAAACGTGTCCACCTTGCTTTGCTAAAATGGAAAAATAACATATCTTTAGATTCCGTTAAGTGGAACTACTTTCTTCAAACGACTTTCCTATCGATTCTAACTTAATTTCTTCTCTAACAAAACGAACATATTTGTCAACTAAGTTATCCATTGTTCTTTATCTTCTTGACATTATAGCACCTTTCATTAACACGTTTCTCTTAGCTTATTCACATGCAATTACTAAGCACGCTATAGATTTGTTTAATGTCTCGATACTCACCAACCAATGTATTACTATAGTTACAATTTTTCATATACCTCTAATAATGTCATTCCCAACCTATGATGTCTCACTTTCGTACATGTTTTTTCTATGTGTCCCACTTTGTCCTTTTCCGTCTATGGGCATTAAAAATAGTGATGAAAAATCATGTACATGATGATTATTTTGGTCATTTTGCTTGTGGTGCAAAGTGAGATTTGTTTTAATTTCATCATTTAGATTGCCATTTAATATTTAAAATATTTTTTAATTAAAAAATAATTATTTAAATAATCCAAAATTAGTTATCTTTGTTTGATATTTAAATTCAAAGTTAAAAAATGCATTACTCCAAAAAAATAAAATTTTAAATTTATTTTTTAGCCCTCACTTTCTTTCGTCAACCCCATCATTCATAGACTCACTACCACCTCCACTACCACCTCAAATTTTACCATTAGTCCAAAATTTAATTTTTTTGATTTGATTTTATTTCCTTTTCTAATTCCTTACACATTTTTTCGAAGTAACCAATTTAGAAAACCCATCAATGATAGACACACCACCACCACAACCTTAAATTTCACTTTTTACAAACTAAAATTCAATTTTTTCGAATTCAAAATTTCATATTGAATCTGAAACCCATATGGATATTTGAAAATTTGATGATTAGGAAATCTCACAACGATGTATTCATCTAATCCATCACTGTCATCCCTAAAATCACTGTCACCATCGCCCCTAACAACATCATCCATGCGGTCGTAAGCACCTGTTGATTCTCATTGTATTTAGATTTATATATGCTCATGCATTACACTAGTTTTATACATTAGTGGCTAATTGGGCTGCGTACCGATTAGCGTGGAAACTATGTATAGAACTTTGCCTTAGAATAGTTTTGTTTTAAGACTTCACAGGTTCAGCGGAAGACATCAGTTGTGCTTCACCGGAAGACCTGCTACAACAACTAGCGGCAGACCTTGTCTGCACATGGTCAATCATGACGTGTCCAGTCAAACAAATCTTAGTGGATCAATTAAATTTATCCCCATCAGTTTGAATTTAAATTGAGACATTCCCTGACTTCTCAGACACGCCGAAAGTAGCTTTAAAGCGAGGAAGACTTTCTGATCGAAGCAAAAGCGCAGTGAAGCAGTGTCACCTATGCAGTACCAACTCTTGCAGATCTGACATCCGGATTACCCTACTACCAGTCTCTGCAAATATCTCTGCATCCATTCCATGCTCAATATCTGTGAAGACGAAATCCTCAAGACGGCTCCATGCATTTAATGCATTCAACCTAATAGAGTTGTTACACTTTCATCTTCTCCAACGGATCTCAAGAATGCCCAGCTATAAATGCCGCCATTAAAGACTAAAGAAAAACACTTGATGAAATGCTCTGAAAATCTACAACAACTAAAAGTCTTTATACTCAGTGCATTCAAGAGATCCTAAACAGATCAAGAAGTCCTCGTCAACAACAAGAAAACCTGCATCAACTATTATCATTTAACCTCTTGTTGTTTTCATTCAAAGCTATTCTTCTGCACGAATTAAATATCTTGTTTACCCAGATATTTAATTCTGAAACCCCCAAACACAAGTTAATATTTTGTACACGATCAATTGGGTATATTCCTTGTAATAGAACTAGTGGAAAACATAGTGCACTTTTAAATCCAAGGTTGACTGCCTTGGTGGTGGACGTAGCACTCTTTATAGTGTGAACCATCCCAAAATACTTGTGTTCTTCAGTTACTGCTTGTTTACTTTGAACTGTTCTTTACTTCCTTTATCTATATCCTTAACAGCAAACTTAAGTAACCAGTCAAGTCTACTGGTAGTCCTTAATCGGCAGACTTGAACCAGTTTCTTTGCAAGACTTCCGCTACTTCAATCTTCACAATTGATTGTAAGTGCTTGTCAAAAGAACTTACTTGAAAAAGTTTTAAGTGTATAATAAGCTATTCAACCCCCCCCCCCTTCTAGCTTATTATTGTGCCCCTTGGGACTCACAGCACCGCCATCACCAAGAAACGTATTCACCTCGCTTTGCTAAAATAGAAACATAGAATCTATTTAGCTTCTGATTAGCCGGACTTCTTTCTCGAAAGTCTCTCATTTCTTACTTCCTATCCACTTTTGGTGACAAAGCCCCACGACGGCCACAATAGTTATTTACATGATATCTTCATCCATATTAGATCGTCGACGATGATAGAGACTACTATTTAAAAGATCCACGCTCGCCATATCTAGGCCAATGCCCGAGCTCATCTAACTCGCGATTAAGCCTCATATTATTCTCGTTCCCGAGCACGCCACACTCGCGCCAATGCCCGAGCTTCATATTATTCTCGTGCTCGTGCACGCCACGCTCGAGCCAATGCCCGAGCTTCATATTATACTCGTGCCCGAGCACGCCACGCTCGCGCCAATGCCCGAGCTTCATATTATTCTCGTGCTCGTGCACGTTACGCTCGCGCCAATGCCCGAGCTTCATATTATTCTCGTGTCCGAGCATGCCACGCTCATGCGAATGCCTGAGCTTCATATTATTCTCGTGCCCGAGCACTCCACGCTCGCGCCAATGCCCGAGCTTCATATTATTTTCGTGCCCGTGCACGCCACGCTCGCGCCAATGCCCGAGCTTCATATTTTCTCGTGCCCGCGCACGCTGTACTCGCGCCAATGCCCGAGCTTTATATCATTCTCATACCCAAGCACACGACGCTCGCGCCAATGCCCGAGCTTCATATTATTCTCGTGCCCGAGCACGCCACGCTCGCGCTAATGCCCGAGCTTCATATTATTCTCGTGTACGAGCATGCCACGCTCGCGCCAATTCCTGAGCTTCATATTATTTTTGTGCCCGTGCACGCCACGTTCGCGTCAATGCCCGAGCTTTATATTATTATTGAGGATTGATACATCACACTCCTATTGAGTTTCATATCACGTAGCATCATATAGCTCGATTTTCTTGAAAGTCCTTGCCACACCAAGGACAAGTCTTATTATGGCCTTTTGGGCCACTTTTCTGGAAGATCTCGTCAACCAAAGAACACTTTTATTATTATCTCAAAATCCATCACAAAGCTAAGGAGTAATCATATCAAAGGGTCAATTATACACACAGGTTCCCCGCCAAGGTTCAAAAGTCGATTACATAAACTCTCTTGAAATTCAAAGCAAAATTTCTAGCATTACAAGAAAGAATTATAAGTAAATGGTCCTTCCTACCTTGGATATGAACCGTTATGGAAACCACCCCATCCTTGGTACGCGAGCTGGGGGTCAACGGCCTCATCCTCGGAACGCGAGGAAGGTTGCAATGTACAATGAGCCTAAAGTGCTCATTCCCATCCTCGCACGGAGGTGGGATCAAGGGCCTTATCCTCGGTACATGAGGAAGATCGCAATAAACAAGAGTGTCAACGCTCGCTACCATCCTCGATACGCGAGATGGAGATCAAGGGCCTTATCCTCGGTACACGGGGAAGGTCTCAATAAACAAGAGCGTCAACGCTCACTACCATCCTCGGTATGCGAGGTGTAGATCAAGGGCCTTATCCTCGGTACACGGGGAGGGTCGTAATATTTTCTTGAAGACCCTCGGTATGCGAGGACCAATTATTATTTTCTTGAAGACCCTCAGTACACGAGGAAAAATTATTATTTTCTTGAAGACCCTCGGTACGCGAGGACCGTATGGCCTGGTTTTCTTGAAGAATCTCGGTACGCGAGGACCAATTATTATTATTTTGAAGACCCTCGGTACGCGAGGACCAATTATTATTCTCTTTAAAGATCTTCACTTAATTAACCGAAGACCAATTAATCGAGGTCTTAGCACCAATTATCATACCTCGGTCAACTCAAGCACATGCGTAAAGAATCTCATGTCTTGTTCGAACAGTCAAGTTAAAATGCCTTTTCCGGTCTCAAAAGCAGAAATCGCTAACTCTCAGCAGGACAAGACATAATCACAAGCAAATAGTACTCCTTACCCTTGAGGTAAACCTTAAGGAATAAGGAATAGGGGGCTATTGATGTCTATCGAAAATGCACCCCCTAAAGTATTGGCCAAAAGGCCCATAGCAAAGGAAGGGCCCAAGCCCAAAGTAAGTAAAGGCCTATAAAAGTACTATATAATTCAGTGTTCTAAAACTCCCCGCCTAGCTCTGCCTAGGCCCCGCCTAGGCGCTAGGCCCCGCTCTACCGCCGCGACTTTCTTAGTCATCGCCTAATCGACCAAGTCAGAACTTACGTTGTCAGTCTGCCAGAAAGATAGAAGAAAAAAAGATGAAGAAGAAGGGGGCTGTCTCGAGACTCATAATTTAGAATGAGAAGAGATTAGGGAGGATATGTTAGACTGTGGGTTGTAGGGGCAGTAGGTAGGTGGAGTACTATTTTTTTTTTTTTTTAGTTTTAAACTTGGTTGGTTTATTGCTTTGGGGTTGTTGAGAATTATGATTAAAGGTAGGTTTGTATATTTTTGTTCATTTTACAAATATAGACAAATGTTTGATAAAATGACAAACAAAAAAATAAATAAATTTGTAGTCAATGTGTTTGATCTTTGATGTAAATTATATAAAAAAAAATGGTAATTATGTCTTAATTCTAGTCCCCGCCTAGGCCCCGATTACGCCCCGACTAGTCCCTTAGGCGCTAGGCGCTAGGCGCTAGTGTGCCGCCTAGCGGCCACCTAACGATTTTTAGAACCTTGCTATATATAGAGAGGTCTTCCCTCATTATAGGGGCTGGACTCCTCAACCTCTCTCTTTCTCTCTCTTGCACACGCTCAACACATTATTTCACCGGTAGCTCGAGGAAACGCCTGAGCTCAGGCATATATTATCCTTGCTATTGACTCTCACACCGGAGGGCTTTAGCTGGGATAACCTCCCAGCTCCCTAATGGTGCTCTCTCTCTTTGCAGAGAAAACAGCCAGATATCCACCGACGACATCACAGACCAGTCATGTGCGACGAGACTTTCGGCACCCGCCTCTCGTGGCGTGATCAGAGTCTATTCTGTAGCACTTAAGCATCTTAGCGTGTCGCTAATTGGTCATACTGCACAACATAAAAAATACCACGTGATGCTCAGAATCCTCCTGTTATTTTATGGTAAAAACTTATAAAAGCTCTTTTTTCTGGTATTTTATATAAACGAATCTCTTTGATCCGACTTAAAACCTGTAAGATGAGTTAACTTATAAGAGAATAATATTTCGTTTTAAAAATTAAGTTTCGTGAAATGATGTGACACAGAGATATTAATATGGTTGAAAAGCGTAAGTTCGAATCAAAACCGTTAGGTTTTTGACCGGCTAGATCGAAATTGGTAGGGTTGAAATTGTAGATGGACCGTTTAAGACGGACTGTTTAGAGACCGAAAATGTTAGGACTGGAACGAAAACCATTAGGGTTGAACCGAAAGCCAAATTTCATATGGTTTAATATAGTTAGTGATAAACGGGACAAGTATATCATCAAAACCGTTAGGGTTTGACCGATTAACAACTTTAATATAGTTAGTATAATATACATAACGTGTATAATACGTTGAAAAAAACATACAACCCTCGTAATTAAGATAAAACGTACAAGTTTAATCATTTACTAGAAACCGCATGATTAAACTGAAACTGCTAGTTTTTTGACGGGATAATATCACCAACTACCTAAACCAAACCTATAGTTAACCAAAACTATTAAGATTAAATCGAAATCGTTAGGACTCAACTGTTTAAAATGGTAGATCTCCTAATACTTTGTCCGGACTAACATGTACAGCGATAAGTGTGAATGTGATTTGTGGGGCTACATAAGAGATGACTTTTGATCAAATGCATGCATGTTTATAGGAAGGAAATATAGAATGATGAACTGAACAGTATGCATATTTTAATGTTTGTTTCCTAGGAGGGGTACTAAGCTGCTGGACAGCAAGGATGGTAAGGGGTGAGGACCATAAGGGACTGTATGGAATGATCCTAATAACGAACCAGCTGATATTATTGTGGCCCACTTGTCAATGCTCAGTTAGGTGGATTATTGTCATAGTTTCACAAGGACTGGCGTGGGTATAGGGAGCAGCCCATACCAATAACATATGACATTTGCAACGGGATAATTGGGATCCCACCAACGTGCTCAATCTCAATTAGTACCGATCATTTTATTTAATTCTTACTCAAAGGTTTTATTTATGTATTTACTTTTTTAGAAAACATCATATATATATATATATAATTATAGTTTTTCAAGATATTGAAATAATAAAAATAAGTGTAGGATTACGGTCTATATCCCCTCCAACCTTTTTTAAAAGCTATAATAAAATTAGGGTTCCCCTAGCTCAACAATAATATATTCTCATTTTCATTTTGTTTGGGCGATTAAATTTTTAGTATAATAATTTTTTGGATTATCTTCTGACCTAAATATTCAAGAAAAATTCCCGAGCCAAGTAGAACCTCAACGATGATAAATCTCTTTACTGTTTTTTAACGCAGTTGCATTCATATATCCGGTTCACCACATTCATTTTGAGTTAAAACATATTTCTCGACATCAATTCACAAAAGTAAGAATGCATCATACTCATCTAATGATCAAACTAAAACAATCACAAGAACCATTATGTGGTTGAAGTAAAATGAGAAAGGATGGTAAAATAAAACTAAACATGTCTCAAAGTCAATATAGGCAAGCAATGATCTTGGCTTGCAACGATCCACTGGCGGGGAACAATTGGCGAATCCCTGTGGTGTTTACGTTTAGAATGTGGGCTTTTGTGGTAAAACTTTTTTTTTTTTTTGGATTACTTATTTTATGGTAACCTTTTTTTTGGATTACTTATAAAAAGTAAAGGGTAAAATTATGATCGATCTCTTTTCTAAGGTTTTTTACCTTAAAAGTCCATTATTCTTTTTTCCAATTGTAAAAGATTATTTTTCGAAATATTGTTTCGAAAATGTCATCGTCTCCTTCAACAGCTTCGGTAATATATTTTGGATTCGAAAATCATCATTGTTGCGTAACGAAACGAGAATCGACCATTGAATCAAAGACACATTTTTATATGAGGAAAATACTACTGCAACAAAACAGAGTAAATGCTCATAAGCGACCAAGATCACTGCGTCGATCAATGACATAAATATATTTCTCAGCAAAATGAGAACTGAAATCCAAAATACATTCACTCGGTTTCACAATTAAAACTAAAGATTAAAAAAAGGAAATATAAAGCAAGGCATCGATCAATGTAATGAAACCAAATTACGTAGTTTATTCACCTAAAAAGAAACCAGATTACAAATATGACGAGCAATCAAGTAAATTATCAGCACAAGAGCTTATTCACTTGAAAAGAAATCATGCGTCACGGCGCGAGACGGAGGGTGGCAGGGTGGCATCACGGCGACTATCAACGTCAAGATCACGATTAGTGATGAAGGAGTGAACATAACTTTTTGAATCGTGATATATAAAGTTTTGAATCGCGATACATATTATCAACCTCAGCGCAGTTATTGCTACTGATTTCCAAATCTGGTTTGGTGCTTTCTTCGATGAAACAGATGGCTTCCTTTTCGCAGAAAGAGATGAAAAATTCCAGATATGGGTTTGATCATTCTAGATCTGGGTTTGTCCTTGTGAATGCATGTATGGTCATTCCATATATGTGTTTTTTGACTATAACAATGTCGTGGAAGATCTCAATAGAAATTTGGACTCAGATTTTTGCACTGGCAGGTGAATAGTTCATGTACAAAATGAGGTGAGAGCAGTGGAGTATCATGGATAAAGTGGGGGACCTGCATACTCAACCATCTTGTCCTGGAGTATGGATTTTTTTGCACTGGTGGGTGAATGATCTGCCTCTTTGATTTAGATTTCATAATGAAATCCTTTTTTTCTTCTGCCACCACTACAGCCGTTACTCTTTTTTTTTTGAATTGCGATACAATTTTTTGAATCGCGAAACATAATTTTTTGAATCACGATACATATTTTTTTGAATTGCGATACATTTTTGTAGCGAGTCTCACGCTCATTATGGATATCGCAATCATTTTACCTCTAAAACTGTTCTTTTCCAATTTAAAAAAATACAACACTTTAACGAATTAAAACTTTTAAAAAATGAACCGACCGCAGTTAATCCAAAAGTAAAAGCAAACACAATAGAGGAATCAGCTACTTGTGTCTCGCTAATGGATTCAGACAAAACTCAAACGTAATGTCTGTAAAATCGACTTAGAACACATTTTTGAGTTGTATTTTACCACATTTGTTATAATTGCATAGGCATCTAATCTATCTATGATACATAAGATTAAAATAAAAAAGTTGTCCTAAAGTACCATGTCACCTGATGCCCCAAAACTTAGCCTTAGGGGAGACATCAAACTATTGATGAAACAAAATTCTTCAGCCATTAGTGATTAAACCATAAAATTTAACCAAATTCTTTCAGCCATTAAAGCATTAAAATTTAACCACCATCTTGGAATGGGACTCAGCCATGACCCATCCACCCAGCCAACCTCCCACAAGTCAGTTGCAGTGTCCTTTTATTGTGAGAAACAATGGGACAATTAAAAGCCTTTCACGAGACAATTCACCCATACTTGTAACTCATGTGATCACCTCATTCATTGTATACAAACTAGTACTCTTATCCGTATAGATATAGATGGTACGGTGTCAGTTTGAGAATTTATCAATAAATGAAATAATAATAATAATGTGGAAATGAACTCAAATACCTAACAAAATAAAACATTTTACTTCGATATTTATTTTGTAAGAAAACCAAGAAATAAATATTTTAATTGTAACTACTATTAAAATACAAAAAGAAAATTTTATTGTTTTCTCAATAACGAAAACTCAGTCTTTTTCTTCTGGGAGGTCTTGTTTAACTTTGTAAACATGAGATGCAATAATTTTGTCCATTATTTCCACCTACACATGAGACAAAGATGATTCAAAAATATTCAATTAACCAAATTTCCTGCTTCATTTACAAAACTCTAATCCTCCCACATATTATCATACAAAATCTAACAGACGAGCGAAGATGCATTTTATCTAAATTAATCAACCCTAAAAGCTAAAAAATGACAATTAAATCAATGGAAACCAATACACATACCCCAACAAACGAAACCACAACAATGAGAAGATGTCCAACATTCTATAAAAATAAACATGTGCCCGTGCCGATGGCACGGTGCCAGTAAGAGCGTGGTCAATGTATGAACCGAGCATGATGAAAAAAAATTAATTAAGAAACTACAACTAAATATTTGTAAAACCGTAAAGGCCTCTTTGCCTGGAACGAATGGATTAATTAATAATTTGTACACGAAACTACGGGCCGACCAAAAAAACGGGTCGAACAAAACTTATGAATTTTTTTTATTTGTATAAGAAATTGCGGGCTGGGAAAAAAAATTAAATTGCCAAACAAAAAAACGGGCCAGACAAAAATTAAAATAGATTAAGTTAATTATGATAAAATTAAAAAGAAAAAAAACAAATATTTCAAATTACAAAACTTACGATTTTTTTTATTTGTATCCGAAATTGCGGGTCGAAAAAAAATTAAATTGATTAAGTTAATTAAGATAATAATTAAAAAGAAAAAAATTAAAATACAAATATTCAAAACTTACCGCTGGACTAAAACAATAAATCTTAGTAAAACAATATCGGTAAAACCATAAAATAATAAATGTAAAACTGTAAAACAGTAAATAATAAGTAAGCCGTAGAATATGTCTTTATTGGAACAGTTATTTATTTTTGGAAGAAAAAGAAGAAGTAAAATTGGAAAACGTAACTGTCTTTCACACGTTTACAATTTAGATTAAATGTAAAGCGTAGGATTGCAGTAAAAGAATTAATCTCAACATGTAATTAGCCTTTACCAATTACACACGTGTTTTGACATCTCTGCGCCTATGACACGGTGCCAATATATATGATTTCATCAATTCAAATGATTGTACATAAATAGAAAGTGCTATTTAAAATATATTACAGTTGAGGGGTACATTACTTCAAGTGATAGTTGAGGGACTGATATTTTATAAGGGGTGATTGTTCAAAAGACTAATCGCAGGGTGCGACTTTGTAATATAAAGATAAAATATAGGGAGAAGAAAATGGGGTGACTACTCATAATATTAATTGTAGGGGTTAAAATGGATAACTACTCACACATGTGAATGTGAGGGTGAATCTCAACCGTTAAATTTTTAAAGATAATTTAATCTCAACCTCTGAATAACTCTAGTCAATTACCTAGTTGTTTTTAAGGAAACCTAATTCTAACAGTATAAGGTAACCCAGAAAATGAGGTTACACAAATAAATGACAACCGTAGGATGATAGTAGAGTAAATTAAATCTTGACCTCTGAATAGCCCTAGTCAATTACCTAGCTTCTTTATAATATAGATACTACTCGCCCACTACTAAAATGGTATGTGTTGGATCGAAACGGGTAACAGGTTGAAATTGGTCATGGCTCGTTATAATCCAAAACAAAATGGGTCGAAACATGTCGGTCAAAATGAGTAATGAGTCAGGATGGGTTGCCCTGTTTCGACCCATAATTTTTTCTCAAAAAACATACATTTATAAAGCATAAAAATAGCGGGCCGAAATGCGTGACGGGTTCAACCCGCTTTAACCCGACTTAAATCGACCCGTTAATTTTTTGGGTCAAAATGGGTTAACCATTTATACCCAAAAAAAATCGGGTCGGGTTGGGGCGGTTAACTTTCCAGTCCGGTTAGGTGGGTTTGCGAGTTTTTGGTTATAATTGTCAGACCTACTTATAAAGCATCTCCAATGATGTCACTCTAAATCACCCTTTAGCTACGTCAATTTTTTTTATACTTATTTAAAACTAACAAAAAAATTCACTGAAATAATCACCCTCTACACAATCCTCTAAAAACATCAAAACTCTTTCATCACAACTAACAAATCTAACTATTACTACCAACATATTTTTCATCTTTTTTATTTGTACTAGTGAAGGCCACGTGCATTACACGTGTTGTCCAATGTTATTAATTAGATAACTACAAAACAGTGAACTTACTGCAATTGTTTTCGTTGAGTGAAAGGCAAGAGAAATAACATAATAGTATTCAACAAAATAAAGAACATAATAGTATTTCTTTGGAGCAAACTGGTTTTGTGAAAGGGAGAAATATACATGAGAATGTAACTTTGGCTCATGAGTTGGTTCATCGCATTGATTATAAAGTCGGGGGAGGGGGTAACGTTGTTTTCAAATTTGATATATCGAAAGCCTACGATCGTCTGGAATGGGATTTTCTTATTAGGGCTTTTAAGGCTTTTGGTTTTGATGAAGTGAGTTGTGATTTGGTTTGGCGTTTGATTAGTAACATTTGGTATACGTTGAAGACACATGGGGATTCGTTCGGCTTCTTCAAGTTCTATTGAGGGGTTCGACAAGGTGATCCTCTTTCACCACTTTTATTCATTTTGGCTCAAGAGGTGCTCACTTTTAATATCAAGAAGGCTCTCAATGAAGGTGTTTTTCAACTGTCTCATCATGGTAGCTAGACGTGGTTTAATGATTTCTCATCTCTTATATGTCGAAGACATGCTAGTGTTTAGCAACGCCAGTAAGTCTTCAATACAAGGGCTTCGTTTCGCTTTCAAGGACTATGAGACAGCCTCGAGTCAGCTTATAAATATGCAAAAGAATGGTTACTTTATATCTCGTAAGTGTTCGTCGAGGAAGGCTAGTCAAATAGCGAGGTGGTTTGGTTGTACGCAAAGGGCTTGGCCATTGCAATATTAAAATTTAAAGGTTGAGCTAAACGAGTTTACTTTGAGGATGTTGAGGCTAGAATTATTAAATAAATTAGTGGGTGGAAAGCTCGACTTCTCTCCTTTTGTGCTAAAATAACTCTTTTCAAAGCTGTTCTTTCTAGTATTCAGGTTTATGCGATGGCAGCTCTTCCTATTCTTAAAGGAGTTATTAATCGTATTGAGAAGGCTATGGCTGAATTTCTTTGGTTGTCTAATGGGGAAGACATGATGCACAGGGTTGCGTGACATAAATTTTGTCGTTCAATTGTGGAAGGAGGTTTGGGTATTAGATTGTTGAGTCAAGTGAATGCAAAGCTGGCTTAGGGAACTATTCAGGGCATTTCGCTGTGGACTAAATTCTGTGCGGCGAAGAATAAGATGGGTAACGGTTTTTCAAGCACTCCAGTTTCTTCTATTATTTGGAAATCACTAATGAAGTATATATTAACCGAAGACTTTGTGATTGTCTATATCTGTTATATATGGTATATAATAAGGTTGTATTTTAGTACATATCTCCCAAATATTATAATAACAGTAGGAGCTTGTAATTAGCCTTAATTGTAGGTTAAGGATTGGTATAGGACTCTATGTGTATTACAGCATATATTGGTTTACCGTTACTCAATGAATCACAAGGAAAATTCTTCTCAAGCCGTGCGCTTTCTTTTCTCTCTTCTTCCTTATATGTTTTTGTACATGGTATCAGAGCCATGTAGGGCTCAACTCTATCAACCAGTGCATCAAACTCTCAATCAAATAAACCCTATGTCCTTCCCATCTTCTATAATCCCAGCACAATTATGGGTCAGACATACCTCACCAAAGACAATTACGTCAATTGGAGTGGTCTGTTTAAAACCATGTTGCGCACCCATAAACTTTTGTTTGTTATCGACCCAAAACCTCCTGTTGAAACTCTTCCTGATGGTTCCAAAAATCCTCTTCATGAATTATGGACCACATGAATTGATATGGCATGTGGTTGGATTAAAGGTACAGTCACTCCTTCTATTCTACCATACCTTAATTCCAGCAATACCGCTCCGTAGGCTTGGGATGTGTTATCAAAACGTTTTGGTACAACCTCAGCGTTACAAATTGAGAACTTAAAGGAAAAATTGCATGAGTTAAAGAAAGAAGAAAGCGTGTCAATTCCAAACTACTGCGAGCAACCACAATTGCTGATGCTCTCATGGCGGCTGG
Source organism: Codonopsis lanceolata (assembly GCA_013146195.2). Classification (NCBI taxonomy): domain Eukaryota; kingdom Viridiplantae; phylum Streptophyta; class Magnoliopsida; order Asterales; family Campanulaceae; genus Codonopsis; species Codonopsis lanceolata. Next base: position 63,983,556 of record CM028381.1, read on the forward strand.
AGAACCTGTAGAAGAAAAGGAGTTGATTCAGCGAGTTCTTGGAGGTCTCGGAGAAGAGTATAAGGAGTTCCTCACCTAAATAGCTTCAACGAGCCTTCGTCAAACTATATCTCTCAACAATCTCACGGTGCTCTTGATTAAAGAAGAAAATCTGCAGTAGAAGTTTTCCACGCCACAACACCAAGCATTGGCCTTTGCAGTAGAAAAATCAGTAGCATCAACCGAAAATAGCAGTTCAAACAATCGGCAATAATCGGGGTGGAGGTCGAAACTGCGGAGGTGGTCGTGGTAGCAATTCAAACCATGGGAATGGAGACTAGAATAATAATTCTTATGGTCGTGGTAATAGGAATGGTCGCGGACAAGGTAGAGGACGGGGACAATATAACCAAGGTAATTCTGGTAATAGTCGGGGCATTCTTCCTACACCGTATCCTCCTAGGCAGTTTCAAAACTTTCTTCAAAATGATGTCACTTGTCAGTTATGCTTCAAAGGTGGACATAGTGCTCTCACATGCTCTCAATGATATAACGCCGCTTATGTTGCTCAAACCGAGCCATACATCCTCGATTCAGGAGCCACCAATCACATGACCTCAAATCCATCATCAATGTACAATTACTCGCCATACCCAGGTAACGATATAGTTGTTTTTGGAAATGGGTCTAAGTTACACATATCACATATCGGTAAATCATCTATTCTAGCCAATAATTGATTTTTTCATCTTAACAATGTTCTGTATGTTCCTTAGTTACACAAACCTTTATTATCTATTTGTCATTTTTCTAAAGATAATAATTGCTATCATGAACTTGACTCATGTGGTTTTCGTGTTAAGGACAACAAGACACATGAGACTCTCATTTCTGGCAATAATTCTGGTGGCATATACTAGTTTTCTTTTAATTCCGAGTTTGCAGAAAGTCCTCTTGATCTTATTGGCGAACGATCAAATCAAGATATTTGGCGTTCTCATTTATGTCACCCCTCTAGTCAAGTTCTTAAAGTTTTGTGTCATCAGTCTAGTTTACCTATTCATGGTCAAATAAGTGATACCCATAAGTGTCATGTATGCCCTTTGGGTAAATCTAGTAAACCGTCTTTTTCTTCTCGTACGTTTAATGCTTTACATCCTCTTGATATGCTACATTTAGACGTTTGGGGTCCTTCCCCAGTTAAATCTGTTCATGGTTATCGTTTCTATCTCTCTATTGTGGATGATTTCTCTCGATTTGTATGGCTTTTCCCTTTGTTTCATAAATCTGATGTTACAAATGTATTTGCTAATTTTAAAACACAAATTGAGAATCAATTATCTCGTCGTATCTCTACTGTGCATACTGTTAAAACGGTTCAAACCGATGGGGGTGGGGAATTTACCGGTCGTTTGTTTACTTCTTTTCTAGTGAAATTGGGCATTAAACACCAACTTACGTGCCCATACACCGCTGAACAAAATGGCGTTGTTGAACGCAAACACCATCACATTATTGAAACCGGCTTGTGTCTTATGTCTAGGTCTAATGTGCCCTTTTCTTTTTGGTTGGAAGCTTTTAATACCGATGTTAATCTCATCAATAGGCTTCAAATGCGTCAACATAAATTCATCTCTCCATATCAGAAATTACTTTTAAGGAAACCAGACTATTGGTTCCTTCAAATTTTCGGGTGTTCGTGTTTTCCTTACATTATACCGTATAATTCACATACACTTATGCCCAAATCCATACACTGTATTTTTCTTGGCTATGATAATTCTCGTAAAGGTTACATGTGCATGGATATTGTTAGTGGTCGGGTCTATATCTTAAGACATGTGGTCTTCGACGAGACACATTTTTCACTCCAAACCATGCCGCGCTTTCATAAGCCTCTTGATGCTATCCGGAACATTTCTACGGCTTGCACGCAGCCTCCCTTGGCTTCACCTAAGCACTTGCATTGTCTAACTCCATAGTCCAGGTCCTTCATACCGATCCAGTCGCATTCTGCCCATATTGATCAGCCCGAGCATCCTGTTCTCTAGTCCACTACACTGCCACCTTCGACAGGCCAACATGCCTTCTCTCACACACTAATACCATTTAATCTCTCTCCAGCTATTATCGAATCCCCTCCTAGTTTTGCTAGAGGCAATCCTACCAATGTTTCCCTTGGTAGTCCTTCACCAACTTCTTTAAGTACTGCTTCTTCACCTCCGGCAGATTAAAACTTCTCTTCCCCGCCTCTTCGGTATAGGGCAGTATCAGAGTTGCTTCAGAATACTTCTCCATATTCCCTTCCCTATACATTGGCTGCGATGTGTAATGATCCTCTCACCTATGAACCTTGGACGTTTAAACAAGCCTCCTAAATTTAGCATTGGCGTGATGCTATGTCCGAAGAAATCTCTGCCCTTCATAAAAATCAGACTTGGCATCTTTTCCCTATTACTCCAACTATGAACATCGTCGGTTGTCGGTGGATTTTTAAAATTAATCGCAAAGTGGATGGGTCTATTGAGCGCTACAAGGCTCGGTTAGTGGCTCTAGGATTTAGTCAACAGGTCGGTCTTGATTTTGATGAGACATTTAGTCCCATGGTCAAGCCTTCTACTATCCGTACAGTTCTTTCTGTTGCTCATGCTCGCCAATGGGATATTAAGCAACTAGATGTTCGCAATGCTTTCTTACATGGGTTTCTTCAAGAAGATATGTATATGAAGCAACCTCCAGGCTTCCTGGATACCTCTACTCCAACTCATGTCTATAAACTTCACAAGGCGCTCTATGGCCTTAAACAGTCTCCGCGAGATTGGTACCATCGGCTTCATTAGTTTGTTCTTGGGCATGGGTTCTTTAACAGCCGTTCAGATTCCCCTTTGTTTATTAAACACACTGCTTCGTCAACAACTATCCTTCTTGTCTACGTTGATGACATAATCATCACCGGTTCCTCCTCTTTGGCTGATTCTTCTATTATTGATGCCATTTGTGCTACTTTTGACAGTCGTCAGTTGGGGGATCTTAGTTTTTTCTTAGGTATTGAAGCTACTCGCACTGGTGATACTCTCCGATTTTGTCAAACTCGGTATGCACTTGACCTTCTTAACAGATTCCATATGATTGATTGCAAGTCGATGTCCACACCTACGACTCCTCACTCTCGGTTGGGCATACTGGATGGTGACTTGGTGTCTGATGCTACACTGTTTCGTAGTTTGGTTAGTGGTTTACAATACCTTACGTTGACTCGACCCGATATTGCATTTGCTGTTAATTAAGTGTGTCAGTTTATGCATGCACCTCGGACAAGTCAACTTTAGGCAGCAAAACGGGTACTTCACTATGTTAAAGGCACTCTTACAACTGGCCTCACATTCTATTCCTTTCGTGATTTGTCTGTCAAGGTTTATTCTAATTCTGATTGGGCTGGTGACCCTAATGATTGTCGTTCTACAACGGGTGCCTGTATCTATGTTGGTCCCAATTCAGTGTCCTGGATAGCAAAGAAGCAACCAACTGTTTCACGGTCTAGTAGCGAGGCTGAATATCGCGCTCTAGCTACTACTGCCACTGAACTTCGTTGGTTTGCTTATTTATTTCGTGAGCGCAACATTCATCTCTCTCCTTCGACCTTATACTGTGATAATATTTCAGCTCTTCACATGGCTCGTAACCCGGTTTTCCATGCCCGTACATGCCATATCGAAATCAACTATCACTTCCTTCGTGAACTGGTTACGTGCGGTTTCTAAAGCTTCATTATATCTCTTCTGATGACCAGTTGGCAGACTTATTCACCAAGGGCCTGCCCAAGCCTCGGTTTATGTCTTTGTCATTCAAGCTGCATCTTCCATTTGGTCGCTTGGCTTGATGGGGGGTATTAGCCGAAGACTTTGTGATTGCCTATATCTGTTATATATGGTATATAATAAGGTTGTATTTTAGTACAAATCTCTCAAATATTATAATAATAGTAGGAGATTGTAATTAGCCTTAATTGTAGACTAAGGATTGGTATAGGACTCTATGTGTATTACAGTATATATTGGTTTACCTTTACTCAATGAATCACAAGGAAAATTCTTCTCAAGTCGTGCTCTTTCTTTTCTCTCTTCTTCCTTGTGTGTTTTCGTACAGTATATGGATAGTGTTCGGGAGTGTTGCCAGTGGATTGTTGGTGAAGGAAACATCTCTTTTTGGGACTCTAATTGGTGTGGTAGGAGGTTGCTAGGTCCGAGGCCTCTTGATTTAAACCTCACAGTTCGGGAGGCTCTGGAAGATATGGGTAACTTTTGGCATTTGCTTCCTTTGGACCTACATGCAAGTATTTAGTAGGATTAGTTGTGTTTCTCATGTCCAGGAAAAAAATATTTGTACTCTATCTAAGAATGGTAATTTTGAAATCTCGAAATATTGGGAGCATTGTCGATTTCGTTATCCTATAGAGCACTGGGCTTTAAGGATCTGGAAACCGTGGATTCTTTTAAAGGTAAGTGGCTTTATTTGCCGTATGTTGCAAGGTGCAATCCCTGTTGATCTTGCCTTTCTTTCCAAAGGTATTTAGATGCCTTCAAAGTGTGTTTGTTGCTCCGATCATCCAGCTAGAGAATCCAGTGAACATCTCTTCATTTCTTCAGATATTACTAGGATCGTTTCGGCTCGATTTTCTCGTGCTTTTGGCAAGGTTAGCGTTTATAATAGTATGTCTCATTTATACAATATCTGGATGTCTTCCACGAATCGTCATCAATTTGGGGCCTGTCAAATGGGTATTTTCATGTTTACTTGATGGGAGATATGGAAGGCTAGATGTGCTGTGGTTTTTTAGGGGTGTCCTGTTGATTCTTATGTTAGATTTATATCTGTTTAGTTCATTACCCTAGTTTTATACTTCAGTGGCTAATCGGGCTGCGTATCGATTAGCGTGGCAACAATGTATAGAACTTTGCCAAGTATAGTTTTTATAGGACTTTACAAGTTCAGCGGAAGACCTCTTCACAGCTTCACCGGAAGGCCTGCTCAAAGCTTACAAACGGCAGACCTTGTGTCCACCTGGTCTATCATGATGTGTCCTATCCATCAATGATTAAATGGATCAGTTTAAATTTATATCATCGCTGTTTGAATTTAAATTGAGACATTCCCTGACACATCAATCCCGCCGAAAGCACCTTTCCGATAAGCAGGAAGACTTTTCGCTCTGAACAGTGAAAGCAGGAAAAGCAGAATGTCTCCTACTGTCTGTAACAACTCTCAGATCTGACACCCAGATTGCTCAACTTTTAGAAGATCTCAGAAATCATTTCCCGCTCTAGATATTTGCGAAGACGAATTTTCTGACTCACAGCCCCATGCTTTTAATGCATTTTACCCTACAGAGCTGTAACAATCTTCATCTTCTCCAACGGATCTTTTTGAGTGCACCTGCTATAAATGCTGCCATTGAAGACTGGAGACACAACACAACTGTACATACATCATCGAACACTTAAAAGATTGCTCTGAAACTCCATAACTCCAAGTCTTACAACTCAGTGCATTCAAGAGATCCTCAACAGATCTAGAAGTCCTCGTCAACTAATTAGACTACATTTCACTAAGATTTTCTCTCTCTAGGATTTTCTCTCACTACATTCTTTCCTGTTAGGGTTTGCGTTAGGGTTTTGGGTTAGTGCATGCATGGCGGCGGCCATGGCTGCCACGGAGGCCCTGCCTCCCATCCCGCCGGATCCAACTGTTGTCTCACCTGGTGTGGCAGCTTCAACGCAACCTATCTCTTATGCTAATGTGGTTATTCAACCTCGTCAGTTTGTAGGTTATTCTTCCCCGGTGCTCCAGGCAGTCCCATTGGTTCCTTGGCAGACAGTGGTTGTGGACGGAGAGCCTGGCTGTTTATTCACTCCCGTCGAATTGGAGGCGGCTTCGAAGCAGTTTGAAATCGTTGATCCTCAAATTTTAATTTGGGAGGCCGATTAAATCATAGGAGGATATTGCAAAAAATTGGCGGCTTAAGGGACCTTTCGTGGTTGGTTTGTTAGATCCTCGACACATTATGGTTCGGTTATCTTCCTCAGAAGACATGGTTCTCGCATTGTCAAAAGAATCTCACATGAGTCCAATCATGTATGTGCCAGATTCGTTCGGTGGTCGGATTTTATGCGTTTCGCAAGGATGTCTGGTTGCGGTTTGGGTCCGTCTTCATCATCTTCCACTCACTTTTTTCAATCCATCTTTCTTGGAGTGCATAGGAAATTCCTTGGGGAATTTTTTGAGAGTGGATGAGAAGACGCTTTCTCTTGTTCGGCCTATGTTTGCTAGGATGTGTATTGAGGTGGATGTGTCTCATCCGTTACCAACTAGAGTCTGGATAGAGTCTAGTAAGGACAATGGTTTTTGGCAATCGCTCGAGTTTGAGGGGAATATTCGGTTTTGTACGGGATGTGGTTTGCTGGGTCACATGAAGGCCGTATGTAGAAAGGGGCAACAACGTGAGCGACATGTCGATAAGGAGAAGGAGAAGGTTGCTTCTCAGACCGATAACATTAATGCCAAGGAGACGGCTGATACAGCCAAAGGTGTACATCAATCACCCTCAAATATGCCTAAGGAGGGTTCTCAGAAAGGGGCTGCTAATGTGCACATGGATGGTTCTCAGAAAGGAGCTGCTAATGTGCCGAAGGCCTCCATGCAATCTCGCACCAAAGTGCATCCTCAAAAGTGGACGCTTGTTAAAGCTAAACCTAAAGGGGATGGAGCCTCGGTCTCTTTTGCAAAAGATTAACAAGGCGTTCCAGTTGAGGCCGAATGTATTGATGTGGTAAGTTCTGGCTCGTTAAAGGGCTGTACGAAGATTGACCAGACGGGTGCTCGACCAATGAGTAAACCAGTGATCTTATCGAATTCGTTCGATCTGTTGGACGGTTTAGAGGAAGATCATGGGGATGATAATGTTCTTGGGTCAGGACAGACAGATTCTGAGGCAATAAAGGTTGATGAAACAGTTCCACAAAATCAAAGGAAGACTTTCCGAGAGTCAGTCTACATTGGTGAGTTTTGGGATGGAATTCTTCACGAAGTCCCTCGGAAATTTGGGAAGGCGCATTCCACAAATGGGGATTATAGTGATACGGTTGTCGATTCGCGGAGACTTTTCACGGATGCGGATGTGGGCAAAATCCAACTTAGGCCATCTTTCATCAACTATTGTACTGTTTTACATACTGAGGTGCGGAAAGCCAAATTCTTAAAAGAAAATTTCAGAGTTACTAGGGCTGCGAGCAAAGCCCAGAAAATTACTTCTTCGAATTAGTTTTATGACGATCGTCATTTGGAATGCTCGGGGAGTTTGCAATAAACCCACCCGATCTTATTTGAAGCTTCTCATTAAGCAGCATAAGCCTTTCTTGTGTGTTGTTTTGGAGCCTAAAACCAGTGGAGATAGGTTGTTTAAATTTTGTCGTAGAATGGGTTTTGATCATAATCTGCATACTAATCCTTACAATAAACACGTTTGGCTTATATGGAATGATCCGGTTGTAGTGGATCTTGTGAGTAGTTCAGCTCAACAAATTACGGTAATGGTGAATATTCCTTCGTTTATTCCTACGATGGCTTCTTTTGTTTATGCAAAATGTAATCGGCAGGGTCGTAATGATTTATGGATGGAATTAGAAGCTCTTTCAGTAAATTGTGTTAGCCCGTGGTTCGTTGGGGGTGATTTCAATGTTATTAGTCAGTCCTTGGAAAAGTTAGGGGGTACTCCTTGCGATTTTGGTAAAATAGATGATTTTAATAATTTCATGAACCGGGCTGGTTTGGTCGACGCTGGTTATGAAGGAAGTCGTTATACTTGGTGCAACAATCAATCCGGGGGACATCGTATTTGGAAACGTTTGGATAGAGTGTTGGTAAATGGGGAGTTTCAGCTGCGTTTCCCTCGGCTTCAAGTTTCTCATTTAGTAACTTCGGTATCAGATCATGCTCCTCTTCTTCTTGATTTTCGTGTTTCGGTGCAACATAAGAGCGGTTTTCAGTTTCAGAGAATGTGGCTTGACCACTCGGATTTTCTGGACTTTGTGGCCGATTCTTGGAATAGGCCTAGTTGGGGCAGGGGTATGTCTCTTTTATATTTCAAGTTAAGACGGTTGCGAGTTGCTCTGCGTGATTGGAACTGGAAGGTGTTTGGTCATGTTCAGAGGAATATTGCAGTCACTCAGGATGATATTCTTAAGCTAGAAATGGATTTACAAGCAGGGGGTGGCAGCGCAGTGGAAGAGGGTTTGTTGGTAGCTAAACAACGGCTCAACCAACTTTTAGCTTGGGATATAGAAATGGCTGAGACTAAATCTAGACAGTTATGGGTTCGAGACGGTGATAGGAACACAGCAACTTCTTTCACTTACAAGCATTAGGATAGATTTAGGAGAGAATGCGCTTCGGCTCGTTTAGCGGATGGTTCTATTAGTGAGGATCAGTCCGGTGGTTAGGATCTATGGGCTGAGGCATATTTCTTGATCTTTTTGCTTCCGATTGGTTGGGTCGAGTGGAAGAGAATCTATTTGATGGGATCCCTTGTTGTCTCGGTGGAGGAGAATATTTATTTGGCAATTTGCTCAGTCGGTTGAGGAAGTGTGGACGGCGGTTAAGTCCTAAGTCCTCACGGCGCTCAGTCACGATGGTTTCTGGGATTGTTTTTCGTGGTTTGTTGGTTGATTATAAAAGATGATGTGATGGATGCGGTTGGAGTTTTTCGAGGTGGGGAGATGCGTCGGGGAATCTCGTCAAATTTGCTTCTTGTGGTGGATAATAGCTGAGATCTTTGAGTGATCTTAGGCCGATTAGTGCATGTAATTTTAGGCAAAGATTATTTCTAAAATATTGGCTACCGGGTTAGCCAATTTTCTTCAGGGATTGTCTTAGAACATCAGTCTGGATTTGTTAAGGGGCGAAGTATACAAGAGAATATTTTGCTAGCACATGAGTTAGTTCAACGTGTTGACACTAAAACCCGGGGAGGTAATGTGGTTTTCAAAGTTGATATGTCAAAGGCCTATGATCGGCTTGAATGGAATTTTTCGATTCGTCCTCTGCGAGGCTTATGGTTCGGCATGGAGTTTAGAAGATTGATTTATGTCTGCTTGAAATAGCTAGCATTCGTAAATTAAGATAAATGGGACTATGTCGGGTTTTCAAGGCAAAGGGGGTGCGTCAAGGTGATCCAATCTCCCCAATGTTATTTATTCTTTCCCAGGAGATTTTGTCCTTCAACTTAAACAAGGCTGTCTCTCAAGGTTTGATACAGCCGTTCAGGCATGGCCGAGTGGGAGTTGTGATAACGCATCTTTTATACGCCGATGACATGTTATTATTTTGCAATGGCTCCAAATGCTCAATTCAGGGTCTTAAAAAGGTTTCTGAGATTATGAAAGGCGCACGCTTAATTAGTAAGCGCTTAGTAAGTAAAGTGGTTTCTTTACATCAAGCTGTTCAAGACAACATATATCGCACATTGCCAAGCAGAAAATGCAGGTACAATCATAAAATGGCCGTTAACTTATGCGGGGATAAAAACGTTTTTAAGGGCCGTTTCAAGAGAATCTATTTCGAGGGTTTGGAAAGGAAAATTACGGCGAGATCTTGGGATGGCGTAACAAATTTCTTTCCTTTGGTGGAAGAGTAACACTTATCAAATCGATTTTGTGTAGTATTCCAGTCTACGCCATGGCAGCCTTGAAGGTTCCGAAATCAGTTCTTCTTCGGTTAGAACAGAAGATGGCAGATTTTCTATGGAGTTCTAACGGCAACGCACTCATTGGGTCGCTTGGAAGCCGTTTGTTGCACGTGGAAGAGGGGGGCTACGTCTCCGTTGCATCGGTCATGAGCTACATGCAAAATTGGCGTGGAGGGTTTAAACAAGCGAGGGGCTTATGGGCTCGTTTACGTGTAGGTAAATATGGTTTGGACAATTTTCTTGGTCCTCGGTATGCTACTCCATCCAAAGCCATCCTTGCCCAGCTTTCTTTCGTTAGAAACATTAGTCGGTGGATTATTGGAAAAGGCGATCTCTTTTGGGCGATAATAGAGTGCGCTTGATCCAATCTCAGCTTCACGTGGATAAATTATTGTCGGTTGCGAGTGCTATGTCTCAGTTGAATGATTTCATGCCGTTAATTTCCACAGAATATCGTGATCACAGTTCGAGAATATTACTTGCGTAGACAATCTTAGGACGAGTTGATCACGTGAGCTCACAACCGGGAGAGTTTAAGGCTAAAATTTTTGGAAGCATCATCGTGTCTCGGTCAAAGCGGTCAGATGGGCTCAGTTATCGGCAAGCGTGGCTTCCTTTGAAGGTAAGTTGTTTCTTATGGAAGTTATTCCATAATGCTCTTCATTGAGACTAAAACATCAAGCCCGAAAAATTCCTTTTGTCTCTTTGTTGCCGTTGTTGTGGTAATCCCGAGTAGAAGCGATTTGCATTTATTCGTGACTTGGCCAGGCATTAGATTATGGACTAAGTTTTAGAAAATTTTGTTTCCCATTCAATACTCTAGTACGCTCATCTTTTCTTTGTTTGGTCTCGGTTTTAACCGATCTCATTTGGGAGTGTCACATGTTCGGTATATTTGCATATACTTGCTGGGAGATATGGAAGTCCGTTGTGTTGCCACCTGATGACAAACAAATGGTTGGGGATGAAATAAAGGCTCGG
>CM028381.1:63994354-64201952 GCA_013146195.2 Codonopsis lanceolata
AAAGCCACGCTCTCTTCATCCCTGAAACAAGGAGAGCGTAAATGGGGTCAATACTTAACAATGCGAAGTTACAAAGAAAAGCAAAAACAAGAAAATTGCGTTAAAAACCATCATGATCTTCATAAGGCACGGCTAGCCTCGCCCGGCCCAAGTTGGCACTCACACACCTCGCTTAAACATGTTGCCGTGGCCGCCCAATAAGGTGGGTCTCGGCACATGGATCGGCGGGCTCTACATCGTGATCTCGCCTCATCACACCGGCTGCATAAGTTGCGCCGGGTTACAAACCGCCTCCTTCCAATCGAAGGAATTGCCGGCCAACGCTTCTCATTCTCTCCTATCACCCCCACGGCGGCTTTCAACGGCTAAGCGACGCTTTCTCCCGAATCAAGTCCTGCTTTCAAGCCTTAGGGATTTTGACTTCGCTGAGGCCGTGGCATAAATGGCCACCGACTCTGGGACTCGATGAGCAAGACCCTCCTATCCCAAGAGTCCACCTCCCCGGAACTTCGAAAACAAATTTCAAAAATTAGAGTTGGCTCACTCCGATCCTCCCACCTGCTCTGGCAAAACAAACAGCCTCCTGAGCAAATACATGTCCGGTTCAGATCCTAGCAAACCGCACGCCACCGTGAGCAAGAATGGCTCTGACGGTGTTCAACATCGGGTCACAAGGAACCGCCTTTGCCTCGAGCAAAAAGTCAACCAAGAAAGGCTCCAGTGGGAGGCGCAATTCAACTCGGAAAAATCGGCAAAAATATAACTTCATTCCCTCGCTCACGGAAAGCTTCACATTCACGGCACGCCCATCTTATTCGCCTGTAATAAGCCGAGTCAATCCCAAGGGATGAGTCACGGGTTGTTTGTCCGCCGTGTCCAATGTAGCCTGCAATACGGCATAACGGCTTTCATCCGCAATTAACGCATACGCCGGTGGGCTCCTCCTCTTCTTCTTCTTCTTCGATTCTCTCCTCGACAGAACCACTCATCGGAAGTCCCCCTACCCTGATCGAGGGTCGTAGCGGGCAATAGGGATCCTATCTTGGCTATCCATCCTTCTGAGGCCACCTCTACCCGAAAGCGGCCGCCTTCTTCAAACGCCGGCAAGGGGTTGGTTATCCGCCCATCGGCCTCCGAGGCCCTCCTGGCTGATCTATTTGCTCACCTGCCGCCAAATAAGTCTCCTACAAGTGGTCAAGCCATGGGTCGAGGCCTGCCCGACGAAGCCCCTGGCCACACCTCACTGTAATCCTCCCGCGGAGGAGTCAACTATATCAACCACGGGGTCCACTACCCGCCTCGCGGCGTTGGCCCGCCACGCACTGCTCCTCCTCACGCTCTATGCTAATTGAAGGAGACTTCGCCGCCAGAGTCATTCCTTCCGCCAGAATCGAAGGTCTCACGGCCATTATCTGACACGCCCGACATCTACACAAAGATCGAGGAAAATAACTATCGAGCTTTGTCCCAACTATCGCCAGGATAAAAGAAAATCCTAAATCTAGGTCAACGTGAAGGATTTCGTCCACCTAGCGAGCACTGTTAGGGTTTCTATTCCTCGATCTCTATCTAAGGATGGTCTTACCCCTAAAATCCTAACAGGGACGCATAGAGATGAAGAGAAACAATGAGACTCATCCATAAACCCGAGAAATTGAAAATAATAACGGGAAAGGCTCAAGACTTACTGTGATTGATCCGACGATACGCCTTTCCCCGAGTAATCCCGAAAAATACCAACCGTAGCTTCGCTCGGGAACGTGGATTGAATGAACACGTAAAAGCGCAGAATGATCTCGCCAACCTTCCAAGGGAAAATCCTCGTAGCTAGGGAGACAATAGCTTCAAGCTCTCCCGAAGTTTTCTCTGCAAATCTTCAAAGACGGTAAAAGGAGAAGAAGGAGTCAAATGCGCCTTTTATAGCGTGGCAAACGAACGGTTTTGGGGAAACTAGCACGGCCCGGCGGCGCCGAATTGGGCGGCCCATCATGACAGGCATTAAATGCAGCCTTCGTGTTTCGTGCCCCGCCCAATCTCTCCACTTCTCGCGGCTCACGCCGCCGAACCACGCCCGACACACCTCTAGCAAGAGGCTTCCTTGATACGCTTCAATTTTCCCCGACGAACTCTTGACCTTCTTGAAAATTCACAAGTGTTAAAGCCCGCGAACATCAAAAAGAATACGCCCCCGCCTCCGAGCATGAATACTCACCAGAAGTAGGGGCCATCGATACACCCGGCCCAAACCGGTCACGAAGCTAGGCAATTAGCATCACGTGTCGGTCACGGACATAATATCTCCGGCCCACCGCCCAAAGCAAATGAGAGACGAGCACCGAGCAACATAACCCTCACTCAAACTCCGGCGTGGCCTTGCTCGTCCGACTGTGGATCATGATCGGGACTCATGCATGCTTTGCAAAGGAATCATACTTATTTCACCGGTCGGGCACCGGCCTTGCCTCGCCTAAGGGCCGATCCTCGATTGACAAGTTCGAGATCAATACAACAATAAAGAGCCTTGCTCGCCGAGCACACACCAAGCCAGGAACGCTAACTTGCTTCCTAAGGCAAGTCAAAAGGTTTCCTGCTTAGGCGTAACACTTGCCTTATCAACTCTTTTGTCAACGCTGTCAACCGCCTGTTTCGCCTAGAATCAAGGGATTTCCTCCTTGATTATCTCGACAGTTATGGAAACTGAATCCTAGACGGATTCAATCACCTTGAGGGCCTATAAATACCTCTCCATAATCATCAACAAGGTACACACACTTTCTTGAGCCTCGTTACTCGTCAATTTACTTCTTGACAATCACTGATACTTACTCTCAGCAGGAGGTTTCGCGAGGCCTTGCCTTGCACTTCTTCTCAGTGTTCTTGTGATCTTAACAGGCTCAAGGAGGTCGATTACAAGCCCAGATATCCTACTCATCTCAAGGACGGCCCAAGCTGTGCATTTTGCCACATCAAATAATATAATTTTTAGACATTATAATTGGATTGTTAAACTCTTTCATTGTTATAATATATATTTTTTATTGTGACTAATATTAAATGTTTTTTTACTTAAATACTTTTAAAATTAACATAAGTTTCTAACTAACGTGAAATACATATTTTCTATTGGTAATAAGTATTTTATATAAAAAAATTTAATAGGTACATCACTCTCTAACCAATATAAAATGCATCTCACTTGATAAGTAGTAGAAGTCTTTTGTTAAAAACGTTTAAAATCATTATTCATTTTTAAACAATGTGAGATACATATTTTCTATTTCTATTGGTAATGAAAGTTTAAGTTTTTTATATAAAAACTTTTAAAACCAACATCACTTTCTAACCATGTGGTATATATAATATACTTTTTATTACTACTAAATAGTAATATTTTATCTAAAGACTTTTTAACCAACATCTTTTTCTAAACAATGTGTGATACATTTTTTTTTCTATAAGTAATAACATAAAAATGTCTTTATGTAATGATTTTTATAACCAATACTCATTTATAAATAATGTGAGATACATCTTTTTGTAACCAATGTGAGATACATCATCTAAAAACTTTTTAAACCAATATCACTTTTCTAACCAATGTGAAATACTTCTCTTCTCTTGGTAATAATGGTAGAATTTTAAAACCATCATCACTCTTAACTAATATGAGATACATTTCCTCATTTGGTAATAATAGTAGAAGTCTTTTATCTTAAAAAATTTATAGCCAACATCTATTTCTAAACAATGTGAGATACATCTCTTCTTTTATATTGATGATAAAAGTAGAAGTCTTTTATCTAAAGACTTTTAAAACCAACATCATTTTTTAACTAATGTATGATATATCTTCTACTATTAGAAATAATAATAAAAGTTTTTTTTTTATCTAAACTAAAATCAACATAACTTTCTAACCAATGTGAGATATACATCCTATTGGTAATAATAGTAGAAGTCTTATGTCTAAAGACTTTGAAAACCAACATTAGCCTTTAACCAATCTATGATACATCTCTTCTATTGGTAATAATAGTATTTTTAAAACCAACATTAATTTCTAACCAACGTGGGATACATCACTTCTATAGTAGAATATTTTGTAACCAATGTGAGATACATGCATCTATTCTATTTGTAATAAAAAGTCTTTAATCTAAAGACTTTTTAAACCAATATTTCTTTTAAAATAATGTGAGATACATATATTTTATTTGTAATAAGAATAGAAGTCTTTAATATAAGAATTTTAAAACTAACATCATTTTTCTAAACAATGTAAGATACATATCTTCTATGGTGATAAAAGTAGAGAGGTGTAAAACAACAAATACAAGCAGTTACGCTGTCCAAATTTCGGCGTGAAAAAGAATAAATACAAGCAGTTACGTTGCCCAAATTTCAACAAACAACAACAACACAAACAAAACAACAAAAAGATTTCCTTTCCTGAAAGGACAATGGAAGCACATGTAGACCGCCTAGTGAGCTTAAGCCTAGGCATTTACCGGGTTCAGACACTCACGTTTCAAGAAGTAAGTTCTGTCTCCGTAGTTATTTATTCTAATTTATAAATTAATATATATATCTAAGTAAGTTTCCATTATTTTTTTTTTACTTTATATACATTAGTAAAAAATGTAGATATTTAATTAGTTTCATTTCTATTTTTACTTTAATGTAAAAATAGTTATATTTTTACTGTTTAATTAGTTTCTTTTTCTGTTTTTACTTTAATGTAGAAATAAGTTATATTTTTTCTTATTATTTAATTAGTTTCCTTTCCGTTTTTACTTTAATGTAAAGTAGTTATAATTTCCTACAGTTTAATTAGTTTCCTTTCTGTCTAGACATGTAAATATAAATAAAGTTTGTTGTTAGTATATCTATTTTATTATTAAAATAGCTTTAAAAATGTTGTTATTATTCTCTAGTAGTTTTATTTCAGTTGTAATTTTGCTTCCTTTTCTTTAGTAAAATGTGACGCAACTTTCTTTTATTTCCCTTTTGATATATATATATATATATATATATATATATATATATATATATATATATATATATATATATATATATTATATTTCCTAAACCAAAGTGTAAAAAATTAAACAAGCATATTGACAAACTCATTGTGAGAGCGAAAGGGCGAGTTGGGTGCCTAACCTCTTCTTAACTCGTAACTTAGCCCCCGAACCTATATTTTTTGGTTTTTTTTTTGGTTTTTTCTCTATTTAATCATAAAATAGAGGTGACGACTCTGTAAACACATTTCAAATCCACAACGAGGCTGAGCATATTCGCACGCGCTTAAGTTTTGAAACCGCTCGTTTTTTAGTAGCGAGAAAAGTTCGAAACGAGGTTCTCACAGTGGCGACTCTGCTGGGGAAATGTTGTTTTTTTATTTGAAAAAAAACAAAAAGAGGGCTAGACTCACGTTCTTTGGTGTTATCAATATGCTTGTTTTTTCTGTTATATTTTTTGTCTTCTTTTATGTATATAATTTTCAATCTTTCAAAAAAAAAATTATTTCCTTTAATCCACTTTTGTTTGCATATATATATATATATATATATATATATATATATATATATATATATATATATATATATATATATATATGTGTGTGTGTGTGTGTGTGTGTGTGTGTGTGTGTGTGTGTGTTTTTTTTTTTTTGTTGTTGTTGTTCTCCTTTGGTACCGCTAACAATTTTGTAGGGACTGAAAAAGAGAAGATGTGATTCTTTATTCTTTGCTCTTCGGGGAATGTCGTCCCGATGTACGTAGTCGTCTCATTTCATTCTAGTAAAAAAAAGAACTTTTCAAAATAAATATGAAAAAAATTTTAAAAACGAAAAAAATCCCTCTTCTCCAAATCCAAAAAAAAGGAGCAAGTGTTTTTCAAAAACGATTTCCAGGTGTAATACGTGGTTTCCTTTTTCTTTTAAAAAATATTATAACAAAAAGGGTTCATTTTTCAATTCAAAAGAAAAAAAAAGTAATTTTTTAAAAGGAAGTCATTTATTTTTCAATAAAAATATAAATAAATAAATTTGTTTTTTTTTTCAAATTCAAGAAAAACAACCAGGATTTCAAAAATGTTGTCTGTAATATATTTTTCAATGTGTTTTTTTTTTATAAATAAAATCAATCAAAAAAAATTAGAAAAAAGAAAAAAGAAAATGTCTTTGACAGAGTTGAAGTACGATGACCTGACCCTCGAAATGAGGAACGTAGGCAGCCTTCGAGTCCAGTTAAATGCTTTGATTTATTATGAAAAAAAAAACGAAGGAGAAAAACAAAAAAATGTGTTTACTTGCTTTACTGCTTTTATATTACTGCAAAATTCTCTTTTCAAAAAAAAATAATAGACGACTCACACACTTTGTTAGTCCCAAAGGGAACATTAATAAGTTAGAAGGGGAGGGGGTTGAATAGCTTATTAAACACTTCAAACTTTTCATAATAATTCCTAAAACAAGCGCTTGCAACCTATTAAAAAGATTGAAGTAGCGGAAAACTTGTAAGGAAGACAGTTCAAGTCTACCAGTGAAGCACTACCGGTACACTTAGTTGATTACTAAAGTTTGTTGCAAAAAGGAATAAGTTAAGAGATATGATCCAGTATAAAATAGTAAGCAACGGTAAGTAAGGAGCACATGCATTTTGAGATGATTCGCACTATAAAGAGTGCTACGTCCACCACCAAGGCAATCAACCTTGGATTTAAATGTGCACTATATTTTCCACTAGTTCTATTACAGAAATATCCAATGGATCATGTACAAAATATTTGACTTGTGTTTGGGGGTGGGGAATTTGAATATCTGGAAAAACATAATATTCAATGTGCAGAAGAATAGTAAAGAGTACAACAATTAGAAGCAAATGATTAACAGTTGATGCAGATCTTCTTGTTGTTGTTGAGGACTTCGTTGATCAGTTAATGATCTCTTGAATGCACTGAGTATAAATCTTGATGTTGTTGAATAGATTCAGAGCATTGTTGTCTTCAGTCTTTAATGACAGTATTTATAGCTGAGCATCCTTCAGATCGTTGGAGAAGACGAAGTAAGAAACAACTCTATTAGGTTAATTGCATTAAATGCCTGGAGCTACTTTGTTGACTTCATCTTCAACTGGGACTGATCAGGGAATGGAGAGGAGAGGTAGAATCGCGTGAAGGCGACAAATAGAGTTGTCGCCCCGCAGAGTTGGTAGCCTATTGGTACGCCTATTTCGACTTGCTCGCACTTGCTCTGCCACATTCAGGAGGCGAAAGTCTTCATGTTTTTTCGAAAAAGCTGGAGGGGCGTGTCTAAGAAGTTAAGTGCTGATCTGAAGATTGATTAATTCAAATTCAAATTGACGAAAGCTGAATTAAATTATCCACTTAAGCTTGAAATCTGGATGAGCTGGACACGTCATGCTGTCCGAGTGCAGACAAGGTCTGCCGCTGAATGCTTCTTGTGAAGTTTGCTGGTGAAGCCTTCAGCCAAAGTCTTCCACTGAAACCTGTGAAGTCTAAAAAACTATTCTAAGGCAAAGTTCTATACACAGTTTCCACGCTAACTGGTACGCATCCCATTTAGCCACTAAGTATAGAACCTAA
This sequence comes from Codonopsis lanceolata, assembly GCA_013146195.2. NCBI lineage: Eukaryota > Viridiplantae > Streptophyta > Magnoliopsida > Asterales > Campanulaceae > Codonopsis > Codonopsis lanceolata. The sequence continues at coordinate 64,001,963 of CM028381.1, forward strand.
TGTAATGAATGAACAAATACAAATCAAGATACAATGAGAAACAAAAATCTCCTCCTATTTGCATCTGGTCATCATTACTTACAAGTGAGGGCTATGAAAGGTTTAAGGATAGATAATAACATGTTAGAAAAATATGTTTAAGTTTTATAACAGCAAACACGCCTCTATAAAAAAACAACACATCAAATGTAACAGCTAATCTAAGTGCTTACAACATAAGAGATATAAAGAACAAGCACAATGATTAGAGATAAACATTTCAAATAAATTTAAACTGGATGTTTAAATTCCAAGTAGATATATGAATTTAAATAACAAGAATTTAAACAGTATTTCAAGTAGACATTTTTGAAAAGAATGAACTTTTGTATTTCAAACAAGAAGTTTAATTTGTACAGAGTTTTCAAAAAAGATAGATACAAAGGATAGTGATAGAAAGATATGAGCTACCAAGGCCTTTTTCCTTTTCCTTTGTCTGCTCGATCAGTAACTTCTCTTTCGCGGCACTGACGTTTGAGTTCTTCAACTCTTCTGGTGTATTCTTCATCAGCAGAGGTCTGTTGTCTGGTGGAGCGAGAACGGTAGTCAAGTTCTTGTCGTAGTCTGTTGTTCTCGTCTATCAAGTTCGGTTCATAAACCGCAGTTGTCTCTCCCCCGTGATGGCCAGATCATGTTCGCGCTCAGCGTTGATTCGATCATGAGCGACATTGGACATTTCATCATTGAGCTGAAGTACTGGAGCGCGTCCATGACCAGATGGAGGGTTATGCTGTGAAAGAGTTGGTAGAAGAGAGTTGAGCAGAGTCTGACACATTCGTTGCGTTAAGCCTCCATATTGATCTTCAGATTGGTAGACTCGTGCCTCATTTCTCCAAACTTGGTCCAAACATCCTCTTGAAATTGGCAGAGGATGGCGACATTCCTGTTGGCAACCCTGGAAGAGGCAGTTGCAAGCTCTGCAGCTGTAGAGATACTTGTCAGTTCTCCTAGCCTGTTGTAAATGACATCCAGGCGGCTTAAGATTTCTGTGTTTGCCAGTTGGGACGGAGAAGGGTCGAGGTCCACTTGTATAGGCTCAATACTTGCAGACGAGGCGGCATCGGCAATAGCTGCAGAAGGTCGGAAGGGCTACTAGAATGGTCGAGTGGCTGAGTTAGAGGTTGAGGAGGAATCGGGAGTAGGGAAAATATGGGTAGAAGATGAGTTAGATGAAGGTGTGGAGGGAGGAGGGGTTGGGGTAATTTCAATATCAGTGTCCGAATGATCACTGGTAGTTGAAGGGGATGGGAATGGGTCAGTAGAGAACCAGAAGGGAGGAAGGGGATAAAGAAGGGCTTCTGGTCTCATAGGGGTATGTTCTGAGGGAGGGGGGTATGGGTTTGGCAAAAAGGTCTGTTACAGATGAAAGTTCAAAGATGAACTTCGTAGCGGCAGAAGAAAGGGTATGGGAAACCAGGGGGTTAGGATGCGTGGAATGAGTGGTTTCGTTTGGATGGTGTAGTGTTGGTTTCGGTAGGAGTGGGTGAGTGAGGAGTATAGGGGTTTAGAGAATAGTTGAAGGGAGAGGGAGGTGTTGGAATTGATGATTTGGTAGGCTTCTCCTGAGGGATAGACTCCTCAAGGGTGATTTGCTCCTCCAGAGGGATAGACTCCACCGGAGGGGGTGATTCCATCTGGTAGATGACTCAGTAGGATTGGTTTGAGAAGGGGTAGATGGTTGGTTGCCAGCAGACTTCTTTTTTTGCTTCAACGACTGGATAGGAGATCCAGTTGCTTCATCAGCAGAGATGACAAGGTCTGCTAGTGGCTTGGTCGGCAGGCCTTTACGCAATCGCATGCGTTTAGGCTTGGGTGAAGGTGAGGGTTGGTCAGAAGAGGGTTTGCGTTTAGGGGTTTGGGATGGCTGGGGAGTGGAGATTATTGGTTCAGGATTGGATGGCTGGGGAGAAGAGGTTTGTCCAGCAACAACAGAGAAGCTGCTAGTGGACTTTGCACGTCTACTAGCCTTCAGTTCCTTCTGAATCCATTCTGCTTGAAGCTTTTCAATGTCAGTTTCAGCTTCTTTCCTTGCCTTGGCACCAATATCAGCCTTGGTTTTGGCGAATATATTAGCCAAAACCTCACTCTCATCTGGTAAGAAACCAGTTGCCTTTTTGGCCTGTGCAACCTTTCGTCGCTTCCACATATGCTTGGACTCATCTGCTAGCTCTCGGGCTTCTTACAGGATGTCACGGGCAACGATAGAGGTAGCCTTCTTAAATCTTTCCTTGGATGCACGGATGGCTGCATTGGCATCATCATACACATCCATGTCGAACCGCGATACCATCATAGGATTAGGCTTTGCTATTCTTTCAGCAGCAACATTGGGGAGCCCTCTTTGCTGCCTCCTCTTATTCTCATGTTCAATGTATTTGTTGAGGAAGGTAGCAGTCAGCTGCTTTCCTTTGACACCTTGGTGAGCTCATCTGGCTTAACGATAGATTTGATTTCTGGTGTATCCCTGAGCAGGGAGCTAATTAGCCGGACAAAGGGCCTCTTGGTGTAAGGACTGTTCTTCACAGTCGCGATGTAGTTGCGAAGCTTGTTGAAGATGATGACGCCGAAGTTGAGCTGAGTCCTCTGGTGAATGGCGCTTGAAAGATTGAGTTGTTGGGTTGTGAAGATGTCGTGGGCTCCATTCTTGAACAACAGCGACTTGTCCAACAGATGACTGGAACAATAGACGTCTAAGGGAAAGACGTTCCTTAGCATTTTGCCTTGAGGTTCCATTGGAGTATTGGTTCCCCTCATTGCTTCCCAGGCTCGGTTAGCCTCAACAATGGATAGATCACTGTCTCCGCCATAGTGAACTCCAATGACATTGGATATCACCTTGGCGAGAGAGAGAGAAGGGAAATCCACGAATCCATCCTCGAATGACAGATGGTGTCTTGGGATTGATTTCCATGCGCTGGTAGAATTCTTCAGCGAGGAGGTTGATGTAGTCTTCTTCGTGGAGACAGAAGAGGGGGAAAATCCCAGACTCGTTCATGTCGTCACACATTTTGGCTCCGGTAGCAAATGTGCGAACTATCTTCAAGTCAATGCACATGCTGGGGAGGTACGCTTTCTATTCCAGCTCCTCAATGATGTCGTGAGGAGCAGTATAGAGAGGAAACCCAAGAAGGTTGACAGAGGGATTAGGGTGAATGATTTGTTCCGGGTCAGGCACCTCCCTTTTCCCGGTTTTTGACTTGGCAGAAGATTTCACCTACAAAAACCGTTTTTCAGAAATTAGGGCTTCTCTCTTGACAAAACAAACAACCAAAGATTTTATTTTTAAGGAAAAATAAAATAAATTTTTAGATAGAAAAACTGAAACCCTTGAATGTTTGGAGAGCTAAATGCAGAGAAACATCAATAGTCTAATTCACGAAGAAATAAACATATAAAGCACAGAGAAAACTATTGATTTCAAGGTTTTGAAATGAACAACAATGGCAGAAACCGCCAGGATACGCAAAGCGTCCTTTCAGATTCCTCAAGAAAACGACTCAAAAGAAGAAATTTAAGCATAGAATCATAAGAGAATAAACTAACGAGTATCGAAAAGCTTTCCATTGTTGCTGTAAGGAAGAAGAAGCGAAGAATAATCGAAGAAATGAAGCAGTTGAAGAGAAGAACTAAGGGTTTGAGTAGAGAGAGAATATCTGAGAGAGAGAGAGAGAGAGAGGGTTTGTGAAAGTTTTAAAAAAGGCGATTCAAAGTCTATTTAAAGAAGGATAAAAGTCTTTTTAGCGAAAATGCCTTAGATGATTGACGTGTGTCTTTCAAAAGGGTTTTAATTTAAGATATTTTCAAAGTAACAGCAAAAAGTGAATTTTAACCCCTTAGCCTTTTTAGAAAATCTTCTTCCATTTAATAGACTGATAACTGAGATACTAACCTGGTCTTGACGTAGTTAAGAGCAACATTAACAGAGTTAGTAACAATTAAGTCTGCTGGTATGAATGAAAACTTGTAAACTTAAAACAAAATTTAATCTATAGGATCAATCATACCAAGATTTCTCCTTAAATAAGCAAACCTGGTAGCATCCAATGGCTTGGTGAGAATATCAACCAATTGATGTTCAGTTGGAACATATTCCAGATTGATGTTACCTTTTTCCATATGATCCTTGAGGAAATGATAACGAATATCAATGTGCTTTGTATTTGAGTGCATCACTGGATTCTTTGAGACTGAAATTGCAGAAGTGTTGTCACACATAATGGGACAATTTGCAGTCTTGATGTTGTAGTCCACTAGTTGCTACTTCATCCAAAGTAGTTGTGAGCAATAGCTGCTGCCAGCAATGTATTCTGTCTTTGTGGTTGAGTTTGCAACTGATCCTTACTTTTTGCGTGACCATGAGACAAGTCTGTTTCCAAGAAATTGACAGGTCCCACTAGTGCTTCTTCTGCTTACTTTATAGGTTGCATAGTCTGTATCTGAGTACCCAACTAGATCAAAGTTGTTTCTTTTTGAATACCAAATACCCAGATTTGTAGTTGTTGAAACATATCTGATGATACGTTTAACAGCAAGCAAATTTGATTCCTTTGGATTTGACTGAAATCTAGCACAAACACAAATAACAAACATTATATCAGGTCTACTGGCAGTAAGGTAAAGAAGTGAACCTATGAGTCCTCGATACTTGGTCACGTTCTCTTGCTTTCCCTTCTCATTTTTGTCAAGTTGGCAGTTGGTAGACATTGGTGTCTCGAATCTTTCAGCTGAATCAAGACCAAATTTCTTAATAAGTTCCTTTACATATTTGGTTTGGCTGATGAAGATCATGTCTGAAGTCTGTTGAATCTAAAATCCTATAAAGTAGGTGAGCTCTCCCATCATGCTCATTTCAAACTTGCTTTGCATTAGCTTCTCGAATCTCTTGCACATGCTTGGATTTGTTGATCCAAAGATGATGTCGTCCACATGAATTTGTACCAAAAGAGAATGACCTTTGTGCTTGAGGATGAACAGAGTTGTGTCCATTCTTCCTCTCATGAATCCTTGTTCGATCAACAACTTGGATAGAGTTTCATACCAAGCTCTAGGAGCTTGTTTGAGGCCATAGAGTGCTTTCTTTAGACGATATACTTGATCCTCTTTGCCTTGAATGACAAAACCTGGAGGTTTTTCAACATATACCATTTCTTAAAGATCACAATTGAGAAAGGCACTGTTTACATCCATCTGATATGCCTTGAAGTCCATGAACGACGCATAGGCTAGAAATAGTCTGATTGCCTCTAATCTGGCAACAAGAGTAAATGTTTCATCGAAGTCAATTCCTTCTTCCTATCGGTAGCCTTGAGCAACTAGTCTAGCTTTGTTTCTGATGACATTTCCATCTTCATCTCTCTTATTCCTGAATACCCATTTGGTGCCTATGACTGGATGGCTAGTAGGTCTTTGAACTAAGCTCCACACTTTGCATCTTTCAAACTGGTTCAGCTCCTCTTGCATAGCTTCAATCCAGTAATGGTCTTCGATAGCTTCATCAATCTTCTTAGGCTCGATTTCAGACACGAATGTGAAGGAAAACATAGTCTCATTTCGAACACTACTTCTCGTGCGAACTCTTGAGTTGAGATCACCAATGATTTGAGAGATTGGGTGATCTCTTGTTTCAATAACAGCTGGAGGAAGATCACTTCTGGTGAGTTTCTTCCCTTAAAAATTCTAGAGAGGGTAGAGAAGGTGATTCACCAAAATCAGGTTCATAAGAGATCTTCGAGACCTTCATTTTCTGGTGAACAAGAAGGATTAGTTATTTGCAAAGGTGTTTGAGATAGAACAGAAGAGATAGGATCTAGGTCAACAGAAAGGTTGGATGCGGTACCGGCAGAGTTGAAATCTGCTGGTGCTGGATTAGCAAAACTCGAAGAGCCTACTGTTAGAGGATTTTGAGGTGGAGAAAAAGTAGAAGCTTGATTTGTACCTGTCTCAACATCCAGAATCATCAGTAACATTTGGAGCCGCGCGTGGCTCTAATAAATCATATTCATCAAAAGTAACATGCACAGATTCTAAAATTTTCAAGGAAGTTTTGTTAAATATGTGAAATACGTTTGAATGATTGGAATAGCCCAGAAAAATTCTTTCGTCTGATTTTGAATCAAATTTGCCTCTATATTCTTTTCCATTATAAAGGATAAAATATTTACAACCGAAGATTTTGAAAAATCCTATATTTGGGGCTCTTCCTCTCCATATTTCATATGGAATTTTATTATGAAACTTATTTACCAGGGATCGATTCTGAGTGAAACATGCAAAATTGACGGCTTCTGCCCAGAAGTATTTCGGAAGTCTAGCTTCTGCCTTATTTCTTGCTGCTTCAATGAGTGTTATGTTCTTTCGTTCAGCTACACCATTTTGTTGAGGAGTCCCGACAGTAGAGAAGTTGTGACTGATCCCGTGGTCATTACAATATCTTTCAACACCGTGTTTTTGAATTCGGTGTCGTTGTCTGATCTGATGTCACTAATGTCCTCAATCTTTTGAGTTTGTAGTCTTCTGAATAGGGTGGTGACTAGATCATATGTCTCATCTTTTGATGTCATTGCTTCAATCCAAGTGACTCGAGAGTAGTCATCAACTACTACAAGTGTATACTTGTCTCCGGAGATACTGACGGTAGTGATTGGTCCAAAGAGATCCATGTACATAAGTTGAAGAGGTCTGGAAGTTGACATAACAGACTTGCTTTTGCAGGAAGACTAAGAGAGTTTTCCAAGTTGACAAGCTTTGCAACTTCTGTCGTGGTCGGCAATCACCGTAGGTAGACCTTTGACAAGCCCATCTTTGGAGAGCTTAGAGAGTACTTGAAGTTGAGGTGGCAGAGACGCTTGTGCCAAAGCCAACTGTTGTCACGAATGTTGTCATGCTTGTGCCAAAGCTAACTGTTCTCGAATCTCTTGCAAATGATTGGATTTGTTGATCCAAAGATGATGTCGTCCATATAGATTTGTACCAGAAGAGAATGACCTTTGTGCTTGAGGATGAACAAGTTGTGTTTATTCTTCCTCTCACGAATCCTTGTTTGATTAAGAACTTGGATAGAGTTTCGTACCAAGCTCTGGGAGCTTGTTTGAGGTCATAGAGTGCTTTCTTAAGTCGGTATACTTGATCTTGTTTGTCTTGAATGACAAAACCTGGAGGTTGTTCAACATATACCGTTTCCTAAAGATCACCATTGAGGAAGACATTCTTTACATCCATCGGATATACTTTGAAATCCATGAACGACGCATAGGCTAGAAAGAGTCTGATTGCCTCTATTCTGGCAACAGGAATAAATGTTTCATCGACGTTAATTCCTTCTTCCTATCGGTATCCTTGAGCAACCAGTCTAGCTTTGTTTCTAGTGACATTTCCATCTTCATCTCTCTTGTTCTTTAATACCCATTTGGTGCCTATGACTGGATGGCCAGCAGGTCTTTGAACTAAGCTCCACACTTTGCATCTTTCAAACTAGTTCAGCTCCTCTTGCATAGCTTTAATCCAATAATGGTCTTCGATAGCTCCATCAATCTTATTTGGCTCGATTTCAGACACGAATGCGAAGGTAAAAATATTCTCGTTTCGAACATTACTTCTCGTGCGAACTCCTGAGTTGAGATCACCAATGATTTGAGAGATGGGGTGATCTCTTGCTTCAATAACTACTGGAAGAAGATCATATCTGGTGAGATCGTCCCTTAAAGATTCTGGAGATTGTAGAGAAGGTGATTCACCAAAATTAGGTTCAGAAGAGATAGGATCTTCGAGACCTTCATTTTCTGGATGAACAAGAAGGATGAGTGATCTACAAAGGTGTTTGGGGTATAATATAAGAGATAGGTTCAGGGTCAACAGAAGGGTTGGAAGAGGTACTAGCAGAGTTGAAGTCTGTTGGTGCTGGATTAGCAGAACTTGAAGAGTCTGTAGTTGGAGGATTCTGAGGTAAAGAAGAAGTAGAAGCTTTATTTGTACCAGGGATCGATTCTGAGTGAAACATGCAGAGTTGACGGCTTCTGCCCAGAAGTATTTCAGAAGTCTTGCTTCTGCCAGCATAGTTCTTTCTACTTCAATGAGTGTTCTATTCTTCCGTTCAGCGACACCATTTTGTTGAGGAGTTTCGGCAGCAGGGAAGTTGTGGTTGATCCCATGGTCATCACAATATCTTTCAACACTATTGTTTTTGAATTCGGTGCCATTGTTTGATCTGATGTCACTTATGTCTTCAATCTTTTGAGTTTGAAGTCTTCTGAAAAGAGCGATGACTAGATCATATGTCTCATCCTTTGAAGTCATTGTTTCGATCCAGGTGAATCGAAAGTAGTCATCAACTACTACAAGTGTATACTTGACTCCTGAGATACTGACGGTTGTGATTGGTTCAAAGAGATCCATGTGGAGAAGTTGAAGAGGTCTGGAAGTTGACATGACTGACTTGCTTTTAAAGGAAGACTTGGAGAGTTTTCCTAGCTGGCAAGCTTTGTAACTTCTGTTGTGGTCTGCAGACACCGTAGGTAGACCTTTGACAAGCCCATATTTGGAGAGCTTGGAGAGGTACTTGAAGTTGAGGTGACTGAGACGCTTGTGCCAAAGCCAACTGTTGTCAGGGAAAGGCTGGAGGCTCTCCCTAGAAAGTTTAAGTCCACGACATAGACGTTTCCTTGTCTATTGCCGGTCAAGAATGTGTGAGCAGATTCACGATCTTTGATGAGACATTCCTCGAGTGATTGAGTCGCACTGGGATAAAGGTTATGCTTTAAGCCATTCGCTTGAGAAACTTTGCTGATGGAGAGACTTCCTCGAGTGATTGAGCCACACCCAATCATTTTCCCTCTTGCATTGTCGCCAAAAATTACCATAGGACCTTTAGCTTCTGCTATATCTAAGAGCAGACTTCTGTTCCCTGTCATGTGCCTTGAACATCCACTATCGAGGTACCAGATGTCCTTATCTTCTGAATCTATAGCCATGAAGCAGTCCTGAAAAAGTCAAAGGAACAAGGTCCCCTTTTATTTTCTTTTGGGTCCTGAGGATTAGCAACCTTTTGGGACCCATACCCGCCTAACCTTGAGAGAACTAGGTCTCTCAGATTTTCGTGTGAACCTTAGCAGGCATTCTAGGGCCAGATGGCCTAAACAATTGCAAGAATGACATAGATGAAAGTTCCATGGATGACTATGATCAGCTTTTGCTGTAAAGTGCTTTTGACTTTCCTTCTTTCCAACAGCAGTCTTGGGTTCAGCTTGCTTGTTGACAGTAGGCTTAAGGGGTTTCTAGTGAGTCTTCCTAGATCTATTACCAGCGGACTTAGCCTTGGCTGGTCTGGTGTTAACTTATTTAGGAGGATTCGACATAATTCCTTTAAGTTTATTGTCAACTAGCTTGGGAGTCTTCGCTATTTCATAGACAAACTTGAAAGGTACCAGAAGAGATTTCGTTGGTTTACCGCTAGCAGACTTTGCTTTAGCAGAGTTTCTGTCGGTAGACTTTGATTTTTCTACCGTTCCTTTAACAAGTTTCTCATTAGAAGCAGTCTCTTTAGCTTTCCCTTTATAAGCCTTGTGTAAACATATGGTACACTTGTATAGCAAAGTTCATTTTTACCCTTGTTGCCGAAGGTCTGTTTTGAGAAAGAAACATCATCAGCAGTCTTGGAGGTTTCACCTTTCTCTGTGATAGAAGGGCATGCAATGATGGGCTCATCATTATAGCCTAAGCTTGATTTGTCTCCACTTGGCTTTTGGATAGAGAGGATTCCTTTAAAGGTTTCCTTAGAGTTGTTCCAGGAGTCAATTGCCTTTTGCAATGCAATTTTCTCCAGGTCTAGCCCTTTGATGTGTTCAACTAAGCAATCAACTTTGTCACAGAGAACTTTGTTTTCTCCTTTTAGCTTGATACTCTCTTGTTGACAGCTAGTGAGAGCTTGGATCTCAGCTGCCAGCAGAGATTTCTCAGCAGCAAGCTTTTCATAGTTCTTCGCGAGTTTTACATAGGCTACTTTGAAGGAGTTGAACTCCTCAAGCATTTCTTGATTATCCTTGAGCAGTTCTTCCTTACTGAAGCTTTCACAGTTGATCTCACCTTTTATGAAGGGACTAGGTGAGATTTCAACTTCATGTTCAGAGTCATAGGTATGACTTGATTCCTGAGCTATTAAGCATATATTGGCTTGCTCACAATCGTCCTCATCCTCTTCTGAATCCGTCTCAAACCATGTAGCAACTTGTTTCTCTTCAATGTCTTCAGCTAGCATTCCTTTCTGTTTTTGAAATTTCTTATAAGGAGGCTTTCGGTATGCTTCAAACTTTGGCTTCGGACATTTAGAGGCAAAATGACCAGGTTTTCTACAGTTATAACACACAAGTTCATTGTTAGATGGGCCTTCAGCAGATTTTCTAAAAGGCTGCTGGTGTGTGTCCTTCCTTCCATATTTTGCAAATTTTTTAAAGCGTTTTACAAACATGGAAAATTGTTCATCTAAAAAAAATCATTTTCACTGGAGGAAGTAGAGAGTTTGTCTTCAACTGGAGTTACTTCTTGTACCATGGCTGGCAAGGACAGAGTTTTAAACTATTTGTCCTGCTCTAGAGCTTGACTAACTTCGAGCTCATAAACCTTCAAACTTGCATAAAGACTACGAAGAGTCATTTCATTTAAGTTTTGGATTCTTTCATGGCGGTAGTCTTAACATGCCACAAATAACCTAGTGAGCCTAAAAATCTCATGTTAATTTCTTTCTTGTCATAGGTTTTACCAATAGAGAAGCAACTATTTATTACCTCGCTAAAGCGATCGTATGATTGTCTCAAGGTCTCCTTGGGATCCTTTTTGAAAGAGTCGAATTGCTGGATGAAGGTGTACTTCCCGTTGTCTCTTGTATCTTGGTCTCCTTCCAAGTATTCAACAACAGCTTCCCACATTTCTTTGGCAGATGTACACCGGATCACTTGTTGGTAAGTAATGGTGTCTAGTGAGCTTGTGATGATGTTAATGGCTTTACTGTCCAACTCTACTAGTTTTCTTTCGTCCCCAGTCCATTCTTTTTCTTCTTTTGGAATTTCCGGAGGATTTCCACCAACGGTTGCAAGAAGGTTTGACTTCATTGGTATATGACGTCCTTCTAGCACGCACTTCCATAACCTATTGTCAATAAAATTCATAAAACACATTATCTTATCCTTCCAAACATCGAAATGGCCTTTGTCCAATATTGGGACGTGATTCGCATTTGACGTAGGTAGCATGTAATGTGTTTGTGCCATTGGATCTTGTCTCTCAAGAGGTTAATCTTGGAAAAACTAGTTTTCAAAGAGTTCAGCTCTGATGCCAATTGTTAGTCCCAAAGGGCACGATAATAAGCTAAAAGGGGGGGGGGATTGAATAGCTTATTAAACACTTAAAACTTTTCGTAATAATTCCTAAAACAAGCACTTGCAATCTATTAAAAAGATTGAAGTAGCGGAAGACTTGTAAAGAAGACAGTTCAAGTCTGCCAGTGAAGCACTACCGATAGACTTAACTGATTACTAAAGTTTGTTGCAAAACGGAATAAGTTAAGAGATATGAATCAGTATAAAACATTAAGCAACAGTAAGTAAAGAACACATGCATTTTGAGATGGTTCGCACTATAAAGAGGGCTACGTCCACCACCAAGGCAGACAACCTTGGATTTAAATGTGCACTATATTTTCCACTAGTTCTATTACAGAAATATCCAATGGATCGTGTACAAAATATTTGACTTGTGTCTGGGGGTGGGGAATTTGAATATCTAGAAAAACAGAATATTCAATGTGCAGAAGAATAGTAAAGAGTACAACAATTAGAAGCAAATGATTAACAGTTGATGCAGATCTTCTTATTGTTGTTGAGGACTTCGTTGATCAGTTAATGATCTCTTGAATGCACTGAGTATAAATCTTAATGTTGTTGAATAGATTCAGAGCATTGTTGTCTTTAGTCTTTAATGGCAGCATTTATAGCTGAGCATCCTTCAGACCGTTGGAGAAGACGAAGTGAGAAACAACTCTATTAGGTTAATTGCATTAAATGCTGGAGCTGCTTTGTTGAATTCATCTTCAACTAGGACTAATCAGGGAATGGAGAGGAGTAGGTGCAGCAACTGGCAGGAGGGCGACAAACAGAGTTGCAGACCTGCAGTAGTTGGTACAGTCTATTTGTGTCAGACTGTGCACCTGCTCTGCCACATTCAGGAGGCAAAAGTCTTCATTCTTTTTTGGAAAAGCTGGAGGGGTGTATCTAAGAAGTTAAGCGCTGATCTGAAGATGGATTAATTCAAATTCAAACAGACGAAAGTTGAATTAAATTATCCACTTAAGCTTGAAATCCGGATGAGCTGGACACGTCATGCTGTCCGAGTGCAGACAAGGTCTGCCGATGAATGCTGCTTGTGAAGTCTGCTGGTGAAGCCTTCAGCCGAAGTCTTTCGCTGAAACCTGTGAAGTCTAAGAAACTATTCTAAGGCAAAGTTCTATACACAATTGTCACGCTAACTGGTACGCAGCCCATTTAGCCACTAAGTATAGAACATAATGTAATGAATGAACAAATGCAAATCAAGATACAATGAGAAACAACACACTTGCACTCATGTAGAAATATTCTGAAATGTTACCCTTCAACCCTGATAAACACGTCCGTGTATCCTTGTTTTTGAAAAAAGAACTAGGAGACTTAGGCCGAAATTACCATGCATTGCTCCCCTTAATGAGGGGCCAACTGGGTGTAAACCAACCTAACCCTACATCAGCCACGTTGATATCATTTATATCTTTTAGTACACTCCATTGGCCAGTCAATTTTTATACCTCGAAGTTAGTGACCAATCTCATGTACAAAAAAATGCACTAGAATTGATTAAAAACTTTGATGGTATCTCTTAGATTGTTTGAATGGTGGATCCCTGAATGAGTATAAGCTCTTCGCCCGAGATCTATCAAATCTTGTGAGGTTGAAATACAGATGAAATACGAAGGTCCTATACTTTGGGGAAGGAATCCACTATTCCAAGATTTAATTTAGACTGTCAAAACAAGCTACACTTGTTCGACCAAGATATAGGGTATTTTTGGTATGTTGGCTTTTTATTTAAAAATAAATAAAATTAAAATATAGGACGAAATCCCTTCACTGATATCCTCAATCGTCATCCCTCTTAAACCTTGCGTAATTAGTCGATTAGTGCATCGTTCGCTCTCGATTTTAAAAACAATGTCAATAAAAGAAAAAAAAGACCGATAGGGAATCAGGAAAGTTGGGAAAACAGAGAAAGCCGGGAAAGCCAAGAAAGCTGGGAAAGCTAAGAAAACCGAGAAAGCTAGGACATCCATAAAACGTAGGACGGTTGTATTATTAGCTTACTTCTTTACATCTCTGCAAATCAGTCAGCTTACACCCTTTTGAAGAATCAGGCAACACAAAGATCGTAAGCAGCAAATCAAGACGGGGAGTTTTTAGGGGTGTCCCTATACCCATTATGTGTCTACATCTCATATAGAGTATGCTCGCTAATCTTTTTAGTCTCCACCCTTCCAAAAGTCCAACCAAGTTCGCAAATCAAGGTTTCCAAAAGTCTTTGTATATATTCGAGTCAAATAAAGTCTCGCCTCTTCTAGCTTGTCGAGTCTTCTTCTCGATCTTTGAGCACCACCTATCGTCGAAGTGTTCGTTAATTGTTAAAAAATGATGAATCAACTCATGTAAAAACATGATAAAACTACGCAAGTTGATGATGTGTCATTTCGAGGATATGGACCCGCAAACAATTAAAAATGTGAGTTTTATAAAGCAACCTTCTGTCTTGGTGAAAGGTCATCTTTGACCCATTGCGAACGAGCTATTAAATAGAACACTGGGGGCTCCCACCATATACCAAAGTCTAACAACCTCCAGGATCCAGCTTCCCAAAACCGGGGTTGTTTCACCCTTATGTATCCACTAAAAGTGACCATCCCTTTAACCCATAGGGAGAGAGGACGTTCCTTCAACTAGATACAAATACAGGGATCAGTCCAGAAAATACAGATTCGGGTAGAAAATCTGTTGAAATGAACATGTTTCTATGGATACAGAAACAGGGGCTCCGAGATACGTTCCTACACCGACTACGCAACATTGGTTAGATCAAAATTTGGGCGTACAAGTCGATCGTCTAATGGACCGAACAACAAATCTTAGGCAAAGCCTGAGGCCAATTATTGAAAATCTGGTCCCACCTCTCTCGAAAGTAGAAACAAATGTTGAGAACCTCAGGAAATTAATGCTCAAAGTTCTAAACAAGGGAGAGTTCTCTACACGGCCATTGGGATTACAACCCTCAACGATTCTGCCACTGAAATTCAAAATACCTGACATAGAGAAATTTGACGGGACTAGTTGACCTATCTCCCACTTAAAGTCTTACTCCACTACAATGCAATTAAGGGGAGGTAGTTTCGATGTCATAATTTCTAAAATTCCATCTAATATTAGTGGAAGCAGCAAAACAATGGCTAAGGTTAACAGATAGTAGCCATGGGTACTTAAAATCAGATTACTACAAGAATTCCAAAAGAGGTACAAAGATAATAGTGGCTCTGAAAAAGTTTGAGATAGGCACTCAAAGGTCAAAGGAAACCTACGCAGACTTTATAGCTAGGTGGAAAATGAAAATTGCCACCCGATCCAACCAAATCAACTAGGATGGTCATAAAAAAGAGAGAAAAAAGATGGCCTCCGAGTTCATTCCGCTATGCTAAAGAGAAGATAACGTCATCAGGAACAACGATTAACGTTGGTCGAAATATTTCAACGGCAGTGTCGCGAGTCAAATTTTCTAGCCAAACCTGTGACAATGTACCATGGTCCTGCGAAACAGAAAATGCTATCTAAGATCTCATCGACGACAAAGTCATGGAAAAACCATGCCCCGTGTCAATTATGGTAAAACAACCCATTGCTTCAAATCAACATGATCAAGGCTGATAAAGAAAGTGGATCTCAGTTGCAACATGCTCTCCTGGAATGCTCTCTTAAAGTAGTGGTCAAGCTTCACCCCAAAGGAAAAGTAGCAGCATTGAAACGACCACCGGGATCAGTAAAGATGTCAGCCTCATTACTAGATCTAGATCTGGTCGCACTTGCCAATCAAATCGAGAAATTGGTGAGATCACTCTGGTAAGGGCAAAGAAGTCGATACTAGGGTTAAAGACATGGAAGATGCTTTCTTAGCCCAAATGAAGAAAACTCAAGCTAATAGGTCTGTTTGGGGGTTTGTTATGTGCCTCCAAAACCCATCGAGATACACCCATCGGGACTACTTCCAAATAAAAGATATGTGCTTTGTACAATTGGAATGATTTGATTGTTGAATTCCTTAAGCACCAGTTGATTGATAATATCAACATAAGCACAATAATCATTTGGTTCACCAATTTTACCATCGTCAATCTTCGCAATCAGATCGACAAAAAGTTTCAATTCTTCGGAACTCTCGTTGGACTCATACCTTGTATCTCATATTCGTTGTCAACCTCAATACATGTGAATCTTTCCACAAATTTTTTTACATTTTTTTTCAATTTGTTTTCAAAATGGATAAAAAAAAATCTTCTGATCCCAGATTTTTATGATGGACATTTTTTTTATAAATTTGATTTTGACAAAAATGGACAAATAAACATTAGATATGACTTGTTGACTTTAGATCTGCACTATATTTTCAGATGTGGTGAAAAAGGAGAAAAACATCCTAGATTTGTATATTTTGGTAAATATTTGTAAAATTAAAGTTCAAATTAACATTGGCCTATTAACGATTAAGTTGAATAAATATATATCTTTCGTAAAATCACTTTAATATGTTAAAGTTTTTTGCAAATATTAGACCTCGATTTTTAAACATGTATGTTAGACAAATATACTAAGATTTTTATTTTTTAATTAAGGTTAAGGTTTTTTTTGCATATATTAGACCTAAATTTTTAAACATGTAGGCTAGACAAATATATTATTTATTTATTTATTTATTAGCTTCAGATATGATTAAAATGGAGTAGAAAAAATCTCATATATATGTATATATTTATTTATTTATCTATTTTTTGCTAGGTAAGTGTGGCCCCTAGTCTTGCCATCTCTCCCACCCCTTGGGTCAGATATATATTTATTTTCAAAAAATTTATCAATTATTTGTTCAATCTAACTTTAGCCTATGTCCGATTTATAGATTTCACATATAAATTACTTGAATTTTTATAAGTGTTCGACGATTAAACACAAAATATTTGAATGATAATAGGAGTAGTGCATAATAATTATTTTTCTGGACTATTACCACTATCGGTGGCAAGTAAATGTTAAGAGTAAATTTATTAGATGATCGATTTTTAATTTGTCTTTTCTATTTACTCATTTATATAAAATTGTCTATAATTTTCATAATATGTCATAATTATGTCTATTTATATTATTGGTGTATGGAGTAAATTATTTGAAATCTAGCTATTATATAATTTATTGATATTATTGATATATAAACTTGTTATAAAATATATAAAACATTTTTATTAGAATAATGGAAATACCTAGAGTTGGTAAATGGGCCGGCTCGGTCTGAATCCGTGGGCCAATGCCATTTTTTGGGCTAGCCTGGCCCTTCCCGAAATTAGATGGGCCTTTCAAAATGCTATCCCGGTCTGACCTGCCTTAAGCCCATGGATATATGGGTCGGCCCGAAATAAAATCAACCATAAACATAAAGTAATAAAATCAATCATAAACGAAAAGGTTAATGCGACAATGCAGTAGCGTCAAATCGTGTAACACCACTTCAGAGTTGATTACTTAACAGTTAACACTTAAGCGAATCTAATCATGTGAGCCTAAACCTGAATGACCTCTTTTTTCTTGGGAAATCAAAACGAATCCCTTCTCCGTGTGGACTAGTTCAACAAGGTAAAGAAAACTAGCCCACTTAAAGGCTTCCATCACCAAGTTCAAGGTGTTCCCCAGGAAAGACAAGCCCAGGTCACATGAGTTTAACTATCTATACAAATGGTCACCTAGGTTGATTGATTCAGGTGAAAGGGCCCGCACTTGCATCCGCCTTGAGTCTGGATCTAGCCCTGTGATTATCTCTAACTAAAAAGCCTTTTTTTGGGATGCCACATTTAGGTCAACTGAGTTGATACTAATGGTGATCGAATCATTTTTCTAAGATGAAAACATTTTATAGAATGTATTTGTATAGAATATACTAATAGTCAATTACCCCAAAACTGCTGAATCTGACGGTTAGTCCTTGTTGTATTTTCATACAATATACTAAAAATTAAAAAAAATTAATTTGGCTGAGTGGGCCCATGGGCCGACCCAAAAAAAGCCTGGGTTTTTTGGATCTGACCCGGATGGTCCATGGGCCTATTGGTCTAGGTCAAAAAGGCTCGGCATTTTTTTGATCATAAATATCTAAAGTCCGGCCCGCCAAAATATGGGTCAATCTGACCCGATCCGTTGGGCTGGGCCTACCGACTCTAGAAATACCTAAGCACCTCGAACAACAAATTAGTTCTAAAAATCTTTAAGTTTTAGAACTATAAGAATTTAAAATTTATAAGAATGAAGAAGAATTAAACTTTTCATAAAACTACTGATATTACTCATAAATTAAGCTTCAAAACATTTAAACAAAATAATTTGTATCAAAAATATTTATTGCATTTAGTTTATACACTTCATACGGTTGCAAATAATTATGGTTGACAATCATTTTATACACTCCTTGAAGAAACATTAATTTAATGTATGTGTTCATTTAGTTAAAATATTAAAACTTTCATGAGGTAATGATAATACTATATGTTGAACAATACATTATTTAGGAAGTTTGTTAACATAATTCGATTTTTACTAAAAGAAAAAAATATTATCATTATTTTGGACGTTTACTAGAAATATTTCTTTAGTAAACCATTAACTAATTAATTAGTGATGAGAAGTAACTATGTTAGTTTGATTTATAGTTTTAAACTGGTTTGAATAATACTGCATTGTAATTATTTGTCAAGACTATTATTAATAATGACGGAAAATAATTTAAATTGAATCGACTGTTTCATCATTTAATCTTAATTCTGGGAGTTTATATTATCGTGGTGAAGATTTAGAAGCCAATGTGCCAATTACAAATGTAAAAAAAATATTAAATTAAAAAAAAGAAATGTGAAATCGCATGTAGAATAAATTATTCAATATTTGATATTGTATTTTTTGACATTTCGTAAATCATATTGAACTATATTAAATATTATACAATTTGTTTACATTAAATGTATTAAAGATATTTGAAAATTTATTTAAATCAGAAGAGTTGTTGTCAACTTCATTAATTGATTTTCATTTCAATTTCCAAAAAAAATATGACAAGTATACAAATTATAAATGCTTCCAAATTTAGTAAGTTACTTTTTGCGGTAACTTTCCATAATTTTCTCCTCTCCTTTTATATATATACTAGATCTTCATGCACGTGCCTATGATACAAGGCCAGTATATTTGATTTCTTCCGTTGAAATGACAATGACTAAATATAAGGTACAATTTAAATAAATGATAGTTGAAAGATTGATGTTTTATAAGGGGTGACTGTTTATAAGATTAATTGTAGGTTGTGATTTTGTTATGTGAAGATAAAACATAGGGAGAAGAAAAAGGGTTGGCTACTCATAATATTAACTGCAGGGTGTGACTTGTAATATGGAAAGAAAAAATAGGGAGTTAAAATGGATAACTACTCACACATGTGAATGTAAGGGTGAATCTCAACTATTAATTTTTTTAAAATAATTTAATCTCAACATCTGAATGACCCTAGTCAATTGCACATGTGTGAACCTAACTATTTTATAATATAAAATAGATCTTCGTGTCCGTGCATATAGCACGGTGCCAATATATATGATTTCGTCAATTGAACTGACAATGTCTAAATAGAAAGTACGATTTTTTAAAATTTTATAGTTTAATTAGGGTACATTGCTTCAAGTGGTAGTTGAGGGGCGCTCTTCGAACTTGGCCCATAGTTGAGGGGGTTATTTGTAAGTAGTTATATGTATAACTGACTTATGACCGCTTAATCTTGCGGCTGGAATCAATCTCCACCGCCAGATAGCCTCAGTCAATCAATATTTTGAGATTATTAATGTAAGAGTGACTAGTACTCATGCCCGTGCCGATAGCACAGCACCAGTTTGTGAATTTATCAATAAATGAAGTAGATAATATGGAAATGAATTAATATTTACTTATAATTTGTCTAAGTTAATTATGATAACAGTTAAAAAGAAAAAAAACAAATATTTCAAATTAAAAAACTTATGAATTTTTTTACATAAAATTGATTAATTAATTAAAATATCGAAAAGAAAAAGGACGTGGGTTTGGTGGAGGAAGGATTAACGGCCACCAACCATGAATAGTGGGGGGAGTTGGAGAGAGAGAGGAGGTAGTTGCTCAACCGCCGTTTACACATGTGAACTCGAGAAGTGATAATGACCGTAGGATCTCAGTAAAGGAATTAATCTCAGCCCCTAAATAGCTTTAGTCAATTGCACATGTGTGACTATGAGCTATATTGTATTATAGATGTTTTATAAGGGGTGATTGTTCAGAAGAAAAATTGGTGACTGCTCATAATATTAATTGTAGAGGTGACTTTGTAATAGAGAGTTAAAAGTAGATAACTATTCTAACACATGTGAATGTGAGGGTGAATCACAATTGTTAAATTTTTTAAGATAACTTAATCTTAACCTCTAACTAGGTTTAGTTAATTGCACATATGTGAGTATAAGCTCTATTGTATATTAGATTTGATAGATATAGATTTGGAATGAGGAGATTCTCTCAATAACTATATTGGATGATCGCTTAACAAAATGATTCAATTGCAAGCAATTTGTCAGTAAAATAACCCGATTACAAAAAAAAAAAAAAAAATTTGTTTAGACCCAATTACAAATAAGAGGAAAATCTAATTATAAAGGGGTTTGAGAAAACTATTTTGTTTTACTAAGTGATATAGCCAAAAATTGTCTAGAAAATCGAGTTCAGCTTGTTAGTGCCTTGATTTGACCTTTGGAAAATGTCTAACCGCTTTGCACTCCTATATTTTTTTTTAATCGGGAAAAAAAAGGAGTTATCTCAGAGCATGTATAATGGGAGTTTTTCCCCAAATCAAATTGAAATCTTCTCATCCAATGGAGAATTTAAAAAAATCTTCTCCAAATCAACCAATGATTAAAAAAAAAAAATCATCTCTTGAACCCCAAAGTCCCCAAATCCTAGGCAAGTGGATAACATTTTATTTTCTTCCATTGCCTTTCTTGACCAATTTTTAGCCAAAAAAAATTTATTTTTTTAATTTACTTTTTTCCTGAATTAAAGTACACATTTTTACCTATAAATAGAGACTTGGTTTGTTTTATTTTGATATCAGAAAAAATTTCTATGATTTTTTCAAGTTTCTAGTCAATATTAATTGAGATAAATATGGTGGAGTATATAAATGTGTTGGATTTTGTGTCACCATTGGGAAGATATTTTGGTTTTAAATCAATTAGGTATCTAATGAATTGTTTTATTAGTTTTTAATGGATTGTATTTGATTTTTGGTTTGATTTGGCAAAACCATTGACAATGCTCTCAGTCCTCTTGCAACCAACGAGCGATGGGAAAGAAGCCCTCTCAACATGTTCCAGCAAGACCCTGCTTTCAGGTAACTCCCCCCGCCCCCCAAATTCCTTTCTTGATATCAGGTTTTGGGTTTTGTATAATCAAATTTACGTATGTCATAATTTTGTATTATCATTTAGCATAACTTGTTTTTAGAGAAAAAATTCCCATAACTAACATGAACATCAATAATAAAGTGATAAAGAAAGACACGAATGAATTCGGCATTTGTGATGACCATGCTTTGGATCGAATTGATCGGCGTAACAGGATTCGTGTAGCCGACCTCAAGTGATTGGAAATAATGCTGAGGTTATTGAGTTGAGTATGTGAAGTATCATGCCAAATGATAAACAATTTGACTTTGAATAGTTAAAATGAGACTTCTTTTTGGGACGGAGAGAGTATAATTTGTGACAGTAGAGTGTGTTTTATTTCGATGTATCTGAATTCATGACTATGTTTTGTAGGTCGAAGTTAATATGTTAGCTGACTGGGCATACCGTCAATAAAACTGAGGAGCATATATGGAAGCATATAAATGGGAAGAAATTTCTCAAGATGTTACGTTTGTGTTTTTCCATTCACTTTAACTCTAGGTTGTATTATCGTCTTATTGAAAAGAAAAAAAATGGATTGAAAACCCTTTTTAGTGTTTCAAGTTTCATTGCCGGTTGGGTCCTTTTTGTATTGGTTAAACTTGTTACTCTTTTGATGTTTGATTAAAAGTTTAAAACATGTACCGTGGGGAACAGAGAAAAAGGAAGCTGAAGCTGAAAAGGAAGAACCAAACGGAATGATAGAAGAGCCAAGTGAGCAGAAGCCAGAGAAAGTTTCGAAAAGTATAGGAGATAGTTCTAGGAAAGATAAGAAGAAGAAAACGGAGGAGGAGGAGGAGATGGAGATGGAGGTTGTTAGTGAAGTTATATCTGAAGTAAGAAACTCTGCTGATAAAGATAGTGATGCAGAGGAAGATGACTTCTGGATGCCTCCACAAGGAGAACGTTGTGACTTTGATGATGGAGGAGATCGTTGGGCTTCTGGAATGGATTCTGATCCTGAAACTGATAATGCTAATGAAGCTGGTGTGTTTCACTATCTGGGCTTTATTTACATTATATCAAGTGATGATTTACTTAATTAGCTTTTATAATTGCCAGGTTCTGAATCACGTAGTAGCATTAATGGCATATATCATAACATCTTGTTATACTTTCTATTCAACTTCAAGAAGTACTATAGTTGTTTTCTTCTCACTTTTTTTTTGTCCTTCAGTTTCAAAACTTAGTATTATAGGTGTTATTTTCTGGCTATTCTTGGTGTTCTTAGTTTCAAATTCTAACTGCTTTGATGATGTTTGGTTGAATAGATTTGGGGTGTCAACTCTGACAAGTTTTCTAATCATCAGATGTGAACGAACTTGAAGAACCCAGTTGTTCTTCAAGTTATGAGAATCGAACTATAAATTTGAGAAGGAAAGAAATTATGGAGGAATAAATCTCTCCATTGTTTGAATTGTTGAAAAGTTACACTTGCAGGAAAAGGAGAGAAAAGCATTCTTTTAACATGCTAAGCACCCACTTGCCTAACAAAATCATGACATCATTGAGACATCAGAAATACATCATAAGTCTAGTAAGTCTAGATAAATCTAGCTAACTAATGTTATAGTCCCGGCAGTGTAGTATGTGTTTTTGTATTAAGATCAACGAGATTGGATCTCTGGCCTTAAGACAAAAACTGGAAACCGTGATTTAGATCTGCACGGTGTGAATCCAGTGAGTCTCCCAGGATATTGATCTTACGTGATTGAATGATGGCAGATCTTCAATGCTTCAATCACCAACGAATGCAACCGTTGCTGTAATCTCTGTAGGGCAGAAGGGAGTATAGAAAAGAGCAGAATTTTCGATAGCAAAAAATATGTTTGAAGGAGTATTTAAATGTCAGTTGGGAGCAGTTGGAGGCGGTTGGCTGTCTGAAAACAGACACAACCGTTGGAACAGAACAGACACAACTGTTCAAACAGAACAGTCTCCTGGCGGAAAGGGTCACACACCAAATGAACCGGTAGCAAAAAGATAGCCGGCCGACCGACCAGGCAGGTCGGGATGGGTGGGCGGCGGCGCGCGTGTGTTTGGACCTATACCTAGGTAGGTCTTCCCTCCTACACAAAAGTGTAGTGGCCCAAGGGCCTGAAAGTAAAGCCTCAAAGCTCTACCTTATAAGGTAGAGCTTGTTTCATTTTGTTCCCAATGTGGGATTCCAACATTTCACATTACATGACTTAGCTTTATTCAAGCTATTGGAAACCAAGTTTCCAACAATCCCCCACATTGAATAAGATATCATGTAAGTTGATGACATAGTGATATTTACAGAGATACAACTGAGAGTAGCTAGAGTGGAAGAGGTGGCTTTTGGCTTTGAATCTTTCCTTATGAGTTACTATCGGGAAGACTTACTAATCGGTGGCGGTGTGTCTTGAACCGGCGGTGTTTGATGTCAACCAAGACAATAGTATTCACATAGCGCCCTCAAACAACGTTTGATTCTACGTTTGTGTTCATTTTGGCCCTGAACGCTTCCTGGTTCTGTGAATGTTGTTAGAAAATTTTGCCTCGAAATTTCCATAAGATCGGCCAGTCTTACATTCACATAGGTGATTTCTTATAAAGGGTGTATCCTATCAGTACCCCGCTTGATCAAATCAAGTCACAAGAATCATTAAAAGCAGTGCTTATCCTAAACCGTGACAGGTAACACTAGTATTTTCACCATAGGAATGAGTAGGAGTGTGAGTCCGTTAGTGTTAATAGTGAGATCAATTAGTTTGGTTGTCCCTTTGAACCTAGACCATGGGGTTGCCAATCAACTAGGTGGGGTTTTCCGCTAAAGGTTCTCTTTATTTCATAGGCTTGAGACCCATTCCCTTCGATGAACTGCATACTAACTCTCTGGACAATCCTTTAGTTAATGGATCCGCTAGGTTGTCCTTAGATCGAATATAATCGATGGTGATCACGCCATTGGAGAGTAGTTGCCTAACGGTATTGTGTCATCGCCTTATATGGCGGGACTTACCATTATACATGTTATTTTGTGCCCTTCCAATTGCGGCTTGACTGTCGCAATGGATGCATATGGCTGGCCATCTTTGGAATATTTTCAAGGAAGTTACGTAACCATTCAGCTTCCTCAGCTGCTTTATCTAAGGCGATAAATTTTGATTCCATAGTAGACCTTGCAATGCAAGTCTGTTTGGAAGATTTCCATGCAATGGCACCGCCACCAAGAGTGAATACAAATCCACTTGTTGACTTGGAGTCGTTAGTATCAGAAATCCAGTTAGCGTCAATGTATCCTTCAATAACTGCCGGATACTTGGAGTAATGCAACCCGTAGTCCTTAGTGTATCGAAGATATCTAAGAGTCCTTACAATGGCTTTCCATTGATCAGGGCCGGGATTACTTGTAAACCGACTCAATCGGTTAACTGTTTGCGCGAGGTCAGGGCGCGTGCAGTTCGTAAGATACATAAGACTTCCAATGATTCGGGAGTATTCAATTTGAGATACGCTCTCGTGTAGGTTCTTTTTGAGATGAAAGTTAGGGTCGATTGGAGTCTTAGCAATGCTTGTATCACCGTTGCTAAATTTCTCTAGCAGTTTCTCAATATAATGAGATTGTGATAAAACGATCTCCTCGGATGTTCTAGATATTTTAATACCTAGGATGACATCAGCTAACCCTAAATCTTTCATGTCAAATCTGCTGGCCAACATCTTTTTGGTGTCTTTGATCATGTTATTATTGCTACCAATAATTAACATGTCATCAACGTAGAGACAGATAATGACGTAACCTTGTTGTGTATTCTTAGCGTATACACACTTGTCACATTCATTAGTCTTGAAGCCATTAGCAAGTATAACGTCATCAAAACGTTTATGCCATTGTTTTGGTGCTTGCTTTAGACCGTATAAAGATTTGACCAGTCGACAGACCTTAGTTTCATTGCCTGGAGCAATAAAGCCTTCTGGCTGTTTCATATAAATTTCTTCTTCAAGTTCACCGTTGAGGAAAGCGGTCTTGACATCCATTTGATGTATCTCGAGACCGTGTAGTGCCGTGAAGGCAATTAGTAGGCGAATTGAAGTAATTCGAGTAACTGGAGCATAGGTGTCAAAATAATCAACACCTTCCTTTTGATTAAAACCCTTGGCGACTAGCCGGGCCTTGTATTTATCAATGGACCCATCAGGTTTCAATTTTCGTTTGAAGACCCATTTACACCCTAGGGGTTTGCAACCTTTGGGAAGGTCGGCGAGCTCCCAGGTGTGGTTTTGCATAATGGAAGATATTTCGCCGTTGGCGGCTTCCTTCCATTGTGGAGCTCTCGGGAGTAGACATTGCTTCCTTGAGCGTCGTGGTTCATTATCCACGAGAAGCGTGGTCACAAAGTCTGGTCCAAAGGTCTTACTCGTGCGAGCTCGCTTGCTTCGACGAGGTTCATCAATGTCTTCATCTTGATGAATACCTTGATCAATAGCCATAGGGACTATTGCTTGTGAGGTGTTATCTTGTTCGTCAATTGACCAAGGAAATGGCGTTTCTTGAAGTATCAACTTTTAGAGGAAAGATAGCTTCGAAAAGCGTGGCATTTCTTGATTCCATAACGGTATTCACCTCGATTTCCGGATTATCAGATTTATGGACTAAGAACCGATAGGCGCTGCTATGGGTTGCATAACCAATAAAAGTACAATCCACGGTTTTGGAACCGATTTTAACCTTTTTAGGTGGTGGGACAGCTACTTTAGCTAGGCACCCCCACACTTTGAGGTATTTGTAGGATGGTTTTCGACCATGCCATAATTCATAGGGCGTTTTGTCCAATTTCTTGTGGGGAAGCTTGTTTAACAAGTAATTGGCAGTGAGCACCGCTTCCCCCCACATTTCGTCGGGTAGGCGGATTGAAGCAATAATGCGTTCATCATTTCCTTTAAGGTTCGATTTTTTCTTTCGGCAATCCCATTGGATTGTGGGCTATATGGGGGTGTAACTTTGTGAATAATCCCGTGGTCAGCACAGAAGTCTTTGAAGGGAAAAACATATTCGCCTCCTCGATCAGACTTAAGAATTTTTATCTTCTTTGAAAGTTGATTCTCGACTTCGTTTTTGTAAAGTTTAAAAGCTTCGAAGGCTTCAACTTTACTTTTGAGAGATAGAGATGACAAAACCGGGTACAATCATCAATAAAGGTGATGAAGTATTTGTTTCCGCCATAAGATTCTATGGATTTTAAGTCACATAGATCACTATGAACCAAATCTAATGGTGTCGTGTCACGCTCGATTGTCTTAAACGACGTTCTTGTTTGCTTAGCTTCAACGCAAGTATGGCATTTGTTATTTTTATTAATGCGACTTGGAGGAATTAATTCCATTTTCATTAATCGTCTCATAGAGTCATAGTTAACATGACCTGTCGATAATGCCAAAGATCAAAATGCTCAAGCAAGTAAGAAGAAGATGGTCTTTGTAGCACTTTTATTATCAACTTTGTATGCGGTGTTAACCACCATTACATTACACTTAAAAAGGCCCTCATCGAGGTAACCTTTACCAATAAAAACCCCACTCTTACTTAAGATAAATTTGTCCGACTCAAAAGCCAACTTAAACCCATGTTTAACCAAAAGAGAACCGGAGATCAAATTTTTGCGAATGTCGGGAACATGAAGGACATTGGTTAGCACCAACTCCCGCCCACTCGTCATTTTCAGGGTCACTTGGCCTTTGCCTTCCACTCCTGAAGTAGATGAATTGCCCATGAAAAGCTTCTCCCCGGGCGTCACCTTGTTGTAAGCTGAGAACATCTTGGCATCGCCGCAAATATGGCTGTCGCCGGTGTCCACGAACCACTCGCGGCCGTGCCAACCATGTTTGTCTCGGAGGCGACACATATCATCTTGATCTCCTCATCAACCATGTTTGCTTCACGCTTGACCCGCTTCTTCCAGCGCGGCATTCGGCGGCTTTGTGGCCGACCTTGTCGCATTCAAGCACTTTCCTTTGAACTTGTAGTTCTTGTCTTTGTTTGGGCTCTTCGGTAGAGGCGCTTGTGCTTCTTGGAACTTTCGGCGGCGTGCTTGCGCTTGTTGCCCCTCGGGTCTTGCTCAACGACGTTGGCCCCGTCCATAGTGCGGTTGTTCCTTTTATCCGCCACCTTGTTGTCTTGTTCAATCCGCAGCCTTAGGATCAAGTCTTCGAGAGACATGTCTTTTCGCTTGTGCTTGAGGTAGTTTTTGAAGTCCTTCCAACCGGGAGGGAGCCTCTCGATTACCGCAACAACTTGGAAAGGCTCGGGGAGTTGCATACCCTCGGCTTCCAACTCATGCAACAAAACCTGAAGCTACTGAACCTGAGAAACAACAGGCTTAGAATCGACCATGGCAAAGTCAAGAAAACGAGCAACCACAAATTTCTTATGACCGGCGTCCTCTCGGTTTTGTACTTTTCTCTAAGGACTCCCACGGTGCCTTAGCACTCTTAAATGGACTATAAATTTTATACAAGGAATTATTAAGTCCATTTAGAATGTAATGCGACATAAGAAATCCGAGTGCTTCCACGACTCGGTGGCGACCACGTGGTCTGTCGTCTCGTTAGGGTCTAGGGCCGGGCTGTTTCTTTCAAGCATTTGGACAGATTCAAGGTGGTCAAGTAAAAGAGCATTTGCTGTTGCCATCTCTTGAATTCTGTTCCGTTGAACTTTTCGGGTCGCTCGCCATGGTGAGCATGAACCGCTGGCGGTAGGCCGGGAGTTGCAACAACAGCGGGCTGTTCGACTACAAAAACAGTTTCCTTTGCTTTTTCGGAAGTAGTCATTGCTGCACAGAAGTGAATCAGATTAAGTAGTACAGAATTTTCTGTTTATGTGACACAAACAGATTAAGAATTTTATGAAGTCTGTAGTGTGCAGAATCTGAATCTGTGTGCTGTAAAACAGACTGGTTTTAATGCATAAACAAATTAAAGTTGTTATCTTAAAACAGATGATGCAGAATCGTATCCGAATGCATTATAATGCAAGAACATGCAAAGTGAGCGTGCCGTTTAAAATCAGGTTTTATAACTTCATGCAGGATCAGAAACTGTGGTCTGAATTTGTAAGTGTTATCTGTACAATGAACAGATACATAATCTGTATCCAAAAGAGATCAAAGCAGGCAGATTTCTGAATGCAGTGATCATGCAGAATCTGTAAACTGGGTAGTGTAATCTGTAACAAAGCATGAACTAAAATTGAAATACTGCCAGTTTTAGCAAAACTGAAACAGATATAGATTCTGTAACTTAGGCAGTTTATTCTGAATTTCCAGAACAGATTAATGCAGGAAAGTTTTTAATTATGTATCAAGTTATCATGTGTTTATGGAACTGAAACAAGATATAACTTGAGACCTGAATGTGTAATAAAGCAAGTTTGAAACAGAAATAGAAACAGTTCAGAGTTTGCTGAATCTGTTTGTATAAACAGGTTCAGTTTCAAACAACAAAATTTCAAAAACTGGTGCAGAATCTGTATTAATCTGAGGCAGAAACAGTCTTTGTGACTACACACTTCATACAACACAGTACTGCAGAATCAGATTATAAAATATGCAGAACAGTTTTAGAACAGGCTGGACTTAAACTGTAGTCTTAAAACAGATGATAGGTTAAATCCAGATTAAACAGATGCAAGTTAAAAGTTGGGGTCTGAATCTGTAACTGAAATAGATCACAAACATAGGCAGATTATGCAATGTACAGGTTGTAATCTATGGCCAGAATCTGTAATATGATCAGTTTTGGCTGGACAGAAAACAGACTTGTAATATAAACAAGTTAAAAACAGTTTAAACACTGCAGGCTGAATGCAGAATCTGTAACATGAAGATGAGCAGAATCTGTAAACTAAAAGCAGTATGCAGTTGCAACAATTTTCTGTACAGAAACAGAAGGCATGCAGAAATAGGTTTAAAACTTTCCGCACTGCTTGTGTAAGCATTATATGTGAAGTTACGTACGCCTATAATTTCTATGAAAGCGTTAATGACTAACTTGCGTAATCTATTTGTGTGCGCATTATATGCGAGGAAGTTACGTATGCGATCTATAATTTCTATGAAACTATTAACAGACTAACTTGCAGAATCTGTTTGTATTAAGCATGCAGATTCAGTTTTTTTCTAAGCATGCATAATCAGAATTATAATAGCATGCAGAATCAGAATTATAGTAGCATATAGAAACAGGAACATGTTCTGTAAAACACCAAAATCTGTATTTTGGAAACTAAAACCAGGCCAAAAAGGGTATTTTGTCTTAAGATTGTTATAGGCCCGGCAGTGTAGTATGTGTTTTTGTATTAAGATCAACGAGATTGGATCTCTGGCCTTAAGACAAAAACTGGAAACCGTGATTTAGATCTGCACGGTGTGAATCCAGTGAGTCTCCCAGGATATTGATCTTACGTGATTGAATGATGGCAGATCTTCAATGCTTCAATCACCAACGAATGCAACCGTTGTTGTAATCTCTGTAGGGCAGAAGGGAGTATAGAAAAGAGCAGAATTTTCGATAGCAAAAAATCTGTTTGAAGGAGTATTTAAATGTCAATTGGGAGCAGTTGGAGGCGGTTGGCTGTCTGAAAACAGACACAACCGTTGGAACAGAACAGACACAACTGTCTCCTGGCGGCTGAACTTCTGAACCTGTTCAAAAGGTTCACGCAGAAAGGGTCACACACCAAATGAACCGGTAGCAAAAAGATAGGTTCAGGCAGGCAAGCAAGCCGGCCGGCCGACCAACCAGGTCGGGACGGGCGGCGCGCGCGCGTGTTTGGACCTATACCTAGGTAGGTCTTCCCTCCTACACAAAAGTGTAGTGGCCCAAGGGCCTGAAAGTAAAGCCTCAAAGCTCTACCTTATAAGGTAGAGCTTGTTTCATTTTGTTCCCAATGTGGGATTCCCACATTTCACATCACATGACTTAGCTTTATTCAAGCTATTGGAAACCAAGTTTCCAACAACTAATTTATCTTTGACACTTGCACACTTGACACCCTTTCCTTTTGTGACTGCAGCTTTAGTCTGAGATGGTTGAGTTGTGGTTAATCCATATTAAGATGTTGCTGATGAAGTGGGCGACAATGATCCTGGGGAGCTCTCTAGCAGGCATGTTTGCTTCATTCTTCCTACCTCTTTGGACCCATTCTCTTTGATTAAAGATATGCAACTTTACGTTAACGGTAATTATTTTCTGAAGGACGAAGAGAATGTATCCATAGAAATTGGACCTGTAAACGTGTGATATTATTTTGGTAATATTTGGTTTCTTAATTTTTGTCTTGCCCCAATTCAATGTATGTATTATAGTCAAAGTTACCTTGTATGTATTAGGTAAGTATTTTGTGTGGGTTGTAAATTGATTGTCTAGAATCAATCATTGTATTTGCCGTGTACATATAGGCTGAAAATAGTGAATGAAGAATACAGGTTGGGTTCTTTCTTCTGTGTCCGTTCCTTCTCTTTCTGTGTTCTGTCTTCCTTCTTTTCTTGTTTTCTTATATGGTATCAGAGCCCCTAAGGAGCTATGGAAGATGGTTATGTTGCTTCATCAAAAACCACGGGTGCTTCTCCTTCCCACTCCCAAATCCCTTCCCAAAACCCAAACTCTCTTCCCCTCTTTCTTAACATACAATCATACATGGGTCACACACACCTTACAACCGAAAACTACCTGAATTGGAGCTCTCTTTTCAAGTCTGTTCTGCAAACTCACAAACTTATGGATACAATCACCAACCAGAAAAACCCACATGCCTCTCACCTTGCCGATGGCATAACCCCAAACCCAGACCACGACCATTTCGTCCAAGCCTCTGGACTAGTTGTCGGCTGGATTAAAGCCACAGTCACGGCTAAAATCTAGCCTCGTGTCAACCCATGTGAAACCGCATTCGAGGCGTGGGATATTCTTGCTAAAAGGTTCGGAGGAACCTCACGGGTTCATATACAGAAACTACGTGATGAGTTGAACTCCCTCTCTCTTCCTTCGGACATGTCCATTGACGATTACCTTCTTCGTGCTATCACCCTTGTTGACTCTTTAGCCAAGGCCGGAGAAATTGTGCCCGAAAACGAGGTCCAAGGTAAAATCTTGAATGGGCTGGGACCAACTTATAAAGAGTTTATCACCACCCAAAATAACAAACCCGCCATTACCATTGATGAACTCCAAGATCTTCTTATTCAAGAAGAAGAACTTCAACAAAAGTTTGCCAACCTCTCCCTTAATTCCACTACTACCCTAGCAGCCTCTACCTTACCAAATCCAAAAACAAACACTAACAACAACCCCACTTCATCTCCTAACCATACCCACAGTTATACTTACCAGGGAAATAGCCAGTCCTATCACTCGGAGTAGAGGTAACAATAGCGTGAACAGAGGAAGAGGGCGGTCATGGTGGAAGAATAAATGTCGGGGTGGTCGTGGACAAGGTCATGGTAGACAAGGTCTCTTACCAACTCCCACACATCTGAATACCCCTCGGTATGAGCCACCAAACCCTTTTACTCACATTGAACCTACATCCACTTGCCAACTATGTCGTAAACCCGGTCATCTAGCCCCATAGTGCCATGATCGTACAAACTTCGCTTACATAGCCCAATCCGCTTCCTACCCCATTCCTCCTTATTCTTACCAACAGATCCTACACCTTATCTGCTTCCCCAAGCGCCCACTTATGGTTTTTCTCCCCGCAAACCGAACATCTTCCTTATGCCTCCGAACATCTTCCTGCTCGTTCTTGACTCGGGTGCCACTAATCACATGTCCCCATCCACGGAAAATCTCTCTCATATCGAACCATATTCAGGTATTGATTCCGTTATCGTGGCTAATGGGATTCGTGTGCCTATCTCTTGTGTCGGACAGTCTTCTTTTCTTGGTGGTAACCGCGTTTTTAATTTACGTAATGTTTTATGTGTACCTACCATGCACAAGTCTTTAATTTCCATTCGTAAATTTTCTTTAGATAATAACTGTTTTTTTGAGTTTGACGGTTTTGGCTTTCGTGTGAAGGACAATCAAACGAAGCGGACCATTCTTTCTGGCAATAGCTCCGACGGGCTGTATCAGTTACGTTTTGATTCCACCACCAATCTTAATCCGCTTGCTCTCATCGGGGAACGTGCTTCGTCTTCTACGTGGCATGTTCGTCTGGGTCATCCGTCTTCTCCTATTTTTGAGTCCTTAGTAAAACAAGTTCGGATTCCGATTAGCGGATCCCTTAAAAATATGGGTGTGTGTCATGTTTGTCCTATGGGCAAGTCGTGTAACTTACCTTTTCTTTCTCGCACTTTTCAGTCTTTACATCCTTTAGACATGTTACATTTGGATGTATGGGGGCCATCTCCAATTGTTTCAAACTCAGGTTATCGTTTTTACTTAAGTGTTGTCGATGATTTTTCTCGGTTTGTGTGGATTTTTCCTTTAATGCATAAATCTGACGTTACATCAGTTTTCGCCACTTTTA
This sequence comes from Codonopsis lanceolata, assembly GCA_013146195.2. Taxonomy (NCBI): domain Eukaryota; kingdom Viridiplantae; phylum Streptophyta; class Magnoliopsida; order Asterales; family Campanulaceae; genus Codonopsis; species Codonopsis lanceolata. Next base: position 64,034,326 of record CM028381.1, read on the forward strand.
AAACTCAGATTGAAAATCAATTGTCTAGAAAAATCTCTGCAGTGCACACTGTTAAAACAATCCAGACAGATGGGGGGGGTGAATTTATGAATCGTCAATTTCTATCTTTTCTCTCTCAAAATGGTATTCGACATCAATCCACGTGTCCCTACACCCCTCAACAAAATGGTGTTGTTGAACGTAAACACAGACACATTGTCGAAATGGGTCTGTGCTTACTTGCTCAATCAAAAGTCCCACAGAAGTATTGGGTTGAGGCCTTCTCCACCGCCGTCTTTCTCATAAATCGATTGCCAATGCGTCAATTGAATTATATCTCTCCTTATCACAAATTATTGAAAAGACTTCCCGACTACCAGTTTCTTAAGACTTTCGGGTGTTTGTGTTTTCCTCATTTAGTTCCCTATAATAAACACAAGTTAATGTCTAAATCTCAACCATGTGTTTTTCTTGGCTACGATAGTTTTCGTAAAGGGTATCGTTTCCTGGACTTGCAAACAAACAGATTATATATTTCTCGTCACGTTTTATTTGACGAGTCTGCTTTTCCGTTTGCTAGTGCTCCTGCTTCCACAGTTCTTCTCACGGCCCCCGGCCGGTTAAATCATTACCCTTACCAAAGTCATACGCCTCAGCCCACTCGTCCAACCACTGGACCGGTGCGTTCCTCTGACAAGGCCAATGTCTCTGCCAACTCTATGCCTTCGGCTCATATCCCCTCCTTTGATCCGTCTCAGTCCACAAGGCCCATGCCTCTGCCAACAAACTCCGTCCACTCTCCAGCTTCAGTTGCTCCATCCAGTCCATCTCCAGTCTCTTCTGCATCTCCTCCAGTAGCACAGCCTCCTGCGCCTTCCTCCACACGTCCAGAATTTGCTAACAGCCCCATTTCATGTGTACTTTAGGAAGAAACCACCAGTGATACATCTTCTATTCCTCTCAAATTCCGGAGCATCAATGAAATAGTCTACAACCATCCTCTTCCACGAAGCCCTCGCCGTTGCTACAGACATGTGCATTTCGAACCCCGATCTTTCAAAGCAGTGCCGCTTTCACAATGGCAACGAGCCACGCACGATGAGCTAATCAGCATTTAAAAACAGCACACTGGTCTCTCGTTCCTCGGCCTCCCGGTGTCAATGTTGTCGGCAGTAAATGGGTTTATAAAATAAAGCGCAAGGCAGACGGCACAATTGAACGTCACAAGGCTCGTCTGGTTGCCCAAGGATACACCCAACGGGAGGGTATCGACTACGACGAAACTTACAGTCCGGTTGTCAAGCCACCTACAATCCGTACATTGCTTTCTCTAGCACACTCTCGGGGATGGCAAATTGAACAATTAGATGTCCGAAACGCTTTCCTTAATGGCATTCTTAATGAAGAAGTGTACATGGCTCAACCTCCCGGATTCAGTGACCAAACTAATCCAACTCATGTATGCAAGTTACACCGTGCAATCTATGGGCTGAAACAGTCTCCGCGGGCATGGTTCCAGCGCCTCCATGATTTTCTCGTTAGTCTGGGATTCTTTAACAGCAAGTCTGATAGTTCCCTATTCATTCGACATAGCGGGGCTGACATGGTGGCTATTCTTGTATATGTCGATGATATTCTTGTGACAGGTTCCTCCTCTCTTTTGGTAACCACAGTCATCGATCAAATATGTGCAACCTTCGAAAGTCGTCGATTGGGGCCCTTGGGGTATTTTTTGGGTATTGAGGCCACCCGCACAACCACCCACCTTAGTCTTAATCAGTCCCGCTATGCCTCCGAGCTGCTCCGAAAATTCAACATGGAAGGATGTAAGCCGGCCAAAACTCCCATGATTACTGGTTCACATTTGAATTCTACCACCGGAGACCCCTTGCCTGATGTCACTCTCTATCGTAGCATGGTCGGAGGACTGCAATATCTCACGTTGACTCGGCCTGACATTTCTTTTGCCGTCAATCAGGCGTGTCAACACATGCATGCTCCACGCACCTCGCATTTGCAGGCTGTTAAGAGGATTTTTCGCTTTGTTAAAGGGACGATCAAACTTGGTCTTTCCTTCCGAGCCTCATCTGATCTCACCCTGTCCGCTTTTTGAGATGCGGATTGGGCAGGTTCTCCGGATGATCGCCGTTCAACCACCGGTGCTTGTGTGTTTATTGGTCCTAATGTTGTCTCTTGGACAGCCAAGAAGCGATCTGTCTCCTTTCTAGTAGTGAGGCTGAATATCGCGCTTTGGCTACTACGGCTGCCGAGTTGAGGTGGTTCTCTTTTCTTTATCGTGAACTTGGTCTGCACCTCCACGCCCCAATCATCCACTGTGACAACATCTCCGCCATTCACATGTCTCGGAATCATGTCTTCCATACTCACACCTGTCATGTGGAAATTGACTACCACTTTGTGCGTGAATTACAACAACGGGGTTTTCTTAGACTTCGTTACATTTCTACACGTGATCAAATTGCCGACGTCTTCACTAAAAGCCTAGCCCAACCATGGTTAAAACTTCTTTCGGACAAGCTGCAACTTCGTTCTACTCCTCTTGGCTTGCGGGAGGGTGTAAACGTGTGATATTATTTTGGTAATATTTGGTTTCCTAATTTTCGTCTTGTCCCAATTCAATGTATGTATTATAGTCAAAGTTACCTTGTATGTATTAGGTAAGTATTTTGTGTGGGTTGTAAATTGATTGTCTAGAATCAATCATTGTATTTGCCGTGTACATATAGGCTGAAAACAGTGAATGAAGAATACAGGTTGGGTTCTTTCTTCTGTGTCCGTTCCTTCTCTTTCTGTGTTCTGTCTTCCTTCTTTTCTTGTTTTCTTATAGGACCCAGTGAGAACGCCCCCAGAAAGAAGAAGAAGAAGAAGACGATATCCTCATGAAGATCCAATTATTGTATGTGTTACCTGGCTTGAAGTCGAAGTTCAAGTGTGAGAAAATCTATCTGTTTTGGTCATTTTAAAAGTTGGTTCTTGTTTCATAGGGAAGGTTGTGGAGTCTGTTGTCAATTTCATGCTCACTGCTCATACAGTTTGGGAAGAATTCTATGAGAAGTTTTATGGATTCTTGATTGGTGTAATGAGAGATGACATTTATTTAATGGATCACACAGTTTTACATTCTATCAGTGTTAAATATGTACCTTTGTTATTTATATTTCTATAATTTGCAGCAATTGATATTAACTTAGTAACTCTGGAACTTTTCAAATGTTTCTCCTCGCTATTGTCACCAAAAATTTCCGATACTTGAGTCTTCTATTCTGCTGGCTTGAGCCATTAATGTTTAAAATCGAAGATTAAGTGTATAACAGTCTCAAGGTAAAGAACATGTTTCTGGAAATTTACTTGCATTCAAAGGAAGTGAAATAAACCGAACATGCAAGGGTGTTGGTTCACGATTTAACTGATATGCCACTTCACCTATATCCATGGAGCAAAAGAAAGCCTTAGGGCATCTTCAAGGAGTCAAGTGTGTATTTCATCTCAACCATTGCATCCCAACCATTGGAGTGGGAAATGAGTTGAAGCAGATCACAACCCACCACAACCCAAATAATAAATGGGTCAAATGAGTTGGGTTAAAACATGTCGACTCATTTTAACCCATTAAATATGAATGCACAATTTTCTAAATAATTTCCACCAAATAGAAACAGTTTTTTTATTCTAAAATTTATAATATATATATCTACAAATAGTATAATTTTTTTTCCTAATATAAATTATACACTCACTGATACTTTACGGTGTGAGTGAGCATAATCAGATTACATGAAATGGATAATGATATTGATTTTGTTGGAATAGAGAGAGAGAGCATTGATTCATATCCTAAGCCCCCATGAACAACCATCAATTTTTTTAACAGCCAGTGTCAGAATTTTTTTAAATTAAAACTAGTGGGTTGTTGGGTCAAGACGGGTTTACCCGTCTATAACCCAAGAAATTTAGTGGGTTAAGATGGGTAAGCCGTCTTAACCCACGAAATGTAATGGGTTGGGTGGGGGTAATTAACAGGTTGGGTCGAGTGGGTTGATGGGTAACGATTTAGATTTGTCGGGCCTATTCACCTTGTTATTAACATAGTGAATTTGTTCCAACAAATGACAGGTGTTCTTATAAAAATGTTACAAATGTGTAATATTTTTGAATAAACAAAAAAAAAACTTTTCTTTCAACGCATGAGATACACCGCTCAATCCGATTGGCGCGTGCAGCTTAAGCACCAAAAGACCACTTCCCTTTCGGCGCATGAGATGCGCCGTCATGCGCCGCTCAATTTGATTGGCGCGTGCAGCTCAAGCGCCGGAAGACCACGTGAAGAGTGTCAATAATGCGGCAGGCATCTGACATGAAATCAATGATTGTTTTTATTTTTCTTTCTTTTCTTTTGTTTGCACTTGTGTATTTTTTTGATAAAAAAAAATATGAAAATAAAGAAGTGTAAAAGTACACGGGGGCTCATAAATAATGAGTACAGTATTATTTGAATGAGTATGTAGTTAGTAAAAAGATGTATTATTAAAATGAGTGATGTGACAGTGAGATCCATAAATAACGTATGTCAGGAACCAAACCACATTAGAGATGCTCTTTTGGCTTTAGTTATGGTTTATGTATCTTGATTGAAATTTTGATAACAATCATTAGATTAAAAGAATTTGCTCAATGAAACACAATAGGCTCCACCCCAAGGTTGGTTGCTTACAAGGTGGGGGATCAATACAATATGAGATATAAAATGACTCAAGAAAAAGCTTATGAAAATTTTATTGCACATGGATGGAGCAAGTTCTCGAGCTCACACAAGAAGATACATTACCACAGATGCAATAATGGAAAGAATAAAGAATATTCATTTTCAAGTTTCCTAAATACTATTCTTGGTTAGCGGGTGGGTCAAGAACACTTCACCGGTGTCACTATCAGTGCCAAAGTAGCGATCTCCGAACTCCCCCATGCCTGGAATTACTCGTAAATCCTCATTTAGTGATGCATCAATCTCCGATGTCACAATTTTCAGCCTCGGAAATTTCTTACATACAACGTGTATACCTTCCGGAGCCTGCCTTACACCATGAGTTTAGAAACGCAAGAACAGAACAAATGTGAGGGAGAGAGAGAGAAAGAGAGAGAGAGAGAGAGAGAGAGATAGCTCACCGCTATAAGGTTAAGGAAGATGATGTTAGATTCAGGTACACCCTTGCTGATAAGTAGAGAAATGGCTTTGACAGCAGAATTTCCTGATAGCAAAGGTTTTACGTAGTATGTTTGCAATGACTAGATCAAGTCTGGGTGTACGAGAACAATCATACCTGAAGCAAGAACTGGGTCAAGCAATAATACGTTTCGGCTAGCAATGTCTGCCGGTAACTTCTCATAAATCAACTGCAAAAGGGTAGTAGAAATGAAGAATCTGATTAGCGAAGTTTCCACTTGATGAGAGAGGGGAGGGAGTGAGGGGGAAGACAACAAACCTGCCGCCCATTGTTGCCGACTCCATGGATGAGGATCTTACCAATTTTGATTCCCTTGCAACAAGCTCTCAGTGCATTCTCCATGCTTTCTCCACTGCAGGATAATGTAATTACTTTTAATTATGTATGAAAAACATATGGCCAACTAATTATGTCCGGGTAAGGCTCGTATAACTCTAAGTGATATATTAGCTAAACAATCTTGATTGGTATAAACAGTTTATACCTTCGGATGACTGAGACCCCACACAACCTTTTACAAAAAACAACTCCTGTGTATATAGATCCTGAAAGTAGTAACATGGGCAAAAGAAATCACACACACACACACATGGAGTAAGAGTGAGAATGGGAGTGAGAGAGAGAGAGATAAAAAACTACGAGTAGGAGTAATGATCTGTCTTTCCGTGAAAGGTAGATGGCCTAAACCATGCTCAACGACCTACAATGTAAATCAAAACCATGTCATCTCATACTAACAAAAGAGTATATACTATTTACATTAAATTTAAATACGAGGATGTTATACCAAGCGAATAAGTCGATCTGCATAGAAAACAAAGTCGTGCTTAGTTGTGTTGACATCACGAATAAGCGTGTGCATCCCACGTATCTGAAGAAGAGGAGAAACATCATCGTATATTGTAAGATCACGTGCATTCGTAAGCTGATCATCAGCAAACAAAGTATAAATCCAACATAGGTACCTGAAATGTCGAATGTATAAGAAACACGTTTGAATATATTTTACAAAGATCATGCTGACCAAGCTTCGTACGAATATGTTGTACTATCAAGTCAATTGCAACATCGTTATCTGCTCCTCGAGGGATGATGATATCCGCATATTTCTTTGATGGAAGAATGAACTCCTCAAAGCTAGGTTTAACAAATTTAGCATACTACAAGGAAAATAGCATACATAAAAGACTAATGTATAAGTCCTCAAGAACTAAAACATTTTCAATCCTCAAATAAATAAAAAGTAACTATCGATATCACATTCATAAGCTTATTAATTCATAAATAAACAAAAGGACAGAAGATGCTTAAAAAGAATCAGTAATTTCAAAAATAAAGAGAAGGCTACCAACTTGGTCGAGCACATTCTGAATATTTCTTCCCCTCTCTACAGTATCACGTTGGATCCTCCTTGCAAGGCGCACATCAGAATCTGCACTGATAAAATTGTAGTGTTGGTTATTATGCGAAGGGGAGATCTTGAAGAAAAAAATGGTCTTAGAAATAATGGTCAAAGAGAAATGGACCTGAATCAACGAATATCTTCATGTTCATGAGATTGCGAACGCTGGGATCATGAAGAACTAAAATTCCTTCCAAAATAATTACGTCTGAAGGGTTTACCTACATTCAATCAAAAGACCATCTAGCGTTAACTACAAACGTCTATTTTCATTATTATTTTGGCATGACACAAATTAATGTTAGGATGAACCAATGTGGTTCTATAATTTCGTAACAGGACATTATGCTTCAGTAGAAGTGAATGCTAGCCACCTTTTCAGTCTAGTATATATATCAAGGTTCTGTAACGAGGTTCTAAAAATTATGTATATTCAATCTTATGAAGTTAGGCCATTACCATGCGCCCTGGTTCAATACTCTTATGGCTCTTGAAATCATAATTTGGGATTGAAACTGGTTGTCCCCCTTTCAATTTTGCCAAGCACGAGAGTAGAAGCTGTGTGTTGAAGGCATCTTTGTTTTAACATGAACATGCATTACACACAAAGCGATTGTAAACTTCTGAAAAATATGTCTGAGTGCCTGACATTAATAAAATCCAGATAAGATACTTACCGGGATGATCAAAATTGTACTCACGAACACTTGCTATTTGTTGATCATTCAAAGAAAAGTAAAATGAATCCTACAAAATCACGTACACTATTCATCATGATATACAAAGGGATCAATAAAAGATTGTGAGAGAAGATTTTAAGCTCTTATTCTCAAAGCTATCAGTTGTTCCACCAGAAGAGTGTTGTTTTGAAGGGATACACATTTAAGCAGAGTTTGGCATCATTCAAATGTGCCTAAAGCCCTGATTTCCAGCAATAAATAACAAATATATACACAGATCGAGCAAGGGATATTACTTGATTAACAAGAACAACTCGTTGATCTCGGAGCTGCGAAATTATCATATTGCAAACTGTTGTTTTTCCAGAAGCCGTTCCACCAGCAACACCTTTAGGTTTGACAAAACCAAATAACAAGATTTCAGTTATATCATAATTGAATGAACCAGATAACATTGTTTTGAAACTCTGAGTCGACTAAGGGAACCGGATTTAACTGATCAATAGGTCTAAGAAACTAAACGAAAAAGAAGAGTAATACGATACTTTAGGAAACTCGTTTTGTCTTGGGACATGTTAATGCCATTGGCCATCCTTAAATGATCCCTCAGGTATATACGAATGATCCAACTAATGTTGCTACGTTAGTGAACAACGATTAGTCGATTATTCATCATCATTATTGGCCATTACGATGATGAGAGTGGTATTTATCATTCATTGGATACAACTTTAGTAATTAAACGAAGATCGAGTGGAGGTTGAAGTTGCTAATGTTGGTGCAATTTAAGGCTGGTAATGTATTTCAGTTTTCAAGTTTCGAAGTGAGTAACGAGAGATTGAAGACATGTGCATGTCGAAATCAATTGATAACATATATATGGAGTAGCAGATAGAATAAAAACTACAGATATATAATTCATCCATAGCCATATATATAGGTTGAAGAAAGAAGTACCTATGATAAAAGGTTGCTTAACAAGGGTTTTGACGGATCCACCGCCATTAGATTGAACCGAAAAGTGACGTTCGACAATGGTAGCCGGCATATCAGAATCCATTGAAGCACAACAATCTATATATTACTGATGTTGATGATCATCAAGGTTTTTAAAAAGATGGAAAAATCAGTAATCAGTAACTATAATAAAATAGAGATAATTATATATATATATATATATATTGCTTGCTAGTTTGGATTATAAATCTTGAATTTATTGTGAATACATTGAATAAGTGCTTACTTTGTATGAAAATCTTGAATTTGCATGAAAAATTAAATACTCGCACCTTAGCTTCTGCATTCCGTTTGGGGCAAGGGGGGTTTTCTGTAATGCAGTTTCATCATAAATTCACAAAGGGAAACATAAATAACGGGAAAAACGCATGTGGGATATACATGCTCACGTGTGGCATTGTTTCAATTGTAATGCAGTTGTGGAGCCCAACCTGTACTCTCCTCCCAAATTTCAGTCTCGTAAGACTTATGCTTTTATTTGGGATCACAACGTATTATACATACAAGTCTCCACTAATCGGGATACATTCAAGAAAAGAGTGAGATCCACAAATAACGTATCATTAAAACGAGTGATGTGATAGTGAGATCCACAATTAACGTATGTCAGGAACCAAACCACATTGGAGATGCTCTCTTGACATAAGTTATGGTTTATGTATCTTGATTGAAATTTTGATAACAATCATTAGATTAAAAGAGTTTGCTCAATAAAACACAATAGGCTCCCCCCCCCCCAAGGTTGGTTGCTTACAAGGTGGAGGATCAATACAATCAGAAATATAAAATGACTCAACAAAAAGCTTATGAAAATTTTATTGCACATGGATGGAGAAACTTCTCTAGCTCACACAAGAAGATATATAACCTCGAATGCAATAATGGAAAGAATAAAGAATATTCATTTTCAAGTTTCCTAAAGACTATTCTTGGTAAGCGGGTGCGTCAAGAAAACTTCATCGGTGTCACTATCAGTGCCAAAGTAGCGATCTCCGAACTCCCCCATGCATGGAATTACTTGTAAATCCTCATTTAGTGATGCATTAATCTCCGATGTCACAATTTTCAGCCTCGGAAATTTCTTACTTACAACGTGTATACCTTCCGGAGCATGTCTCACACCATGAGTTTAGAAACGCGAGAACAGAACAAATGTGAGAGAGGGAGAGAGAGAGTGTGAGAGAGATAGGTCAACACTATAGGGTTAAGGAAGATGATGTTAGATATGATTAAGGTACACCCTTGCTGATAAGTAGAGAAATGGCTTTGACAGCTGAATTTCCTGATAACAATGGTTTTAGGCAGTATGTTTGCAATGACTAGAGCAAGTCTAGGTGTACGGGAACAATCATGCCTGAAGCAAGAACTGGGTCAAGCAATAATACGTTTAGGCTAGCAATGTCTACTGGTAACTTCTCATAAATCAACTGCAAAATGGTAGTAGAAATGAAGAATCTGATTAGCGATGTTTCCAATTCCGCTTGATGAGAGAGTGGAGGGAGTGAGGGGGAAGACAAAAAACCTACCGCCCATGGTTGTCCTCTCCATGGATGAGGATTTTACCAATTTTGATTCCCTTGCGACAAGCTCTCAGCGCATTCTCCATGCTTTCTCCCATCAAGGGATTAAATTTTTTTTTTTGAAATTTATCCAGTGCACTACACTGCCGAACTGAGCCAAACTGAATCGAACTAAACGGAACTAATTGGTTTAGTTTAGTTTTGTAGTTTAGATATTTTTGTTAAATCAACTTAATTGACATTAAAAATAAGAGAAATAAGATTTGATAATTAATTAACATCACATATACACAAACAACTTAAAAATTTAAAAAGAGTCCTCCAATATAAGGCTAGATTTGGTTCGGTTTAATATATATATATACATTTGGTGTGGTTTGAGTCGTTTTGATTAGATTTGACCAAGAAAACCACGATCCAAACCAAAACAATCGGTGTTTCAATTTTTGAAAATAAAATAAAATAATCTTAAGATCAAACAATGTACAAGTTTGATTTGATTTGGCTTACGCCATTACTACCTACTAACCATTTTAAAATATAAAAAAAGGAAAATCTAAGAGTAAGACCAATGGGGGGTTTTCCACCTAATCTAATTCAAATCCTTACTCCCAATGACAAATCTTTAAAAATCTAAGAGCAAGTACAACGGTTTGTTAAAATCAAATGCAAAATCAAACCCAACCCATTAAAAACCAATAAACTAATCCATTAAATATCCATTTGATTTAAAACAAAAAAACCCTCACAATGGTGGCACAAAATCCAATACATTTATATATCCCACCATCTTTATCTCCAACAACTTTATCTACCCCACCATCTTTATCTCTATTAATTTAATATATTCTTTCAATTTATACTAACAAATAAATTTCATATTTCATAAATAATTAATTTCAAAATTATATAAAATATTTAAATAGTAAATAATAATAATATTAATAATAAATAATACACAACTTAAAAATGGATTAATTAAAAAATGAAATTTGGAGAAAAAGAGAAGAAAGAGAAAACTTACAAATAAATTTAATTTTTGCAAAAAATTCATTTGGTATCCAAATGAGACAAACCAAGTCTCTATTTATAGATAAAAATGTGTACTATTTTTAAAAAAAAACAAAAAAACAAGTTTTTTTGAATACCCAAACTGCCCTTAAACCGAAAATAAAGAAAAATCTTGTTAACCACCCATTTGATGACATGTGTAAAGGTGGTCTGATGGCTTTGTCGGCTGATGGCTGCTTTTTTCAAATTTGCCCCATCAAAACGACGTCGTTTTGATGGGTTGAAGGCCAAAACTCTGCATATATCAGGGACTATTCTGAAGATTGCGTGAATTGCGGAGGTTCAAGCCGTGATTCTTTTTTTTGAAAATCAAGTGAAGCAAAGTTGATTTTTTTAAAACCACCATTGCAAACCATGATTTCATTAAGATTGGGGGGAAAACCCCCATTGTACCTGCTCTAACCAAGTGATTTTGGAAGGAAAAAAAAACCACCTCTTGAACCCCAAAGTCTCCAAATCCAAGGTTGTCTTTCCATGTGACATGATTTGAGTGGTTGACATATTATTTTCTCACATTGCATATCTTGACCAATTTTTAATCAATTTTTTTTTATGAATTAAAGTATACATTTTTACCTATAAATAGAGACTTGGTTTGTTTCATTTGGATATCGAAAAAAATTTCTATGATTTTTTCAAATTTCTAGCCATTATTAATGCAGATAAAGTTAGTGAGAGTATGTAAACAACATACGAGTTTGATTTGGTTCGGTTCGTTAATTTTGGCTTACCCCATTACTATCTACTAACCATTTTAAAATAAAAAATAATAAAATCAAAAGGAAAATCTAAGAGCATGCCCAATGGGGGGTTTTCCCCCAAATCTAATTCAAATCATCCCTCCCAATGGCAAATCTTTAAAAATCTAGCCAAAATCAACAAGTGATTTTGGAAGGAAAAAAAAACACCTCTTGAATCTCAAAGGCCCCAAATCCAAGGTTGCCTTTCCATGTGGCATGATTTGAGTGATTGATATATTATTTTCTCTCATTGCCTTTATTGACCAATTTTTAGTCAATTTGTTTTTCTGAATTAAAGTATACATTTTTTTACCTATAAATAAAGATTTGGTTTGCTTCATTTGGAAATCAAAATTTTTTTTTTATGATTTTTTTAAGTTTCTAGCCATTATTAATGCAGATAAAAATAGTGAGAGTATGTAAACAAAGTACAAGTTTTATTTGATTCAGTTCGTCAATTTTGGCTTACGCCATTACTACCTACTAACCATTTAAAAATAAAAAAGTAATAAAATCAAAAAGAAAATCTAACAGCAAGCCCAATGGGGGGTTTTCCCCTAAATCTAATTCAAATCATCCCTTCCAATGACAAATCTTTAAAAATTTAACCCAAATCAACAAGGGATTTTGGACGGAAAAAAAAAATCTCCTCTTGAACCCCAAAGGCTCCAAATCCAAGGTTGTCTTTCTATGTGGCATGATTTGAGTGATTGACATATTATTTTCTCCCATTGTCTTTCTTGACCAATTTTTAGTCAATTTTGTTTTTCTGAATTAAAGTATACATTTTTACCTATAAATAGAGACTTGATTTGTTTCATTTGGATATCAGAAAAAATTTCTATGATTTTTTTAAGTTTCTAGTCATTATTAATGTAGATAAAGATAGTAAGAATATGTAAATGTGTTAGATTTTGTACCACCATTGGTATGATTTTTGATTTTGAATCAAATAAGTATTTAATAGATTATTTTATTAATTTTTAACGGATTGAATTTGATTTTTTATATAATTTTTAAAAACCATTGTCCATGCTCTAATGCAAACAAATGGAGTATTCTGAAAAGAGTTGACATGCTCTGGCAATCCAGACTTTAAGAGCATCCTCATTGTATAATCTTTCTATATATTTTTTTAATTGGGTCTCACTGTAATATACATATTTTTATCTTCTTACCCACTTAAAAATACATTCTTTCATTGTATAATTTTCTTACATAAAAAATACTCCCTCCGTCCCTAAATTATCGTCCTCCTTTCCTTTTTCGTCCGTCCCAAAATAATTGTCCACTTTGAAACTTACCTTTTTAGAACATCACTTTTACCACTTTACCCTTACTTTTTCACTCTACTTTAATTATTTGCCACATATACATGGACATTAATGGAAACTACACATTAAACCAATATAAATAATCAAGTCAATTACTTTTTTTTAAACTGTGCACCGAGTTAAGCAGGACAATTATTTAAGGACGGAAGGAGTATTAAATTTAACATATGTCATTAAAAAATATTTCATTTTGCCCCCTTCACACACATAACACATATGAAGATTCTTTTTATTTCTTCCTATTTAAGAAAAAAAAAACTTTTCTCTCTCTTTTAATTGGCTAACCCACTCTCTTAGTTGACAATGACATCACTCTTCTCTATAAATTGGAAGATGAAAATCTAGTGATGCTCTAAATATAATCTTTTTGCCTCCAAGGCTTAAACTTTTCCATTTCCCACTTTCTCCTCCCCACCGTTGTCGTATCTAAGAAACTAGTTTTACACCCGTGCGTTAAACGCACGAATAAAAATATTTTTTTAATTAAATAATATTCAAGCAAAACGAATAAGTAAACCAAAATCAAAAGAATAAATTAAGAAAAGTAATGTTTGAGACAACTACTTAAATATAAATACATCATTTTATTGGTAATATTATAGATTTTTTAAAATTTCCTTATACACAATATTTGTTGTTTTATTTGTTGACTCTCCATCTTCGTCAGTATTAATATCTTCTAGCCAGAACGATTCATTACCCTAGAACCTGCAACATACAACTGACCATGACAGAATATTGACTTCTTCAATAAGAGCCCTACATGCGAAAGTAATTGACTTTGACTTTTGTTAATTGTCATGACATACGATACTATCAATGAAAATTATCTTTTTTGGAAACTTGAAAGACAACCTCATATCTGATGGAGACAATGACATTCTTGGTATAAACATTTTGTCTCCAACATTTCTTTAATTCAAAAAATTTACTTCAACAGCGTGATTCTCAAGCATGGTAATGATTAGTCTTGTCCCATTGCACAACCCTGCAAAAGGGTCAATGTTTCTCAACAACATCACCGAAACACCAACCTGAAGTGTTAATTCATGGTTAGACAATGTGAACACTTTATACTATTCAAAAACTATGTAGAATGATTGTCTTCAAACAAACTTGTGTTGTTCTCTACCATGCACATATAATTTGAACTCAAATAAGTTTTTTCTTCTAAGTGATTGTTAGATACCATGTACTCATTTATGGTGTCAAAAACATCAAAAGTCGGGGCAAGTTTAACTCTTCCTTGCAAATATGACACGTGATAAAAGACTCCGTGGTTAAGGAAGAAAAAAAAATACTTTTGCGGTTAAAAAAAATAGAGTATTTCAGCGGTTAACATTTTAGAAAAAAGGGACTGGCCGTAATTATTCCTTACCAAAATGAGAAATAAAAAAACTCACCTCATTGAAAAATACTAAAAAGCCTACTATATATAAAACTCAGCCCATTAAAATCTCACATCCACACTTAAGCTTCATGCCATGTAAGTTGTCCCTTTTAACCTATTAATATAAAATAAAAACTTAGAAAAAATAATAATATTACATGTATTTTATGTAAGACGTATCTCCTTGACCCGACCCACCATGTATTGGTGAGTTGCGTTATGAGATAGTGGGGATCCCTCTTACGAATTAAAACTCATAAGACGGTCTTATCGGAGAACTACTCTTAATAAAGCAATACATGACCTCAATACCTAACCAAATTCAACATCTGTCGTCTAACAAATACAACCCTTCAGTTAGAACCCTTCATCTAGAATCCTTCATTTGACGTATATTCTTTCACTTTAAAATTTCATTCACTTAACATTCGGTAAAAAAATCGTAATAAATTGTAGCAATCTCTCCCCAGATTATTCAAATTCTTTTAATTTTTCATTAAGCTGAAAATTGAGCTTATATCATTTTGTTTTACATTTTATTTCCTTGTACAACTTTTAAAGTTTTTTTTTATAAAAAAAAATACAAATCTAATAATCTAAGACTTCAATATTTAAAATAAAGTCAAGTATTTAGTAAAAACATTGTTTAATGATAAATATTTTATTTTACTGTCCGAGATTTGTTATATTCTAAATTTTTAAATATACTTCTCAAGGTTATTTTGAAAAGAATACATAACTTGAATTTTGAGATTTGAATTTGTAACTGATCTGTTACATTTCTTAATATTTTTTATTTAAACATTCTTCATACTTATAAAAAATATATAACTTTATAGTTAGACTATGTCAACAACTTCGTTGTTTATTTCAACCGGGACTAACTATTTCCTTGCAACTTTGACTTTGAGAATCAATTTGAATCTTTGTTTGTGGGCGTCTCTTAGGACGAATGGTATGGAAGCTATAATAGTTACAGTAAAAATTTTGGGTTCAAAATGTCTAAAGCTTATTTCGTGACCGATTTTTTTAAAAACTTTGCAGAAGATTGGTTGAACATCCGCAAAGAACATCCACAGACTTTATATAAATGTGATGGAAAATAAAAGGTCAAGCATGATATTGTGAATTGTGTTGAGAATACCAACAGTTTGGGTGTATTCAAAGTTTCTAAAAATATATAAATATATTCATATCAACTTATCCAAAAATATTAAATATTTAGTATAAAAACAAAAGAAAAAATAAAAAAACAAAGTGTTTCAGCTTCCAATGTTTCCATTTATGGAAATCAGTTTTATGCGAGAAAATCACGTTTGTTATATATATATATATATATATATATATATATATGTATGTATGTATGTATATATATATGTATGTATGTATGTATAAATGAGTTACTAAAAGTGTCATTTTGTTAAAAAATTTGACTTTCAGAAGCAAACTTTTTGCCCGAAACGAACGGGGTATGAAATAACATTAGCAACAATATACAATATAATTATATGGAAAGTATAATCCGGATCTTAACTTGTCAAAAAAAAAAAAGGTCTTCACATTATTTTTTTCATTTTCATTTTTTTCTGTTTAAAATTCCATAATTTGTTTGTCTAACTTATATGGTCCTAACTAAAATGACAAAACAAAATATGGCCCAATAACAAAAACCTAAACCTAAACCAAACCTCTCACCTATATATTTGTACAGATGGTAGAGAATCTGCCGTGCTCCCTAATTTTGCAAATCTCCCTTCTATTCTCAGTCTCTCAGCCCATCTATATTTAGCCAAGCACTCACATAACTCCAGAAGATACATTAGCGGAAAACATAACCCTTCATTTGACTAACCAAGGAGCTCGTGTGAACATGACGCCTCGATTTTCATAAGGTCTTCCGCCAATATACCACAAAACTGAGTGAAGAGGCATCAATTCTTGTGTAAGATGTCATTTTATTTTATATTAAATATAATTTTGATAATTATTTGTAGTATTTAACTTTACCTTTCGGTTAGAAGAAACAATTTTTCAAAGATATATATATATATATATATATATCGCATTAGAACGTATAGACTTAGATCTATTAGATCTATCAGATCTGATAACATTTTCTGCACATATGATTTTTTTTTATTTGTTTTGGATTTAGTAGGCACATATCTATATGCTATTTGCTAATTTGGTATTCTTATTATTGAAAAAAAAATACAAATATTATAAATAACAAAACTTGTTAGTAGATCTGTTTAATTATATTTATAGCAGAAAAGAAAAGGAATCTCAAATTTATTGTTATGTAATTTTAAGTTACAATTCTTTATTTTTTTAAAGATATATTTTTATAAAATACCACGATCTATATTTAGATGTCTAATATATATATTAAAAAATATATCACATTAAACGACATAGATATGTTAGATATATCAGATTTGATAAAATTTTAAGCACATGTATTTTTTTATTTGTTTGGGATTTAGTAATTAGAGATCTATTTGATAATTTGATATTCTTATTATATTAAGAAAATACAAATATTATGAAGTAATAAGCCTTGACCTTCTGATGTATGCAGCTTTCTTATCGTTCATTACCTACTTTTTATCTTGTGTTACGTTTCAAACATAACATTTTGATATAAACTGGACATATATATAAATTTTAAAAAATATATCGTATTGACTTAGACCTATTAGATCTATCATATCTTGATAACATTTTCAGCACATATGCATTTTTAAAAAATTTATTAGGATTTTGTAATTAGAGATCTATGTGCTATTTGATAATTTGGCTTTCTTATTATTTTAAGAAGTACGATTCTTGTAATTAGATATGTGTAATTATATTTTGAGCACAATATTTTTTTTTCTAATTTTTGGTTTTATAAGTTCAAGTTACAAATATAAAAATATTCTTTTACTGTGGATCTAAGTCTTATAACTTGTATTTTATATAGAAATATATATCGAGTCAAATACCTAAATTAGGAGTTGTATGGAAGCACCGATCAAGATAAGTACATACAAACTTGCTTAATCTTTAAACTGCATAATTAGTTAATTGTGTGTCATAATGGCTTACATTTTATATTTGTGTTAACTAATTCATCATTTATTTGAAAATGCAGATTTCTTATGAATAGTGAAAGCAATAATTTTAAAGCCTAACTGGAAAAAGTCTGAGTAAGTTATTAATATTACTTCCGCCGAACACAAAAGTAAGAAATAAAATTACAAATTGACCATTTGATGAACTACAACTCCTTTTACGCTTGTTAGAGATGACCATAGATTTTGTAATCTGTATGTATATGGGTGTAGAATCGAGTATAAATAGAGGGCTCCAAATCATCTATCACATTCTCTGTCACATTCACTGTCCCATTGAATCTCGGCCGTACATTATTTTAGTCAGTCTTCTTTTTATAAGGAAACATGTGAGGCTAAGATTCAATGAGATAGAGGATGTGACAGAGAGCGAGACAGAAAAGCCTAAATGGAGAGGTTTTTTTTGGTGGATGTTGAAACTGCCTTTTATCAAATGTTTAGATCGGTGACTTACAAAACTATTGAGTTTTGTAATAATAAGAATGGAAATGAAAAAAAAAGTTCTTTTAGTCAATACGTTTATAATATATAGTACTTAAAAGTATAGCTAAATTTATCAAAATGACAATGACTCCTCGGTTTGTGTCTGTTTTAGTCCAAAGGTAAAGTTTTTCATCATTTGGAAATCCCAAATAATTAGTTTTTTTGTCTTTTTGTATTCAGAAAATATTTGCATGTGATGCATCATGCACTTCATATTCATTAGATTAATAATGTTTGAATATCATTATGGTAGACAATAATTAAATATATAATTCTTGGTCCCTTCCAATTTAATATAATAGATTTATCATTTTCGGTGTAATGGAAGTAAGATGTACCCATTAAATTTGAGAGTTAGATGCATTTAAATTGTTAATCTTTATGTTAATTTGTTTATTATGTTATTCAGAAATTAATTTTATATATTGCTTATAAGTTGGGTTGCTTAAAGTTAGTGATACAATATTCTCTCTATTGCTTATATTATATAAACATATAATTGTTTGATTAAGATGGAACGTGTGGATGTAAGATATAATTCTTTTTATTGCTTATAAATCATTTTATAAAAGAATCATAGAATGTTGTCAGATTAATTTACCAAGTAATTATGATTGTTAATTTTTTCAATAGAAATTAATGTTGCTTATAGTTAGTGATATTACATTCTTTTTAGCGCTTATATAAACATATAATTAATATGATAATAATTTCGGATTATTTTACCAAGTAAATTATGCTTATTAATATTATGAACAAACAAAAGTACTTGGTAAAATAACACATATGAAGATTCTTTTTATTTACAGAGAAGAGTGATGTCATTAAAAAATATTTCATTTTGCCCCCTTCACACACATAACACATATGAAGATTCTTTTTATTTCTTCCTATTTAAGAAAAAAAAACTTTTTCTCTCTTATAATTGGCTAACCCACTCTCTTAGTTAACAATGACATCACTCTTCTCTATAAATTGGAAGATGAAAATCTAGTGATGCTCTAAATATAATCTTTTTGCCTCCAGGGCTTAAACTTTTCCATTTCCCACTTTCTCCTCCCCACCGTTGTCGTATCTAAGAAATAGTATTAGAAATCAACGTGCATCCAAAATTGCCTAACAACTCCCTCCCCCTGTCCCTCTCTCACTCATCAAAGCTCAGTGTGAGTGCTCGAGCCGCCACAGGGAGGGAGAGAGAGATGGAGATGGGTTCAAAACAATGGCGATTCCGTAGAAATGAAGAGCTGAGTAGGGCGTCCAAGTTCAGCATTCGAAGCGTTCTAGACATGCTGACTAACAATCTCAACCAAGCCGATCCCAGACCCGTAATCCCTCTCGGCCAAGGCGACCCATCCGCTTTTCCTTGCTTTCGCACCACCCATATCGCCGAAGATGCCGTCGCCGACGCCGTTCGTTCTGCTAAGTACAACGGTTATTCCCCCACCGTCGGTATTCTCCCCGCAAGAAGGTATAAATATATATATATATATATATATATATGCTCGCTTAACATTAATTAATTAAGAATTTAACTAATGTTATGTACTACTCCCTCCGTTCCGGTTCCCACTAATGTTTCAATTAAAAAAGTTTATTGTTAAATATTAAGGGATGAAAGTGTTATTTTGTTACTAAAAAATTATTAAAAATGTTATTTTCTTAAAAAAATAAAATTGATTAAATGGGGACTCTTTCAATCGGAGGGTGTAATGTTTTTAATATCCAAAAAGTATTTAGTATTGATGCTGACATCTTAAAATGAATTTTTTAAACAAAAACATTAGAGATGGTGGGAGTTTTATGTTACACAGATTATTTGACCTGATCCAAGTTAAGTCGATGGGTTGAGTTGCGAGAGTTTGATGGGTCGACTGGGGGGTTCTACTTAAATTGGGGCCTAAAGCATGAGTGCATGAAATGAAAAACAAAATTAAGGCTTAATTCACTTAGTTTATAACTATTCAACTTTTTATTTATTTAAAATAAAATGTATCCATTTAGCCTTTTGAGATATAAAGTTATTAATAAAGTTGAGTGACTTAATTCCAAGAGTAAAGCAACTTAAATATAAAAAACAAAAGCCAATAATATTTTGAAGTTGGAAATGTGTTTTTTTTTTCCTTATTCCCAAACGATTCAAACTTATCATTTATTAGTATCCGTTTGAACTTAATAAAGAAATAGAGCGATTAAAGATAACAATTTCCTTTTTTCAAGGTCTAATAAAGAGGGAAGAATATGTGATTAATTAAAAAAATTATAGATACTACATATACGGTTCTTAGCTATCTCTCCTTATATATCATTATATATTGGGGCCGAAATTTTTTGAGGGCCTAAGGCAATCGCCTCAATGGCCTTCATGTTGGAGCCGCCCCGGCACTGACTTAATCTCACTACGGACTTACTCTTTGTTTTTGTTTTTTTTTAATCATATTACAAGTAGTTAGGATATTATAGACAATCTATTTAAAGATTTTTTAAAATAAAAAATAAATATTATTTTTGGATGTACTAAAATATAACTCTTTCCATTCCAAAATAATTTCCTATTTTTAATTTCGTCGGTTCTCAAAAAATTGTTTGGTTAATAAATTTTCTTATTTAGTTAAACACTTTTACCATTTAACCTTATTTACTTTTTCTTACTACTAATAATTGTCACATGCATATTTGGCTTTTTAGAAAGTTACATGCTATATCGATATCTATAATTTAATTAATTAACTTTTTTTAATCTGTAGTGCCAAGTTAAATAAAACAATAACTTAAAAAGAAAGACAAAGTACTGAATAAGGAACACTTGAATGATGAGAGTATTGGGTTGTTCTAGCTTAACCAAGGTTTTGAGTTCAAAATCTATGGGAACGCAGCTGTGTTTAAATACTTGTTGCAAGAGCTTCTACCTTCACTTAGTGGTCCAACCCAGCCCGGGGATTACATTTAGGCTTTAAGCCTTGGGACACTTTTGGGAAACCAAAAAAACAATAAAATATAGATAACCCTTCAAAAAAATCATATTTGACGTGTAAAGTTTTTATAGTGACATTTGTACTTTTGGGTCTCTATATTTTCTAGAGTAAGTTATAAATAACCCTTCAAATATGGGTTAGGATTGAATTAAGCCCCTCAACCTCCTATTGAAACGATGTGCCCCCCTCAACTATCAATTGAAGCAATATGCTCCTTCAACTATCACGTTTTCTTTAATCGCACATTCTATTTAGGCAATCCAGTTTTTGTTGGCAAAGAAAGCTACGTGAGATTCACGTAACCATCTTTAAGTGTTTTTTTAAAACATAATGCCTTTTTGGTGTTGAAGGGATTATATGTAATTAACTCCATATAGATTTTTTTTTAAAATTAACCCGTATAGATATATTAATTACTTATGGTCAATTGAAACCAAAAGACCATTTTGTTAAAAAAAAAAAACCCTAAGCATGGTCACATGATTCTTATGTGTGCATTTTCCGTCAACTCAATCGGCAGTGTCTAAACATTATGTGTGATTAAAGAAAACGTGATAGTTGAGAGGGAACAATTTTAAATTGGTAGTTTAGGGAGGTTATCTGTAATTTACCGTATTCTCTTTGAACGACATTAGACTTATATATTCCCTTGGTCTTGAAAAAATATTTTCATTTGACAAGTCAATCTTTAGATGATCGTAGCTTTACTTGTTATACATTTTTTAAAATGCACAACAATTATATGTAAATATTGAGACTATTTTTCTATAAAAAACCAAAAAGGAAAGTAAAATAAATCTTTTTTATTTTACAAATCCAGTTTTTTTTTTCTTGATAATATGAAAGATTTGATGCTTTAATTTTACAAATCCTGATTGTCTTTTTTGAGGACGAGAGAGTAGTTTTGATTGATATGTTGTCCTGAAGCATTGGGATTTAAGAAAACGAGTCCATCTTTCTTATTTTTTGATTTGGCAACTACTTATGATTCTAGATAATTTTAAATTATTCTCTATAGACATCAGAACTTTTATGCAATTGTGCTCAATTAGGCAAATCTAGCTTTGTTGGGGGCCCAAACTTGCAATTTGGATGGAAAGGTTTGTATCATTGTATGATAGTTCTTCTGTTGGAGAACTATGGAGTCCAAAGCATACACCATCCATCCCTGCTCTTACTTCTGAAATAAAACAAGAATTAGGGGAAAGAAATTTGTGGATGTATGGAACGATATGTCGTTGATTACTTATTGCGGTGGTCTATGGGTCACCGGTTTTACTTTCTTATATAGTGCAGTAGCAGAGTACCTTTCCAAAGATCTTCCAGACAAGTTATCGCCTGATGATGTATACTTGACACTAGGATGTGTCCAAGCAATTGAGTGCATATTAACCGTGCTTGCCCATCCCAAAGCCAACATTCTGCTTCCAAGACCAGGGTTCCCATACTATGAAGCTATGACTGCATTGAAGCACATTGAAGTCCGTTACTTTGATCTTATTCCGGATAAAGGTTGGGAAGTTGATCTTGATGCAGTTGAAGCTCTTGCTGATGAGAATACCGTTGCCATTGTCATTATTAATCCCGGCAATCCTTGCGGGAACGTCTACACATACAAACATCTGAAGAAGGTGCGTGAATAGATTAGAGATTGTTTGGTAACAATTTACATACCTCTAGCTTTAAATGGTTTTGGCTATTGTCTTAGCATTTGGTGCATGGTTAATTAGGTTGCTGAGACTGCCAAAAAGCTTGGGATATTAGTGATTGCTGATGAAGTTTATGATCATATTGCCTTCGGTAGTGAGCCATTTGTTCCAATGGGAGTCTTTGCATCAATCACACCTGTTGTTACGCTGGGGTCTATATCAAAGAGATGGATTGTTCCTGGTTGGCGACTTGGTTGGCTTGTTATAAATGATCCCACTGGAATCCTTCAAGAGCATGGGGTTCTCTCTCTCTCTCTCTCTCTCTCTCTCTCTCTCTCTCTCTCACACACACACACACACACACGCTGGTCAGCAATTTCCTTGACACACATTACTGTTTTTTTTTATGTTGAAATTTAGTATTCAAACTCAAGAAAAGTATTACACACCGGAGAGCTCTCAAAGTTTTCTTGTCTAATGTAAATTTTAGTTCCAATATCCTGGACAATTTTCTGTTAAAACTTGTCTCTCTGAGACTTGTTGCTTGCATATATTACAAGTAAGTTGCTTCGTTTCTAGTTTCTGCTGTGTGGTCTAGTTTTAGGCATTTTATTGAAGCTTTCTATATGGTGATCGTATTAGTTTTGTAAAACACTAATATCTCTAGACTACGTCTATTCGACTTCTGTAGCTAGGGCCAAAGTCAATGGATCTGATATCTTTTCTACGCTAACGGGGTATATCTGGACCGACATATTGCGTGTGTAAGGTAGAGATGCCAGTAATGCTATTGGATTTGAACCCCAAATGCATAATGTTTTCATAGGAGTAATTAACTTTTACTTCCTTGTCAGAGCTGAACTGGACACTGGAATGTGAAGCTCTGATGTTTTACCATGTGGGCATAAGCAGATACTAAAATGTAGATTAACATTTTGAACTTCACCTTATTGCCTTACAAAGACAGAGTAATAGCTACTTTCATGATTTTTTCAATACTGCTCGTTTCAGTGCTAAGCATAATTATTTTATAAGATTTAGCTGTGCCTGCCTACTACATCCTCGATAACACTTGGCACAATAAAGTCATGCATCTAGTGTCCTGCATCTTTGTCTGGAAATCCGGTTGTAAAATTTTCCTTTTGTGTAGGTTTCTTACTGTCGAGCAACGTACGCAATGTCCTGTTCCTTTATTATTGTTACTTTCTATGTAGATATGATTACCATTGCAGGAAGGAACTACCATGACAGTCTTGTGCCGTTTCAGTTGTTATTTATGTTCTTATTTGTTTTCTCAGATTGTTGATTGCATCAAGGGCTTTGTTAATATATCCACCAGCCCTCCAACCTTTATCCAGGTTCCTTCCTTTATTCCTGTTCTGAATAATTTTACAAGAAAGTTCTTCCAACATATGATTTTTCTACTTCTCAATGAGCAGAGACTAGAATCTCTAAATTACTGCTCAAGGATTTGTCTCAGCCCTGAATATTTTTCTGGGCAACTCAGATTTGAATTGAAAACGAAAGGATGCACAGCTTACACAGAAGATATTGGATGCTCGTACTAGGAGTTCTGCGCGACCTTCTGCTTCCTTCGTACTTCTTCTTATGGATTGATTTTGATTGTCAGCAGATTTTTTTTAATGGAAGAACGGGGGATCCTTTTGAACAACCTGTTTCTCTTTTTTTGTTTAGAATTTCTAATAAGTGAAACCGGTGATTTCTTGGTCACTACCAGCTAAAGCTAAAGCTCCATTAAAGACCTAGCCTCAGGCCTTTAAAAAAGATCAGATCAATCCCTTCTCCTATTCCTTCAAAACCAAATCTTTGCACTCTTTCTAAAAATGGGATTCGCACAGCAGAAGATCCTGAATTTGAGACCAAGATCTAAAAGATTGAAAAACTCAGTCAGTTCTGTAACCATAAATGGAACTGCCTAGTTGTCTCCTTCCAAAGACAGTTGTCATGTACCTGCCAAAAAAAATCAAAACCGCCATAATTGTTTCAGTAATTCCCCAGTACCTACAAATATTCTAATTATCAAAATCCCACCTAACTTCCTTCCATAACAAAACTCTACAGACTACATCTTTGCTACCTCTTATGTTGTGATCTCAAAAGATTGGGTGATGTTGTTGAATACCCCGTTGTTCCTTTCCCTCCAAATGAAGTAAGCAGATGCAGCAAGAGCAAGTTCACCTGATCTCGACTACAAAGCTACTACCTCTTAAAATGCTTTGGATATTGTCAGTATCTATTTTGCCATCGGCTAAACTCCACTTCACTGTCTTCTTCCACACTTCCGTAGAGTAAGCTCATTGGTAAAGCAATTTCGGGTAACCACACTAACCTATGCCATTCAGCCTGTTTCCATGATAGCCTCCCTAGCTGAAGCTGTAGTGAATCCTCCATTCTTTGTAAGCTCCATTACACTATCTACCCTTTTTATATTAGGCTCCCCTCCTTCCATAGTTCTTCTCGGTTCCTCCTATTTGGGGATATTGGAGGGGGCTGATGCTCATCCAAATGTATTTCACCCATGCTGTAATATTACTTGCTGGATCATAGACGAGTCTTGGCGGCCTATAAAAATCCTTGATTGACCTTAAAATGGTGTCAGTTATCCTACCAGAACCTGGTCTCTCTCTCATCCCAATAAAACTTTTGATGAATGCTCTAGCACGAGTTCTGAGCTTCCTGACTTTTCACCAAGTCCATGAGCAGTCTACTGCCATGGCCCTAATTTTTCATTATTGGAGCATTCTACTGAAAATGTATGAATCACATTAAAATAGATCTAAACCCTATAAAGTAGGGTTCAAAGAACATGTTCAGATAGACTTTAGCCACTTTCCTTGTAGCCATTGTCCCCCGTATCTCCTTCCAAGGAAAGTTCGAACTAACCCTTCTGTCTAGACATGAATAATAGAATCTCACTGTAAAGCTTCTGCACTTCGACTCTGCCCAAACCACTCTATCTTCCGACACCGTACTTCTTTTGTAATCATATAACAACTTGAACAACGGGCTAATATCTTCAAACTCCTACTTATCAAAAAAAAAAAAATCTTCAAACTCCCTCCTGAACATGGGACTCCACGAGTCAATATCATTATGATTAGCCACTATCGAGTTCACCAACTCGTTCTGATTGATAGCAAGGTCAAACAGTCTTGGAAATAGATCCTGTAATTTTGCATCTCCCCCCCAAATATCTTTCCAAAATCTCATCTTATCTCCCTTTTTTTTTCTTGATAGGCAAGTATGAACCTTCACTGGCATGGGGATTGGAACCAAGGACCTCAAGGTCTTTGCCTGAGTGACCCGTGCCATCTCTCCGACCCCTTGGGTTCAAATCATCATATCTCCCTTGCCAACCTCAAATTCAATATGATGCTTGAAAGAGGCCCACCTCCTCATAATCCCTTTCCAAACACCCACCCCATGAGAACAAGAAACTGCCCTAGGGTACCATAAATGGTTCCCTTGATATATTCTGTGCGAATGAAGGCGCTCCTTCAATTTTATACGTCATGCAATAGTAATTGGTTTTGGCTTTTGTTTGGGCTAATGTTACATATATTTTCTCGAGGTTCAGACCCTTATAACTCAAACTGCAATATTTGGTTTGTTACCCATGTTCTTCTTGCTTTTCGTATTAAATTATGATATTGAGCTTGTAATTCAGGGAGCCATTCCTGAAATCCTTAAGAAAACAAAAGGGGAATTTTTCTCAAAAATTGTTGATATAATAAGAGAAGCTGCTAACATCTGCTATGATGGAATCAAAGACATGCCGTGGATAACTTGCCCAAGCAAACCTGATGGATCTATGTTTGTAATGGTAAGGACATAGAACAAACAAGTAAAGATTGTTTAGAGTTCTGAAGAAATGTTTGAGACTTACAAATGCTTTCCCTATGGTTAATTAATTTTCTGTTTAAGGTGAAAATAAATTTCTCACTGCTGGAGGACATTACTGATGATTTGGACTTCTGTCTCAAGCTTGCAAAGGAGGAATCTTTGTTGATTTTACCAGGTAAGAGATGGGAAATTGAGCCCCAATATTAGCTCAGTCACTTGTGTACGTCCCGTCTATTAATTATCCTTATTCTGTTAGTGTGTCACTATTAGTCGTGTTGGACTACGTTGGCATGCCACATGGTGCTCCAAGCCCATTAAATATTTTCTCTTCTTTTATCATATAGTTGTGTGTGTACTGCGTACTGACATATTGTAACTCTTACCTTCAAAATTATCCCCTTGAGATCGGTGACAACGAGATTTGAACATAAGACGGCTGAAAAGAAATGAGACTGCCGGCACAAAATTTTAGTGCCTGGCCCACCCAAAAGTCCATGTATAATTATTGGTGCCGGTTGGTAGAAGGCGGCCACTTTATATGCCTTATACTACCATTTCCACTGATGTCTCATGTGGGTTTGGTGGAGTATTACAAACTACCATTAGACACCAATATCATCCATGAATTTTTTGGCTGGCTTCTTATAGGCTGGTTCACTCATATGTTAGGTGCTTAGTGGGCTTTCGAGCTCTGATCTTTACCCATTTTCTCTTGGAATATTTAAAACTAATTAATGTCATGAATTGAGACCATTATTTATGGTTACAAGTTTAAGACAGCAGCTAGAAAGCATATGCATATGATGCAGTGGAAACTATATATGCATGCTCATGCAATTTGACATGAGATTTCTCCTCAGAAATTGTCATTTTATCATACTTTTTTGGTTACATCTTATTCTTATTTTTATGAAAGATGACTGAAATGTCTTGTATTGGTATTTAGGGATTCGCCAGATTGAAATTTCTTTTTTATATTTTCTACAAATTCTTCAAAACTTGCTAGAAACTAATTCCATTTTCTGGTTATGAGTGTCAACTAATTGGCTAATATACAAAAACTGACTTGCCAATATGCCATTTTTTTTCCAGGTACTGTTGTAGGACTTAAGAACTGGCTCCGCATAACTTTTGCGATTGATCCTTCGTCTCTTGAAGATGGCATGAAGAGGCTGAGAGCTTTTTGCCAAAGGCATTCCAAGAAAGAGTAAGCATTCCTCGTTTATTCCCGAAGATGAATTTTGATCAACAACGTCTCGTTCATCTCATCGTGCTAAGTCTTGTGCTGGTGTAAATAATTTTTGTGCAATTTCAATAAGCCTTCGGTGGATGAGCTATAATAAATCGTAGTAAACCGAGTTGTAACATAGTTTCATTGTCTTTCAAACTTGGCGTGAGAAATAGTTTGAATATCTTGTATATATGTTTCAAAATTAATATCTTGTATTTACTTTAGTTTGTATTTTTATTCTTTTGGTTGACATAAAAGTTGAAAGCTTAGAGGTCTTTATGAAGTTAGACCGAATCACAATCGAACTGGGAGGCAGAGCTAGCAAACCATCATGAATTGGTTTAGTTTGGTTCGAGACTTTAGACAGTTCAATTTAGCTCGTATTTTGTGATGGGAATCAAGATAGCTTGGGTCAAGATAATGAAGACCTGTTGATCATAAAAAGAGGACCAATAACTCGTGTTTATGTGAGGAGGGGGCTCGTGGGAGAGATTTGGAATCAAATTGAAGTTACCAATGATTCGGTATATCAAGAGAAGTTCATATGCAAGTTAGAGGGTGAAATCGACAATCCTGGAAACTTGAAGGTTGGGTTTTGAAGTCTGAAAGTTGGATAATCCTGAAAGTTGGACAATCTTCTTGTTTTCTTCTCTGAAGTTGGACAATCTTCTTGTTTTCTTCTCCGAAGTTGGACTGGCTTTGAGACTTGATTCATCCCTTACTAATTGTTGCATTTCAAGCCGATAAAAGACCACTCTAAACTCATTGTAGAACAACTTGGTTAATATATTAAAGCATAAGCTTTGTTTGAGTGTTCTTATACACTTGCGTTTCACCACAATTGAGTTTGTGAGAGTATTTGGGTTTTTTTGGTTTGGAAATCACCTTGAACTTATCAATCTTCACGAGTCGGAAGATTGTGGCGTTTCGTGATTGTGGGTCTCCAGCAATCGTGTTGAAGGTTCTCTACCGCACCCCGAGGCTCCTAGTCAATCGCGACTAGCGTGTCGAGGGAGACTCCCTATCTTTTTCATTCCACGTTCGTTGTACGTCTATAAGGGTCTCGTTAATCTTCGAATCGATTTTGACTCGAATCCAAACCCGGATTCACATCAATTGGTATCAGAACCAATCGAAGAGGTAACCTGAATTCGTTCTACTCGTCTTTATATTTTTCGTTGAATTCTTCTTCTTCGAAATTCTCAGAAAATTGGAAAAGCAAAAACAAAAATCTGAAAATTGTTCTTGATATCTTTTGTCCTACAAAAATCGGGAAAGTGTTCTTGTTGTTCTTAAATTGAAATATACAATTTGTTCATGAAAAGCCCTGTTGCAAAAAATAAAAAAAATAAAAAAAAGGTAAACTGTTGAAATTCAAACACATCAGAAGCTTGAAATCTGAAATTCAAAAAAAAAAAAGAAAGAAATAAAAAAAGAGAAAAGGGTTGAAATTGAGTTGGAAATTGTTGGGAATCAAAATCTGAAAAATTGTAAACTCGAAAATGAGTTGGAAATTGTGTTTTATGCAATCTTGCTCATCATATATATCATCTATAGCATTTGTTCTTTTCTTACTTTGAAGTGAATTGTTTCTCACTTTGAATTATCATCGTAGCCCAAAGAATCCTATCGAGCCTAGATTGTAATTGTCTTGATTCACTCACGGAACAATCACTTTGATTGTATTTATTGATTTATTCAAGGATTGGTAACTATCTTGGAAACTAGAGTATGAGTGTGTGTGAGTTGAGTGTAAACACGAGTGATACACTTGTGAGGTTGTTGAAAATTGTAATCTAAAGCATGGCTCAACAAGGACAAACTAACAAGGTTCCACCAACTGGGGTAACAGGGATGATGGAGGTTTAGGGGGAGTGTTTGTTCCAAAGGCACAATAATAAGCTAGAAGGGGGGTTGAATAGCTTATTAAACACTTAAAACTTTTTGTATAAATTCCTAAAACAAGCACTTGCAATCTATTGAAAAGATTGAAGTAGCGGAAGTCTTGATAGGAAGACAGTTCAAGTCTGCCGGTGAAGCACTACCGATAGACTTTGCTGAATACTCAAGTTTGCTGTTCGAAGCGATAAGTAAAGAGATATGAAACAGTGTAAAGCAGTAAGCAACAGTAATGAAAGAACACAAGTATTTTGAGATGGTTCGCACTATAAAGAGTGCTACGTCCACCACCAAGGCAGTCAACCTTGGATTTAAATGTGCACTATGTTTTCCACTAGTTCTATTACAAAGAATTCTAATGGATCGTTTACAAAATATTTGACTTGTGTTTGGGGGTTGGGAATTGAATATCTGTACAAACAGAATATTCAATGGTGCAGAAGAATAGTTAAAGAAACAATAATAAGAAGCAAAAGACTTGATCAGTTTAAGATCTCTTGAATGCATTGAGTATATAAGACTTGATGTTGTTGAGAAGATTCAGAGCATTATTTTCTTCTGTCTTTAATGACAGTATTTATAGTTGGGGCATTCTTGAGACCGTTTGGAGAAGACGAAGAGTAACAGTTTTGTTAGTTGAATGCATTAAATGTATGGAGCTGACTTTGTAGATTTCGTCTTCACTGATACTGAGTAGGGAATGGTGCAAAGTTGTTGCAGTAACTGGAAGGTGAGCAATCAGAGTTATAAACCTGCAATAGTTGGTACAGACCGTAAGTGTCAGTCTGTTCACCTGCTCTGTCACTATTCAGGAGGTGAAAGTCTTCTTGCTTTTCGGAAAGCTGTACAGGCGTGTCTGAGAAGTCAAGATAGGTTTAAATCAAATTCAAACCGATAAAGGCTGAATTTAATTAATCCACTAAAAGCTTGATGACTGGACACATCATGCTTGAGTAGATGCAGACAAGTGCATCCACTGGATGTTGTATGAAGTCTTTCGGTGAAGCCTTCAGCTGAAGCCTTCCACTGAACTTGTGAAGCCTATAAAACTATTCTAAGGTAAAGTTCTATACACAGTTGCCACGCTAATTGATACGCAGTCCAATTAGCCACTAAGTATAGAACATAATGTAATGTTTGAACATATGTAAATCAAGATACAAATGAGAAACAACAATCTCCTCCTATTTGCATCTGGTCATCATTACTTACAAGTGAGTGCTATGAAAACTTTATGATAGATAATAGCATGTCAGAAAGTATTTTAGTTTTATAATGGTAGACATGCCTCTATCAAAAAGAAAAAAAACACCTCAAGTGTAAAAACTAATCTAAGTGCTCACAACAGAAGAGATGTAAAGAACAACACAAGGATTAGTAATAAACAGTTCAAAATGGATTTCAACTGAATGTTTAAATTCTAAGCAGATGTATGAATTTGAAATAGCAAGAATTTAAACAGAAGATAATTTTTCAAAGACAATAAGTTTCTTTATTCAAACGAGAAGTTTAATATTACAGAGTTTTCAAAAACTTAGATAGATACAAAGGTTTAGGGAGAGAAAGATATGAGCTATCACGGCCTTTTCCCTTTTCCTTTGTTTACTTTGTCTGCTGCTTCTCTTTCTCTTCTCTGGCGTTCAAGTTCTTCAACTCTTCTGGTGTACTCACCATCAACAGAGGTTGGAGGTCTGGTGGAGCGAGAACGGTAGTCCAATTCTTCACGTAGTCTGCTGTTCTCCTCTATTAGAGTTCGGTTTATCGACCTCAATTGTCTCTTCTCTGTGATGGCTAGATCACGATCACGCTCGACATTGATCTTATCATTGAGACGCGTTGAGAGCGATGTCGTTGAGCTCGAGAACATGAGGGCGTCCGCTTCCCAGATAAAGAGTTATGATGTGGAGGAGCTGGTAGAACAGAGTAGAGCAGAGTCTGACGCATTCCTTGCGTTGAGCTTCCACGTTGATCTTGATGTCAGTGGACTCATGCTTCATCGCTCCAAACCTTGTCCACACATCCTCTTGAAATTGTCGAAGGATGGCGGCATTTCTGTCTCTTGCCTTGGACGTGGCAGTTGCAAGCTTAGCGGCAGCTGTGGAGATGCTGGATAGTTCTCCCAGTCTGTCGTAGATAGCGTCCAAGCTGTTCAGAATTTTGGAGTTGGCCGGTTGGGAAGGAGAAGGGTCGAGGCCAATATGTATGTGCTCAATGCCGGTAGAGGAAGTGGTGTCGACAGAGGTTACAGGCCGGAAGGGCTGCTGGAGAGGTGGAGTGGCCGAGTTGGAGGAAGATGAGTCGCGTGAGGGAAAGGTATTGGTAAAAGAGTATTTGGAGTGAGGAGGTGATGGAGGTGGGGTTGGGGGAGGGGTCAAGTTCAATATCAGTGTCCGAGTGATCACTGACTATTGAGGGTTCTGGTAGAGGGTCGGTAGAGAACCAAAAAGAGGGAGCAGGATAAAAAAAGGATTTGGGTTTAGTTGGTTTTGGTGAAGAATTAGGTTGGGGAAAGAGATCTGCTACCGATGAAAGTTCAAATAAGAACTTCGTGGCAACAGAGTCTAAAGGTTGAATGAGAATGGTTTAGGTTCGTTCGGATGGTGTAGTTGGGTTGGTTGGGTTACGAGGGGGTGAAGAAGGGGTAGATGAGTTTGGTGAGTAGTTGAAGGGTGAAGGAGGGGCTGGAGAGTGTGATTTGGTAGGCTCCTCATCAGTTTATGGCTCCTCCTGAGGGATATCCTCCTCCGGAGGGGTTGATTCCACCTGAGTAGATGACTCAGTAGGAATGGGTTGTGAAGGGGTAGAAGGTTGGTTCCTGGCAGACTTCCTTTTCAACCTTAGCAGCTGAATAGGAGGGTTCGGATGCTTCATCGGCAGAGGTGACAGGGTCTGCTGGTGGCTGGGTTGGAAGACCTTTACGAAGGCGTCTACGCTTAGGCTTGGGTGAAGGTGAGGGTGTGTCAGAAGAAGGTTTACGTTTGGGTGTTTGGGATGGCTGGGGAGTGGAGGTCGGTGGTTCAAGGTTAGATGGTTGAGGAGTAGATGAGTGTCTAGCAGCGGCAGAGGAGCTGCCAGCAGACTTGTCACGTCTGCCGGCCTTCAGATCCTGCCGAATCCACTTGGCCTGAAGTTTTTCAGCCTCTTCTTTTGTCCTTGCCTTCTTAGCCTTAGCTGCTTCCTTCTGCTTCAACAGTCGCTCAGATTCTGTAGCCAGATCCTTGGCTTCGCGGAGAATGTCGCGAGCAATGGTAGGATCTCCTTGTCCCCATTTGGTCGTTGCAGAGCGAAATCCTTTGCTGGCAGCATCATACGCGTCCATGTTCAAACGCGTGACAACCATTGGCGAGGGCTAGGCTACTTTTTCAAGAGAGATAATGGGTAGCCCTCGTTGATGCCTTCTCTTGTTCTCATAATCCATATATTTCTTGAAGAAGATGGTCGTCATCTGCTTATCTTTGGCCACAACAATTAGCTCATCTTCTTTAACAGAAGAGTTAATCTCAGGCGTATCCCGTTGTAGGTTCCTCGGGAATTGCGCCCGCGCCCCGCGCGCCCTTGGATAGGGGTGCGCGTACGTGTGGATGCGGAACACCACTGCTCTCATTCCACCCTCCCTTGTTTAGGGGAAGACGAAATTAAAAGTGCTACGCCTTGGTAACTTTCAGTGAATTTTTGGTCCAATATGGGAGTTTTGGGTTTTCTACATCAAGTTATCTCTTATTTAGGGGATACCAGGATATAGGAATGCATCATCCTTTCATTCTCATTCTCCCTTTTTAGGGGAAAACGTAAAAGTGCAAGAAATGAGTGTTGCGAGGCCCCACTATGGATTTTATAAAAATAGCCTTATGGCCTATTTCAGATCACTATGGGTGATTTGGGTTTTCTATATCAAGTTATCCATTGTTTAGGGGATATCAGGATATAGGAATACATCACCTTTTCATTCTCATTCTCCCTTTTTTAGGAGAAAACGGAAAAGTGCAAGTAAAGATGTTGCGATGCCCCACTGGATCCAAAATGTTTTATAGAGTCGTCATCTTTATTTTGAGGAAGAAATAAAGAAAAACCAAAAAAGAAAACCAGAGATTGTAAAAATGGGTTCGGAGGCTAAGTTATGAGTTGGGAAGGTGCTAGACACCCAACTCGCCCTTTCGGTCTCAAAAATAGTTTTTGGCTAAAGTATGTTTTTTGTTATATTTATTTAGCAAATAAATAAAGTATTAAAAGACAGGAAATAAAAACAAATACATCCGCGGCTACATTATTTACGGGCTTGCAGCCGTTTCTTTACAAATAGTTACAAATATACTTAAAAATATTTGGCCATGATAATGACTCTCTTTAGTGCTATTTCTCAACTAGATCCGGGCAGCACAACGACTTATATTTTTACATTGGGCCGGATGGAAAATAACACTTTTTACAAAAAAAATATTTTAAAACTTACCTACTAGCGAACTAGGGTGTGCTCGCTCTGTCCTTTAGGGAGAGGGAGTCTTTTTTTGATGAAGTGGTGTGGGGATTCGAGCAGAATGACTGCTTCCGAAAGTTACTTTTTGCCTCAGGATCCGGGCAGAGTAACTGCTTAGGGTTGGTTGTTTGATTTGCTTGAGGGAGGCGGAAATCAGACAGAATAACGACTTATTTCTTGCTGATTTGACCTTTTAACTCGGGCAGAGCAACTGCTCTTTTCGGGATTTTTGGACCGGGGAAATAGGGTGGAAACCTAGTTGGGGGCTAAGGCTCACTTTGACCGGTTGGTTTTAAGTTTGGAGGAGATTTGGTAAGGTTTCGAAGCTTTATAGGAGGATCACTCACTATCTCACTTCGCTCTCTATTTCTTCAATGTAACAACGACGCAGAGAATTTTGGGAAGGAAAGGTGTTTCCGGAGTGTCTGAAAGTGAACCCCAAAGGCTCTATTTATAGCATGGGAAGAGGACTCATTCGAGATTATATTTTCTCTCTTCAGGCTTCAGATAGTTGTACAAGACGCCGGATAATTTGCACATTATGCGAACTGTAGCTGTCCTGTAGCAACTTGGGAGATCCTGTAGCACGAATTGGGTGCCACCCCCACTTCATGCATGGGTGGCGCCAGCTTTGGCTTCTTTGTTTCTTTTTTGGCACTTTAGTCCCTGCATTTCACTGTTTTGCGCATCCTGCTTTATCCTTTTTCATTTTCAACCCTGTAACTTGACATTTGTTAAGTTTTAACAGGTCTTGATATTTCATGTCATGTTACATACTAGGGGTACGAAATTAGGGTGTCTACAGAGCCCCTCAACGATGAAGTCTACGGGTAACCCGCAGCTTACTAAGTAGACGAACATCGTTGATAAGAAATAGACTCTCCAATTTCGTGCAATTAATACGGGGGAGATATATAACATGTAGCAGTTATAATGCAGCAGTTTATAATACATACCAAACCTCCATATCCTAGACATTTTTAGTCAGTTATAGCAGTTATCGTAATTTTTAAACAGATATGCAATAAAATGCTCTGATGGTCGGACCTACTAATGTAGGTTGCCTACGAATTCCTTAATAAAGGAAATCAGACCAAACGTAGTTCGGCCTCAAGCAAGACGAACAACCAACGAGGATGTCATGTCCTTCGGGTCAAAACCCGTCCAAGAACACAACGGAAAAAGATTTTCATGTTTTTCGAAAAAACCGTATTCAACTGGTCAAAACCCGTCGTTGAATACGGTATGAAGATTTTTAAGTTTTTCGAAAATCGTATTTCAACTGATCAATACCCGTCATTGAAATACGTTAAGAGGAATTTTCGAAAACTGTGTTCAACTGGTCAATACCTGTCGTTGAGCACAATAAGAAAATTTTCAAATTTTTCGAAAACTGTATCCAACCGGTCAAAACTCGTCGTTGAATACGATAAGAAAGACTTTCTTCAAACTTTTCGAAAACTGTATTCAACCGGTCAAAACCCGTCGTTGAATACGAAAAAAAAAGATTGTTCTTTTTCCTTCCACTCTTTTTTTTTTGTTTTTTTATGCCTCTTTTTTTTTTAACCGTTTTCAACCAGTCAAAAGCTTGTTGTTAAATATGAAAAAGATTTTTCTTTTATTGAAGGTGAGATAGGAAAACCTCACCTTTCTTACATTTTCATGCTTCGGCTGCTGCTGCTGATTCAACTGATTTTGCTATTTCTGCAATTCTTACTTCTTCGTGTTGGGGACTTCTTTTTTTTCTTTTATCTCTTTTTCTTTTCTTCTTTCCTTTATTTGTTTTTTTCTTTTTTCCTTCTTTTTTTCCCTTCTTTTCTTTTTTCCTTTTTTTCTTTTCTTTCTCTTTTTTTTTTCTCGCTTGCATTTTGCATTTCCATTTTCTTTTCCTTTAGCACTCTTTTTTATGCAAGCTTTATTTTTACAAAATTCTTACCTTTGCCGCCGATTTTTCTGGCTTTTCTGCTTATCTTCCGGCGGAGCTGCTGAGGATATGACTTTTCCTTGCTCCTGGATGGATGGCTGCCGAATATGGTTAACAAAATTACTTTTGTTAACTTTTCGTTAAGTTTCCGGGGCCATTTTGCAATTTTGAAAATTCGAGGACTTAATTGCCGAACTTGATTTTCTCGGAGGGGGAAAAGTGAAAATTTCACTTTTCCTCCTTCATTCCCGTAAGGAATGAAGGCAAAAGCCTTTATTTCTCTCTTCTGCTTCAGTTTTCCTCCATAGCCGACGAAGGAAACAAGTTTTTTTTCATTTTCTTCCATTTCTTCTCATTTTCTTAATTTTCTTCCGCCAAATTGTTGGTTTTTCCAAATAGATGGCTTCTTCTTCGAGATCTAGAAAGGGAAAGGCGTCAATGCACCCAGATTCGGGTGAAGAAAGGAGGGAAATTCCTCCTTTGAACCGGAATCACGTTGAATATTTCTACTCCACAGATGACTGGGGCAATTTGGCCGTGATTGGCACACACATGTCTCGAATCTTCAGAATCCCGATGTAAGTGTATTCTTTCACCAACCCATTTGGTTGATTTCTTCATATCTGCTTAATTCCTGCACTGCTTTGGACTTTTGGAGTATATCTATACTTCTTATGATGCTTATACATGCAATTTTATTGACTAAATTGATGCAATTTGGTGATGATGCATGAAATTTATGCAATTTATTTTTGCGATGCATAATTTAACTAGTGGTCACTATTTGACCCTACAATGCATGATTTATACTATTAATGCAATTTGGGTTATATGATGCATGTTTTAGGCCAAAAAATATTTTTATATGCTATATGCCTATGAAATGGACTTTTCGGAACATAATGCAAATTTTTTCGGGCATATTTTCGACGCATTTTCGGATACATACAGGACAAAACAGATATATTTTATGCATCAGAATTTACTTTTATGCATGCCTATGCTGCAGGGATATGATAAATGCCATGTGAATATTTTCTTTTCATGATTGGTGGTATTTTATTCTCTTTTTTGCTAATGCTACAATGCAGCTTATTGGACAATAAATGCAAATGATAGATGTCTATATAATTTTATTTGATGCAAATGCAATGTCTAAAAATTTATGGGATGCTTGCTAATATGATGCATGGGTATATATTTATTTTATCATGCATATGAAAATGTAAAATGCGGTATTGACTTTTAAATGCAAAACATACACTTTCATGATGCCTAAAATGCCAAAATACACATTTAGATGCAAAAAGATGCATTTTTATTTTTATAAAAAATATATTATTTTATGCCCGAAAATTTTTAAATGCATGAATGCTCTTTTTATTTTTCTGATAACGCCAAGGATGCACTTAAAATTTTCTAATGCAATTCATATATGTTTTTTTTTTAAAAAGCAAGGATTTTTTTTTAAGCAAGGATTTTCATATGCAAAAATAGAATATTTTG
The DNA here is from genome assembly GCA_013146195.2 of Codonopsis lanceolata. Lineage (NCBI taxonomy): Eukaryota > Viridiplantae > Streptophyta > Magnoliopsida > Asterales > Campanulaceae > Codonopsis > Codonopsis lanceolata. Next base: position 64,071,820 of record CM028381.1, read on the forward strand.
AATGCTAAGGGGGCGAATGAATGAAAAATCCTATATCATTTTTTAATGATACAATGATAATTGATATACATTTTATTTATGCAAGAATGCAAATGAAAATTCTTAAATACATGATAAAATGCAAAATGCATGAATGAAAGGCATACATTTATATATATATATTTTAATGATATATATACAAGAACACATACTTTATATATATATATATATATATATATATATATATATATATATATATATATATATATATATATATATATAAGTTGCCTAATGTACTGATTATGCAAGAAAAAGGGTTTATGAGAATCTTACCTTTCCTTCCTTTTTTTTTTTCTTTTTTTCAGGAGTGCAATACCTTGACCAGGGTTCGAGCGAGTTGTAACATGGTGATGGACATTTTTCATTTGATGCCTGAGCCGGCCCGGGTTTTGGTGGAGGATACAGGCCTTGGGGTATTCATGCGGGCATTTCGTCCCTTCCGCAGCTATATGGCCATTTTCGATATTTTGCGGAACTATTGGTGGGACACTACCCACACTTTCCACTTCAGCTGGGGAGAGGCCACTATGACCCCGTGCAATTTTGCTGCTATCACGGGTATCTCTACCAGCATTGGGCGGACTCTAGAGCCGGATTACACTCTCCGTCATCATCATGACGTGGTGGATGATCTCCTGGGCTTCGTGCCTGATTATAAAAATGCGGATGAGATCAAAATTGGCAGCGTTAAAAGATGGCTTTTGGCGAATGCTGGGAGAGTCAATGCCGGGTGTGGGTCCCAACGGGCACACTAATAAGCTAGAAGGGGGGTTGAATAACTTATTATACACTTAAAAACTTTTGTTTAAGTTCTTTGAAAGATACTTACAATCTATGGAAAAGATTGAAGTAGCGGAAGACTTTCAAAGTAGCTATTTCAGGTCTGCCGATAAGGACTACCGGTAGACCTTTGACAGTTTGCTTAAGTTCTGATGTATAAAGGATAAAGATGATTAAAGTAATAAACAGTTCAAACAGTAGACAAACAGTAAGGAAATAACACAAGTAATTTGAGATGGTTCACATTATAAAGAGTGCTACGTCCACCACCAAGGCAGTCAACCTTGGATTTAAATAGTGCACTATGTTTTCCACTAGATCTATTACAAAGAATATTCCTAATGGATCGTGTACAAAATATTGACTTGTGTTTGGGGTCTAGGGAATTAAATATCTGTAAAAACATGATATTTAATTCGTGCAGAAGTATAGTTAATGAATGAATAACAACAAGAAGTAGAGAAATAAATGTTGATGCACGACTTCTTGTTGTTGACGAGGACTTCTAGATCTGTTGAGGATCTCTTGAATGCACTGAGTTGTAAGACTTGGAGTTATGAAGTTTCAGAGCAATCTTTTAAGTGTTCGATCGATTCTGTACAGTGTGTCGTTTTTCTCCAGTCTTCAATGGCAGTATTTATAGCAGGTGCACTTCGAAAAGATCCGTTGGAGAAGATGAAGACTTTAACAGCTCTATTATGAATGCATTAAATGCATGGGGCTGTCAGTCAAAAAATTTGTCTTCACAGATATCTAGAGCAGGGAATAATTTCTGAGATCTTTAAAAAGTGGGGCAACGGATGTCGATCGAGAGTTGTTACTGCATGGGTGACGATGCTTTTCCTCCTTTCACTGTTCAGGACAAAAAGTCTTCCTGCTTTTCGGAAAGCTGTTTTCGGCGGGCTTTATGTGATAGGGAATGTCTCAGTTTAAATTCAAACAGTGATGAGATAAATTTAAACTGATCCATTTAATCATTGCTGGATAGGACACGTCACGAATGACCAGGTGGACACGAGGTCTGCCGTTTGTAAGCTTTGGCAGGTCTTCCGGTGAAGCTTGTTAAGTGGTCTTCCGCTGAACCTGTAAAGTCCTATTAAAAACTATACTTTGCAAACTTCTATACACAGTTGCCACGCTAACCGATACGCAGCCCGATTAGCCACTGAAGTATAAAACTAGGGTAATGAACTGAACAGATATAAATCTAACACAAGAATCAACAATCTCCTCCTATTTATATCTGGTCATCATTACTACAAATGAGGGCTATAACCGACTATGTGATAGATAATAGCATGTCTAAGAGATTTATATATATATAGTAGCGGAAGACATGCCTCTATCAAACAGAAGAGTACCTCAAGTGTAAAGACTAATCTAAGTGCATACAAGGATAAGGAAATCATAGAATAGCACACAGATCAGTAGCAAAAACAGTTCAAATATAAATTTAAACTGAGTGTTTAAATTCTAAATAGATATAGAAAATGACATAACAAGAATTTAAACAAGATAATTTTGAAAAACAGATAATCTTCTGTATTATAAACAAGATGTTTACATCTTATAGAGTTTTCAAAATATAAGATAGATACAAAGGTAAAGGGAGGAAAAGATACAAATCTACCAAGGTCTTTTCCCTTTGCCTTTGTCTGCTGCATCCTTTTACCTTCGCTGTCGCTCTAGCTCTTCCATTCTTCGTACGTACTCGTCATTGGCATCAGTGGGGGGTCTGGTGGAACGAGAACGGTAGTCGAGTTCTTCACGAAGACGACTGTTCTCTTCCATCAGCATACAGTTGATTGATCTCATTTGCTTCTCCTCCGTGATGGCCAGATCACGATCACGACGGGCGTTCATAATGTCATGAGCAGAGTCTCGAGCTAAGTTGTTGACTGACAAGGGATGATTCGGGTAAGGGGTCGGTAGAGAACCAGAAAGAGGGGGCAGGGTAGAAAAGGGATTTTGGCTTGCGAAGGGTAGGTTGAGGTGGTTGTTGGTCAGGGGTGAAGAGCTCTGCTACTGAAGAAGAGTTCAAAAAGGAACTTGGCAGTAGCAGAGTCTATTGGTTTTGTGGGAGGGTTTGGAGTTGGTTGAGGTGTGGTTGATGAAGTTGGTTGTGATTGGTGAGGTGATGAAGGGGTAGATGGGTCAGGTGAGTAGTTGAAGGGTGAAAGAGGAGGAGGAGTGGGTGTTCGGGTTGGCTCCTCCTGTGTATGAGGCTCTTCCTAAGGGATAGGCTCCTCCGGATGTGGTGAATTCCTCTGAGTAGATGACTCAGGAGGAATAGGTTGATGGGTAGGTGTGGCGGTAGATGGTTGGCTAGAGGTAGAGGGTTGGGCGTCGGAAGAGGCTTGGCTGGCGGTAGAGGGATTGGTACCGGTAGACAAACTTTTCTTCCTTAGCGGCTGAATAGGAGACTCAGCTGCTTCATCGGTAGATGCAGGAGTGTCTGCTGGTGGCTGGTCCTCGAAGGTTTTTCAAAGCCTTCGACGTTTAGGTTTAGGAGAGGGTGAGGGTGGTCGTGTGGTTTGAGTAGATGGCTGGGAAGAAGAGGTTTGGTGAGTTTGAGAGGATGGCTGGGCTGATTGGGGGGGAATTGGGTTGGCTGGACTCTTGTCTTTTTGGCCTTCCTTCATCTCCTTTCTAATCCACCTTGCCTGCTCCTCTTCAGTAGGCACTGCATCTTCCTGCCTTGTCTTCTTCTTGCCCTTGGCTTTCTGCCTGGCTCGTAGCATCTGCTCTGCCTCATCAGCCAAATCTTCGGCCTGTTGATGGATGGATGAGGCAAGTTGTTCATCGAATTTTGCAGAGGCCTTCTTGAAGGTTCTGCTGGCCGCGTCGTAAGCTTCCATGTTGAAGCGAGTTACGATGATCGGTAGCGGCTTAGCAACCTTGTCAAAAGAGACTGGCGGAAGACCCTTTTGCAGCCTTCGCTTGTTCTCATATTCAGTGTATTTACTGAAGAACGAAGCTGTTAGCTGTTTCTCCTTTGCCACCACTATTAGCTCATCTTCTTTCAAGGAAGAGTTGACTTCCTCGTTGTCTCGAAGCAGGGCGTTGATCAGCCTCACGAAAGGTCGCTTGCAAGTGGGGTTGTTCTTCGCTTTCTCTACCCACTGCTTCAATTCATTGAAAATGATCGCCCTGTAGTTGAGATGGGTCTGAAGGAATACGTCACTGGTTAGGTTGATCTATTGTGCCGTAAACATGTCATGTGCTCCACTCTTGAATAGAAGCCCCTTGTCCAAAAGGTGGCTTGAGCAGTAGACGTCCAGAGGGAATAGATTCCTCAGCATTTTTCCTTGTGGTTCTCTATAGGTATCAACTCCCCTCATTGCTTCCCAGGCATGTACAACCTCAGCAATGGTCGATTCAAGTGCACCACCGAAGTGTACGCTGATGATGGTGGAGATGGTCTTGGCGGTGATAGAGATTGGACGACCTCTAATCCATCCTCGTAGAGCATTTTTGTTCAATAGCTCCATCCTTTGATAGAATTCTTCTGCTAGAAGGATGCTGTAATCTTTGTCGTTGAGGCAGAAGAGGGGAAGTATTCCAGAGGCGTTCATATCCTCGCATGCCTTGACGCCAGCGGCTATTGTGCAGACTGACTGAATGTCAATGCACATCCCTGGAATATACAGTTTTGGGTCCAGGGCCATTATGACGTCATGTGAGGCAGGAAAAGTGGGATAGCCCGGAAGGTTGACGTCCACACTTGGTGGGATTTCAGTTTCGGGGTCTAACACCTTTCTGCTGTCACGCTTGGATTTCGAAGTTTTCGCCTGAAAGAAATGCAATAAAAAATTAGGGCTTTTCACCTCAAGAACTAAACAAGCAGAAATTTCAAGGTTTTCTGAGATTATTTGAAATTTTTGAAATGAAAACTTGAAACCCTAGAATGTTTAGAGAATCCAAACCAGAGAAATGTATAACAGAAGTTTTTCAAGAGGATAAACATTGAAAGCATATAAATGACTGTTAGTATCTAGGTGTTTAAGAACAACAATGGCGGAAACTGTACGAAACTCGAAAGTGACCGTTTGAATTCTAAAACAATTTTAGGTTATGAAATGAAATGCAAAACAGTAAACAATAAGTTTCAAGTAGTCGAGTAGAGAAGAACATACCATTGATGTTTGACGAGAAGAAGAAACAAGAAGATTTGGGAATGCAGAAAGCAGTTACACAGAGAGAGTATGAATAGAGAGAAATATTTTGTCAAAGGGGTTTCGTAAAGTTTTGCAAAAGGCGGTTCAAGGTCTATTTAAAGGCGAGAAAATTTTGGGGCAAAAGCGGGAACTTAAGATATTTTCTAAGTACCAAATTTTATCCTTGACCCCCTTTATTGCTTTAGAAACCTCTTTAATAAAAAATAGACTAAGTAAGAATACTGACCTTTAAGTCTTCCGGTAAAGGGAAACTTTACGTCTTCCGATCAGCCTAAAACTAAGTCTACCGGTATGAAAGAAAGGTAGTAAAACTTTGAAATTAAGCAGTAGGATCAATCATACCAAGATTTCTCCTTAAATAAGCAAACCTGGTGGCATCCAAATGGCTTTCAGGAGAATGTCGCCTAATTGATGCTCGCTTGGAACGTATTCCGCATCGATGTTACCTTTCTCCACATGATCTTTGAGGAAGTGATAACGAATATCAATATGCTTTGTCTTGGAGTGCATCATCGATTTTTGGAGACGAATTGTTGATGTGTTGTCACACATAATTGGACAATTTGCAGTCTTGATGTTGTAGTCCACTAGTTGTTGCTTCATCCATAGGAGTTGAGAGCAACAGCTGCTTGTAGCAATGTATTCAGCTTCTGTGGTTGAGTTTGCAACTGATCCTTGTTTCTTGCAATACCATGAGACAAGTCTATTACCAAGGAATTTTGTAAGATCCCGAATCCCGGTTAGCTTGAATTGCGTGCAATGCTCGCATTTCTTCTTTGGTTGATTGCTCGTTTGGTTAGTGAGAGAGTCTAAATGTGTATGAGAGATCACATTAAGACCAAAACACTTTTAAGAGATGCCAAATAGTTGTGGACTTGCTAAAGTCGCAAGTCGTAACTCGACGATAGTCGAAATGCAACGCGATTGAGAGTTTACTTGCGTTTCCCGTTCCTGACCTCGATTTGGTCCTAGATCCTTACATGATGATTAAATAACATGTTTAGATGTATTATACTTCTAGTTGGATGTATTCCTTAAGTCTCGTGAAGTTTCGACGTTTCGAGGATAACAATTCTCCTTATCGCGTAGTTCGAGATTGAGCCGGGTGATCGTCTCGCCCTTCGGGAGCCCTTTTCTCCTATCTGTTGTTCATCATCTGAGAGGCATTTAGGCCTATTTTGTAGCCCTTTTAGGTGTTTATAAGCATGGGTTGTTGCCCGTCGGTTTGTGGTTTCATTCGACGTTTCGTTAGCAGGTTGTTACGTCTTGCGCCGGTTTCGCTCCGGGTTGCTTCGAGTGTTGTTTATGGGAGTTTAGACCTACTTTAAAAGTGGTTTGAGACTTGTGTGGTTTAGCCAAGGGTTTGAGGACTTTAAGGGTTGAATTATAGGCTGTTTTGAAGCTTTAAGGCTTGCGGTTGCATGCGGGAACGATCAGGTGCGAACGAGACAATAAGAAAATTTCAGCAAGTGTGATGAGGACCCTTGCGGTCGCTTTGTTCCCCTACCATGCGACCGCATGGTAGGCATTCCCTGTTACAGGATTTTCTTCCTAATTCCAACAATTGTCCAACCTAACCCTACCCAAACCCAACCTAACCCACTCCTAAACCCTCCTAACTACCTTAAGTCATATCCTACGCATCTAATTGAGATTGGGAGGTGGATTAGTGGGGTTAATTAAAGAGAAACAAATTAATCAATCTAAACTACACCCACTTACTTCCCAACCCGTATAAGCCACAAACACTTGTCTTAAGCCTCCCATATTCAGCCACCACTCCATAAAAACGTGGGAGACTTCTATGAGAGCTTGAGAGAAGAGTTCTAGGGTTCTTGAGAGCCCAACCCTTGGAATCCATAGCTAGGAGCCTCCATTTCACAATCCACTCCATAGAATTGAAGAGGAGAGTGAGGAGAACAAGACCCACCAATGGGAATTTCGGGAATGGCAGCTTGTTAGGGGCTGAACTAAGGTAAGTTTCTACCCCTCTTTCTCCTTCTTATGGCTCCATTGACCCTAGGGAAACAATCATATTTGCTAAGTGAGGTCAATGGATGCAATTTCTAGGGTTGTTAGAGATGCCATGAACCCTAGGTTTCCAATTGTTGATAGAGCTTGGTTGAACCTATGTGAGACTTTGATTTATATGAAATTCACGTGTTAAATGGTCTATTAAACTTGGCTATGTGAATTGTTCATGGGTATTGAGCTTGATTGGTAGAGATACTTGGAAGGGGATTTTTGCCCTAATTATGTTTTGGCTTATTAACATGATGGTAAGCATGATTATTATGTTATATATGTCTAGTAGAGTATATTAGACCATGTTGTGTGATTAAATCATATTTTGGAGAATATGATTGGTAAGATGAACTAAATGAGGTTATGCTCAAATTGATGAATTTGTTCTATGTTGCATTGATAAATGATTTGTTGGGTTTATGTAAGTTCAACGAACTTGGGAGGATGGCTATTGATGATAGTTATGAATATAGGGGATATTGAGACCCATGGCTTCCATGCCCTAAATTTTGGAAAAGGGTAGATTGGACTCAACGGAGTCACTATAAGTTCTATAATGTGCTAAACGAACTTGGGTTAAAATCCTACGACGATTGGATTTCGTTTAATTAATGTTGTGATATGCATAGTCTCCAAACTTTAAACGGAATTATAATTATGATGACCTTATGGATTTTTATGCTTGGGAATTAAGCCCGAACGACTATTGGGATTTGGTTGTAAACTTTAATGAATTATTACGGTGTGGATTTATAAAACACATAAAGAATGAAATGTGTTAGTAAGACTCAACGGAGTCGTTATAAGGCCAATAAAATGATAAAGAGCCTTGGGTTGAAACCCTACAATGTTTGGGTTTGTTTGGGTTATGTTTGTGCGCACCGGGTTTTTGGTTTGTGTCCAATGGGGACACTCATGGTATGGAGACTTATTAGAAATATATCTTGAGCATGCTTGTTAGAGCATGGGACAATAGAGACCCACGTATGGTCACGAGAATATTTAAGAGAAGATCAAGAAATAATTCTCTTCTTAAGGATTTTGGTTGCGTGCATATAAAAGCACTTGTGAGAAACTGACTACGGAGTAGTCATGATGTTTTTGAGCATGGAATTAGTGATGTCGATCATGTATGACGATTAGGACTATGATTGAGTCCGGTGTACTTAAAATAAAGACTAAAATAATAAGTCTTGAATTGTGGATATTTTGAGACTAACGTAGTAGCCTTTGGTTTGATTTGAGTTGAGGATTATGGTAGACCTCACATTATGTTTTATTAAGCTTGTATGCTATACTTGACTTGGTTGATGACTTGAGGAATAATGAGTACCTCAATATGTAGTTTTTGAACTAAACTTGTAAGTTAGTTAAACACATTGGTTATATGCAAATATATGCATTGTTCATGATACTTGGTAGAGCATTATGTCCTACTTGATTTTATGCAATTATGTGCATGGTTTACGAGTTGTTGTAGAGCATTATGTCCTACATGATTTAATAAGCCCGATAATAATGAACTTGGTCTCATTGGTTTATGCAAGTAAATATCTACTTGATCGTTTTGGTTTAAGTCCAGCTGGCGGGTTTGGTTGTTGTGTCGGCAATGGGACGATTCATAGTCTTTGGAAACAATCGCTATGAATCGTTGCATTGGGTCCTTTTCTCCTCACTATTTGACCAATAGTGGGATGTGGTCTCGAGATAGAGCCATCTAGCCTAATTCTGAGCTCCCATTTCTCATCCGGAGACTGGATGAATGTAACGAGTACTCATTAAGGGAAACTGATGAGTTGTGATTATTTGGGGACGAAACCCCAGGGTATGATTGATTGGGTATTGAGCCCGGATCTTGGTTGAGATTGGATCTCATGGTAAGTTGGTTGGGTGTTGGACCCGAATTTGGTTGTAACAGTTCGATTTACGTTTCCTGTTACACATGTTTATTTATGAGCATTTATATGAAAGATATTATGCTACATGATTTATGTGAGTTTATGTGCTTTAAAAATTAAGTACATGTTTCTTGTTGGTATACTAGCATGATACCATGATTTTTATATGATTGCACATTATGCCATGCCATGACATAATATGCCATATAGTTGCATTTAGAAACTTACTGGGTCATTATGACTCACTCCGTGTGATTGTTTCCCTAGTGTGTGCAGTGATCCCGTTAGTACGCGCGGCGACTTCGGATATCGATTTCTAGCAGGTGGTCTTCCAAGCCATAAGCTTGGAGTTATTTATTATTAATGTTGTTATTTATCAGTGAGACTCGGATGTAAAGTTATGTAGACTTTACTTGGGTAGATTGTAGTAGTATGTTATTGTTATGCATTTGGGAGCCGGTTGTATATTCGAGCTTTTGTATCCTTAGAATTATTTCCGTTGTCTTTTCGAGCATGTGTGGCTCGCTTATTCTAGTTTTGGTATTATTGTTGTTCCTACCTCCGACAGTTTTAGTCGTGAGATCTTGGTTGGTGGTTTAGCATTGATGTTATATTGTTATAGTTGAATTGTCCCTCCGGCATGTTGTAGCCGTTGAGTGGTGTTTATCAGGTTGGGATTTTGTCTGTTGCCGGCCATGGTTGCCGATGGTTTGTTGCGCGTGTCTAATGTTGCGTCACGTGCGTCGAATTTTTGGGCCGAGAGATTTACTATCTCTTTGGTTGTTTATATTTAGGAGCTTGTTAGCTCGGGTCCCATTGTGGTTTTGCTTCCGCAGGTTTTAGTTTTTATTATCCTGTATTGCCGTTATGGCTTTGTCTTCTTGTCTTGAGCTTGTTGGCTCATCTTTTGACTCGCACCATTATGCTTAGCAGGTGCTTGTTTGTCTCTTAGCTTGGGTCGATGGCACTTGGGACCTTGGTCGTCACAAATTTCAAGTCCCACCGGTGCTTCTTCCGCTCACTTTGTGCTTTATAATGCATCCGAGTATCCAACTAGATCGAAATTGTTGTGTTTGGAATACCGATGCCTAGATTTGTTGTTCTTGAAACATATCCGATGATACGTTTGGCGTAAAGCAAATGTGATTCCTTTGAATCCGCCTGAAATCTTGCACAAACACAAACAAAGAAACATAATGTCGTCATCGGCAAGTAAGGTAAAGAAGTGAACCTATGATACCTCGGTACTTGGTCATGTTCTCTTGCTTTCCCTTTTCATCTTTGTCAAGATGACATTCGGTAGACATTGGAGACTCAAATCCTTTAGCTGAATCAAGACCAAACTTCTTGATTAGTTCCTTTGCATATTTGGTTTGACTGACGAAGATTCCGTCGAAAGTCTGTTGAATCTGCAGTCCTAGAAAGTAGGTAAGTTCGCCCATCATGCTCATTTTGAACTTGCTTTGCATCAGCTTCTCGAATCTTTTACACATGCTTTGGTTAGTTGATCCAAAGACGATATCGTCCACATAGATTTGTACCAGAAGAGAATGACCTTTGTGCTTGAGGATGAATAAGGTAGTGTCTATCCTTCCTCTCACGAATCCTTGTTCTGTTAATAACTTGGATAGAGTTTCATACCAAGCTCTGGGAGCTTGCTTCAGGCCATAGAGAGCTTTCTTGAGTCGGTAGACGTGATCCAGTTTGTCTGAAATGACAAATCCTGGAGGCTGTTCCACGTATACAATTTCTTGAAGATCACCATTTAGAAAGGCACTCTTTACATCCATCTGATACACTTTGAAGTCCATGAACGAGGCATAAGCTAGAAAGAGTCTGATTGCCTCTAGTCTAGCAACATGAGCAAAAGTTTCATCGAAGTCAATTCCTTCTTCCTGTCGGTAGCCTTGAGCAACCAGTCTAGCTTTATTTCTGGTGACATTTCCATCTTCATCTCTTTTGTTTCTGAAAACCCATTTGGTGTCGATGATCGGATGATCGCCGGCCTTTGAACTAAGTTCCACACCTTGCATCTTTCAAACTGGTTCAGCTCTTCTTGCATAGCTTCAATCCAGTTATGATCTACAATAGCTTCATCAATCTTCTTTGGCTCGAGTTCAGATACGAATGCATAGGCAAACATAGTCTCTTCTCGAACTTTATTTCTCGTACGAACTCATGTGTTGAGATCACCAATGATTTGAGAAATAGGATGATCTCTTGTTTCAATAATGGTTGGAGGAAGATCACTTATGGTGGGTTCTTCCCTTAAGAATTCCGGATTAGGTTGAGAAGGAGATTCACCAAAATCTGGTTCAGAAGAGATAGGATCTTCACAACCTTCATTTTCTGGTGAACAAGAAGGATGAGTGATCTGTAAAGGTGCTTGGGGTAAAAACAAGAGATGGGTTCTCGGGTCAACGTAAGGGTTGAATCGGTATCGGCAGTTCAGTCCGCCGTGAAGGGTTAGCTGCATCGAGGGGTCTCAGCTGCCGCTCGATGAGGAGTGGAAGTAGATGCTGTATTTGTACCTGTCTCATCATTATCAGAATCATTAGCAACGTTCGGAGCCTTTCTAGGCTCTAACAAGTCATATTCATCAAAAGAAACATGCACAAATTCTAAAATTTTCAAATGAGTTTTACTGAAAATGAGAAATGCTTTTGAATGTTTGGAATACCCCAAAAAAATTCCTTCGTCTGATTTTGTATCAAATTTTCCTCTATATTCTTTTCCATTATGAAGAATAAAACATTTACAGCCGAAGATTTTAAGAAATCCTATGTTGGGGGCCCTTCCTCTCCATATTTCATATGGAGTCTTGTTAGGAAACTTGTTTACCAGGGATCTGTTTTGAGTAAAACATGCAAAGTTGACGGCTTCTGCCCAGAAGTACTTTGGAAGTTTAGCTTCTGCCAGCATAGTTCTTGCTGCTTCGATTAGTGTTCTGTTCTTTCATTCAGCTACACCATTTTGTTGAGGAGTACCGGCAGCAGAGAAGTTGTGGCCGATCCCATGGTCATCGTAGTATCTTTCTACACCATTGTTCTTGAATTCCGTGCCATTGTCTGATCTTATGTCACTAATGTCTTCAAGCTTTTGAGTTTGAAGTCGTCTGAAAAGCGCCGTGACTAGATCATACGTCTCATCTTTTGATGTCATTGTTTCAATCCAGGTGAATCTAGAGTAGTCGTCAACTACTACAAGTGTATACTTGTCTCCGTAAATACCGATCGTTGTGATTGGTCCAAAGAGATCCATATGCGTAAGTGAAGAGGTCTGCTTGTTGACAAGACGCTTTCTTTTGAAGGAAGACTTGGAAAGTTTTCCTAGCTGGCAGGCTTTACAACTTCTGTCATGGTCGGCAGACACCGTCGGTAGACCTTTGACAAGCCCATCTTTTGAGAGCTTGGAGAGGTGCTTGAAGTTGAGGTGACTGAGACACTTGTGCCATAGCCAATTGTTGTCACGAACGTTGTTAGCTACTAGGCAAAGGTTTGAGAATCTCCCTAGAAGATTTAAGTCCACGACATAGACGTTTCCTTGTCTATTGCCTGGCCGCAAGATTGTAGAGCAGATTCACCGTTTTGATGAGGCACCGTTGGAGTTGAATTGGCATAGTAATCCTTTGTCGCATTGTGATATGCTCAGAAGATTGTGCTTTAAGCCACTCACTAGAGAAACTTTGTTGATGGAGAGACTTCCTCTAGTGATTGAGCCATATCCAATTGTCTTTCCTCTTGCATTGTCTCCGAAAATAACAGTGGGTCCTTTGGCTTCAGCTATATCTATAAGAAGACTTCTGTTTCCTGTCATGTGTCTTGAGCACCACCGCCCTGTACCGATGTCTTTGTTTTCTGATTCTATAGCCATGAAGCAATCCTGAAAAAGAATTAAAGCAACAAGGTCCCCTTTATTTTCTTTTGGGTCCTTAAGGATTAGCAACCTTTTGGAACCCATACCTGCCTGACATTGAGAGAACTGGGTCTCTCAGATCTTGGAGGAAACCTTAGCAGGCATTCTGGGCCCAGATGGCTAGGCAATTGCAAGAATGACATAAGTGGAAATTCCATAGAGAACTGTTAGTGACTTTAGCTGAAGAGTGATTATGATCATCCTTTTTCTTGACATCCATTCTTGGTTCAGCTTGCTTGTTGACGGTAGACTTAATTGGTTTCTTATGAATCTTCCTATGTAGGTTATCACCGGACTTAGCTTTAGCTTGTCTGTTGATTACCCTTTTTGGAGGATTAGGAAGAGTACCTTTAAGTTTACTTTCAACAGGTATAGGAGCCTTGCCTGTTTCATAGACAAACTTGATAGTTATCGGTAGAGGTTTAGTAGGTCTACCACCAGCAGACTTTGCCTTAGCAGAGTTGTTGCCGGCAGACTTCACTTTCTCTACCGTTACCTTTTCAGGTTTCTCATTTGAATCAGTCATCTTGGCTTTTCCTTTCTGAACTTTTGGGTAAACATAGGGAACACTTGAATAGCCAAGGCCTTGTTTCCCTTTATTTCCAAATGTTTGTTTAGAGAAAGATATATCATTAGCAGTCTCGGAGGATTCACCTTTCTCTGTGACTGAAGGGAATGTCGAAAGGGGCACATCTGAATATCCTATGCAAGATTTATCATTACTAGATTTTTGGCTTGAAAGGATTTCTTCGAAGGCATCCTTGGAGCTGTTCCAGGAGTCAATTGTCTTTTTCAAGGCAATTTTCTCTAGGTCAAGTCCTTTGATGTGCTCAGTAAGACATTCAATTTTATCACAAAGGAATTTGTTTTCTTCCTTCAGGTTGATACTTTCTTGTTGACAGCTATTGAGGGTTTGAATCTCAGCTGCCATCATAGAATTCTCAGCAGTAAGTTTCTCACAGTTCTTTGCAAGTTTAACATAGGCTACTCTAAAGGAATTAAATTCTTCAAGCATATCTTGATTATCCTTGAGAAGTTCTTCCTTACTGAAGCTGTCACTGTTGGTTTCACTTTTATCCAAGGGACTAGGTGAAACTTCGACTTCATTTTCAGAGTCATAGGTAGGATCTGAATCATGAGCTATTAAGCATAAGTTAGCTTGCTCACAATCATCCTCCTCCTCTTCTGAATCAGTCTCAAACCATGTAGCAACCTGTTTGTCTTCTATGTCTTCAGCCAACATACCCTTTTGTTTTTGAAATTTTCTATAAGTAGGTTTTCGGTATGCTTCAAATTTTGGCTTTGGACATTTGGAGGCAAAATGACTAGGTTTTCTACAATTGTAACAAACAAGCTCTTCCTTAGATGAGCTTTCACCATTCTTCCTAAAAGGTTGTTGGTGTGTGTTCTTCCTTCCATATTTTGCAAATTTTTGAAAACGTTTTACAACCATAGCAAATTGTTCATCTGATAGAAAATCATTTTCACAGGAGGAAGTGGAAGGTTTGTTTTCAACAGTGGTTTCTTCTTGGACCATGGCTGGCAAGGACCCAGTTCTGAACTGTTTGTCTTGCTCTAGAGCTTGATTTACTTCAAGCTCATAAACCTTCAAACTTGCGTAGAGACTACAGAGAGTCATCTCGTTTAAGTTTTTGGATTCTTTCATAGCCGTGGTCTTAACATGCCATAAGCTACCTAGAGAGCCTAAAAACTTCATGTTCATTTCCTTTTTGTCATAAGTTTTACCAAGAGAAAAGCATCTATTTATTACCTCACTGAATATGGTGGCAGATAGATTAGCTGATGTTGCGCACGAGCATGGTAGTCAGTTAGTTTTTTCAGATTACTTACCTTTGCCAGTTAGTGTTAAGAGGGCTTTGGCTTTTGATTCGCATGGCATATATAGTTTTAGAAAATAGTTTCCGAGATTGTATTTATTTCTTTCTAGAGGTAAGGCTCCTTTGTCCCCCCGTTCCAAGGGTAAGGCTGGTTGTCCCCCTCTTGTTTGTTATCTTTTCTTATTAATAAATTTGCGCAGGGTGCCGCCCCTGTTTCCTTAAAAAAAAATTACCTCACTGAAGCGATCGTATGCTTGTCTCAAGGTTTCCTTTGGATCCTTTTTGAAAGAATCAAACTGCTGGATGTATGTGTACTTTCTGTTATCTCTTGTGTCTTGGTCTCCTTCCAAGTATTCCACAAGAGCTTCCCACATCTCTTTTCCAGTTGTACATCGAATCACTTGCTGGTCTGTGCTTGTGTCCAAAGAGCTGGTGATTATATTATTTGCTTTACTGTCAAGCTCAACCGTTTCGCCCCTCGGTCCATTTCGATTCTTCTTTGGGAACTTCGCAGATTCAGCGATGGAGGCTAGAAGGTTGGCCTTCATTGGTATATGTTGACCTGCAGTTACGCACTTCCATAACCTGTTGTCAATGGAGTTCATAAATCGCATTACTTTATCCTTCCATACATCAAAATGACCTTCGTCCAATATTGGGACGTGGTTAGCATTAGATGTAGGCAGCATGTAGTGTGTTTGTGCCATTTGATCGTATCTCTCAAGAGTTTAATCTCGGAAAAACTTGTTTTCAAAGAGTAAGGTTCTGATACCAATTGTGGGTCCCAACGGGCACACTAATAAGCTAGAAGGGGGGGGGGTTGAATAGCTTATTATACACTTAAAAACTTTTGTTTAAGTTCTTTGAAAGATACTTACAATCTATGGAAAAGATTGAAGTAGCGGAAGACTTTCAAAGTAGCTGTTTTAGGTCTGCCGATAAGGACTACCGGTAGACCTTTGACAGTTTGCTTAAGTTCTGCTGTATAAAGAATAAAGATGATTAAAGTAATAAATAGTTCAAACAGTAGACAAACAGTAAGAAAATAACACAAGTAATTTAAGATGGTTCACACTATAAAGAGTGCTACATCCACCACCAAGGCAGTCAACCTTGGATTTAAATAGTGCACTATGTTTTCCACTAGATCTATTACAAAGAATATTCCTAATGGATCGTGTACAAAATATTGACTTGTGTTTGGGGTCTAGGGAATTAAATATCTGTAAAAACATGATATTTAATTCGTGCAGAAGTATAGTTAATGAATGAATAACAACAAGAAGTAGAGAAATAAATGTTGATGCACGACTTCTTGTTGTTGACAAGGATTTCTAGATCTGTTGAGGATCTCTTGAATGCATTGAGTTGTAAGACTTGGAGTTATGAAGTTTCAGAGCAATCTTTTAAGTGTTCGATCGATTCTGTACAGTGTGTCGTTTTTCTCCAGTCTTCAATGGTAGTATTTATAGCAGGTGCACTTCGGAAAGATCCGTTGGAGTAGACGAAGACTTTAACAACTCTATTATGAATGCATTAAATGCATGGGGCTGTCAGTCAAGAAATTCGTCTTCACAGATATCTAGAGCAGGGAATGATTTCTGAGATCTTCGAAAAGTGGGGCAACTGATGTCGAGATCGAGAGTTGTTACGCATGTAGGTGACACTGTTTTTCCATCGCTCAGACGAAAAGTCTTCTGCTTTTCGGAAAGCTTTCAGCTGGCTTTATAGACAGGAATGTCTCAGTTTAAATTCAAACAGTGATGAGATAAATTTAAACTGATCCATTTAATCATTGTTGGATAGGACACGTCACGAATGACCAGGTGGACACGAGGTCTGCCGTTTGTAAGCTTTGAGCAGGTCTTCTGGTGAAGCTTGTAAAGAGGTCTTCCGCTGAACCTGTAAAGTCCTATTAAAAACTATACTTGGCAAAGTTCTATACACATTTTCCACGCTAACCGATACGCAGCCCGATTAGCCACTTAAGTATAAAACTAGGGTAATGAACTGAACATATATAAATCTAACACAAGAATCAACACCGTGGATAGCATTGCTGTTGCTCGTGTCGCCAGAGCATTTCTATTTTTCTTTTTAGGGATGTCACTCTTTGCCAATTTATCCACCTCTTTGAGAGTCTCCCTCATAGGCTACCTTCGGGAACTGGACCGCGTGATTGAATATGACTGGGGGCAGGCGGGCCTGGCTGAACTTTATGCCTCTATGGATAGGGCGAGCCGGAATGAATCACCGGTTATGACTGGCTTTGCTCCTGCTTGGGAGGTACATTTATTTTCTCCCCACTTTCAATTTTTCTGTCAGCATTTATATATATATATATATATATATATATATATATATATATATATATATATATATATATATATATATATATTCAGGTGTGGGCTTACTCTGTGTTTGATTATACACTAGGCCACTATGCAGGAGCGTTTACAGATCACCTTATTTGGCCAAGTTTGTAAACGCAAACCGGAAGAAGAAGGATAGGGATGGCCATTTTCTGGAACGACTTGGGCTACGTGACAGGATAGATAGCTCGACCTCGGGCTCAGTGGATTTAGTTCCTTGGCAAAATTTGGTAGGGCCATATGAGGTTACCCTAACATTGAGCCGCTGCCGGATTCTCATGGTGTCGATCATGAATGATTCCTTATACATGGGCGAGCGAGTTAATCGCCAACATGTCCTGTACTCGACATTTCCGGTGGTGCCTCCTTCACCTCCCCCTTGGGTGATTGTTCCAGATCTTCTTCCGAACATGTATCTTTACCTGTCAAAATTTTTCATGCCGCCCTGCGATTATCCAGTCATGCCATATGAGGAGTTCTTGAGGATGATGTTCCATCCTGCCCCTGCAGTTGCTAGGCGTGCATCCGATGCATGTGATAGGCCAGGGTCCTCTCACCCAGCTCTTGGTTCACATTCGGAGTTCTCTATGCCCGATGATGCCTTCTCCACCTTCCCATATCATCGAGACAGAAGACTTATAGAGCAAGTCTTACCCGATGTGGATATTCCTTAGGAGTACCGTGTCCCTGATCATGCTCGCACAGTATATATCATCACTCATTTTTTTTAACATCACTCTCCTTTTTTTTAGCATCATCATTCATTTTTTTTATATCACTCTTTTTTTTTTACTGATGCATTTCTTTTGCTGCCTCAACACCCTCTTTTTTTTTCAGGTTAAGGTGTCCACATATAAGAGGCTGCTGCGGGGATTTGTTAGCATCAACAAACTTTACCAGAGGCTTATGGATGACTTTTCTTGCCGGGGAAATGATGCTATACGGCAGACCAGACGCCGTGATGCTGACGACGATGAAGCTGGCGGGTCGGCTCGCCCTCGGGTAAGAGGTAGAGGTCACTGACTTGGCGGCGAAACGAGTCCTCGAGTGATGGGAGGCGGTTTTGATAGAGGCAGAGCGTCCTGCGATTATTAGCTCCTACAACTACACACATTAGTTTTTCTTTTTCTTTCTATTTTTTTTCTGTTTTTTATTTGCACCAGAATTTGTACAAACATTTATTATGCAGCGCAATATAATTTTATATGATGCGAGAAAATAAAATGCAGACTCAAAATGCATGCAGAAAATAAAGCTATATTGGGCTCGAGAGGGCTTTTCTGGAGATATTTCGAGGAGAACAAGGCATCCGCCTCCTCCTGTGCTTGGGCATATAATTGTTGCCAATACTATTCATCATAGCCTATCTTCTTAGCCTTCTTAACTTTCTTCGTGATCAGACAAGGGCGACAGTCGACGGCCGGGGCAGAAAACTGGGACACCAGGTTGTTTGAGGAGACAGAAATAGCAAAGCTGGCGCCACCCATGCATGAAGTGGGCGCCAAGCCTGGTTGGAGCATGGGTGGCACCCAGTTCCTTCTTCTGGGCAATCTTTTTCAGCCACTGTTTGCCACTGTTTGCGAAGAATTCGTCAGTTTCTTTGAATTTGCGTATAAAACGGAGGCCGAGGCAGCGCAAATTTCTCACACCTATTGCTTCTTCTTCGCATTTGCTTTCTCTTGAGCTCGTTCTTTTGCCCAGCTAATCTTCCTTTCGTCAGATAAGCTTTCTATCTTCCTCAAATGGCCGCACCAGTTCACACAGCACTGGAAATAGAGATCTATGAAAATGCTCTTGATTTCTGGATCCTTTCCCTCCGGTCGGATGGGTGCGACTGGTTTGAACATATTTTTGGATATAGGTGCCTGCTCTCATGGAGGATTATAGTCATTAATTGGGACATGTTGAGGGGATCCTCCAGGTTTTGGTCGCCTCAAGACCATCTTTTTAACTTCGGTATGAACGAAATGTGCCCCACTTATGAAGAGTTCTGTGCAATGGTGGGGATGGCACCTTCCTGCCTTTTCGCCGTGCCTTCTCATCGGAGGTGCCCATATATGGCAATTAGGGAGCTGTTTCGTACTGCTCGTCTCGCTACTCCGGGCTTTTTCAACGGAGTAACTTTCAATTTGACTAGTGTCCTTCCTGGAGCCTTACAGAGTTCAGGGAGGATGATGTGGATTATTTGAGGCGTCGGCTGTCTGCACTTTTTCTGTGCCTGGTAGGGAGATATTTGATGGTGGGTCAACCCGGATTCATTGACGTGCGGGTCGTTGAGCTAGCATTGCAGGCACGGGATCGCCGTCTGAATATTATTCTGGTGATTCTGGCAGAGACGCTGGCGGGCCTAGATGCTTTTACAGGCAGTGATGAATTATTCCTTACCGGCAGCCCCATTTTGCTCCACATGTGGATGAAGGAGCACTTTCTTTGTGTGATGGGCCCCGTACCGCATGGAGCAATATATGATCCAGGGCTTTATGGCTCTCGAGGCCGCTTCCCTCAGACCAACTATTCCGAGTATGATTGGGCTGAGAGCTTATTTCGCAGGGGCTCCATGGACATAGTTTGGGTGATCAGCCATTGGCAGATCTGGCGCTTTATCATGTATTCCGCAGAGTATAATCAGGTTGTCATGCTGGGCATTGAGCGGACTTCTTTTTACAGAGCTGACAGGATCTTGCGCAAGTTCGGGAGAGAGCAGCTTATCCCTGACCCAACCCATCGTGTATATCTGGAGGCAGATAATAATAACAGGGACCTGGGTACCACTATCCAGGGAATGTGGCAGCGAGATTTTGATAGGCTGGAGGTGGCCTATTTATTTTCTGATTATATGCTCCTCTCCCACGAATATCTGTCGTGGATCATGGTGGCAGCTGAGGGGTCGTCCCGCGTGATCAGGCATGGACTGAGGCGAATACTGGGCAGTCATATTGGCAGTGGCATAGACGCTCGCCTAATGGAAATAGGCAAGGACATTGATAGTTCGGGGCTAGTCGTCCCCTAGGCCTTGCAAAGGAGTTTAGGCGGGTGCACAATCTTGGTGCCCGGATAGCTCCTGGACCAAATACAGCAGGTCCTAGCAATGTGCCCCCTCGGCTAAGCAATGCAAGCAGGCAGAATTACCCTTGGGAACCAGAAGTGGCTGCTCCCCCCTCAGACTGGATGGGGCACGACTTTCAGGAATGATGGCAACGAGCTTCCTCGACTGAGCAACGCAAGCAGGCAGCGTAATTTTTGGGAGCCAGAGGAGGCTGTTCCTCTTCCTCAGCCTGGATGGGGCACCACCCTTAGAAATGATGGGGCCGGTCCAAGTAACACAGCTGTCCAGGAAAATGGGGATGCCGATGACGAGTAAGAAGACACTTCCGGGGGCTCTCATGCGGATGAGACTAGAGCTTCTTCTGCGCCTTGCAGGAGGAGTATATGGGCCTGACTTGGTGGACGCTGCAGGCACTAACGGACCGCTTCGGGGCTTAGGCTGCAAAAGAAGGATAGTTTTTGGGGGAACAAGGGGGGTAGGTGTAGCAAAATATTATGTACAAAGCAAATAATACACAATCTAAATCTCTTTAGCAATTACTCCTAAGGTTCACCTTAGGACCTTGTAATATTATATTTTAGTGTTTTATATGTGAGCTTTTTGTCGTGGTTTTTCTTTTACTTTTGTCAGTCGAACCCTCGCATGCTGAAGACTGGAGGTAGGATGCTGAGGATTCAAATGGTGTCTTCCCTCTCCTTTTTCTCCTGATTTGATTTTTTTATATGCTCTAATTTTTTCCTAGGCCGCCCTTTTGGGTTTTCAACCTAGCGAGCCCTTATTTCTCCTTTTATTGTTTATTTTTTTATTTGCTCTAATTTTTGTCTAGGATGCCCTTTCGGGTTTTCAGCCTAGCGAGCTGGAGAGGGAATCACTTGCCAGATAAGTTGGCTCAAGTATAATACCTTTTGTGTTTGTCAAGATTGAAGGGCTGAACGAGATCTTCTCGTTCTTGGTTCGTGAGAAGTACGACACCTCCCGACCGGATCTCTTTGACAATATACGGTCTCATCCATAGAGATTTCCATTTTTCCCTAGTATCAACATAACTAGGGGGTTTTTCTCGAAGTACGAGGTCCCCAACTTGGATGTCGCGGCCTTTGACTTTTTTATTGAAGGCCCGGGCTATGCGCCTTTGATATGCTCGGGTATGCTCTTGGGCTAACAAGCGCCGTTCGTCAATTAGGGCTAATTCTTCAAATCGCCCTTTGACCCAATTAACTTCTGCTATGCCGGATTCCATCATTACTCTTAATGATGGTGTTTCAACTTCTATTGGTAGAACTGCCTCCATGCCATATGCCAAGGAGTAAGGGGTAGCCCCAGTGGGTGTACGGACCGAAGTGCGATAGCCCCAGAGGTGTGACGCCCCAAATTCGGCACCGACACCACGGTCCCACAATTTGGCCACGTCACCAACAATCATAACTTAAATCATAAATGTTCTAATCTCGTAATAATTAAATCTTAATATCCTTGACTTAATTCAAAATAACCCAAATAAATTAAATACAAATTCTATCTAAAAACTTGACATAAATCCATAATTAATTTAAGTATTGTCAAATAATTTCATAAGTAAGACCAAATCTAATATTCTTGGAAGTCGCCATCTTGGTCTACCCGAACCAAAAATCCTCTAATAATCTTACTCATTACCTGAGAAAGAAGAGTATGAAAGGGTGAGCGAACAATGCTCAGTAAGTTCATATACAATCCCTCCGGTTACTAAGGAGGAGTTGACCAGAAATAAATCCGAGATGATATATTTTCGAATAATCAAATTTCATAAATTAAACATCGATAAGCGGAAGCGAATATCAAATTTCGAATTAAGTGAGCAAGAATCCAAACAAAAAATAATGCTCAAAGGTGACTCGAGTAATCAACTATCACTAACCGTCCCATACCAATTAGTGACAATTGACTACTCACAGAATCCCATGATCATAAGTAAATTCATAAATCATAGTTCATAGTTCATAGATCATAGATCATTGGTATATCCGGATAACCACGCCACGGGCCAAGTGGCGTTCATAAGTATCCTAAATCATAGTTCATAATTCATAGTGTCATAAATTCAACTTAGTGATCATGGTAGAATTTCAAGCAATCAAATAATTTTACAAAATTAGGCATCGCCAAAAATCATACTTTCATATAAATGGTATCTCACATGGAATTCAATAATTATGTGAGAATAACAGATAATCAAGTAATGAGTTCGAAAGAAGCGTAAACGACGGAGTTCAAATTCAAATGCCGATTTAAAATCGGTGTACGTTTCAAGAAATATCGAAGACAAGAAATTTAATGGAAACCTAACGAACGATATATAAAAGATCAGAGACCTAAAAGAGGTATAATCCCTTACCTTAATTTTGTTGCTGAAC
Organism: Codonopsis lanceolata; assembly: GCA_013146195.2. NCBI lineage: Eukaryota > Viridiplantae > Streptophyta > Magnoliopsida > Asterales > Campanulaceae > Codonopsis > Codonopsis lanceolata. Next base: position 64,094,304 of record CM028381.1, read on the forward strand.
TAACTTGTACATGAAGAAGTGCAACGACTCCTGATATTTAAGCCTAGAATACAAATATACAGTTTAATCAAATACTTCTTCTACTCACAGTTTAATTACTTCTTATCATACGTAATATTGCTCCTAACTAGTAACATGTTTGTTGAACACACTGGACAACCATGCAATGCTAAAACCATTTGATCATAGGCAATTATTTCGCGCACCACCCATTCTTCTCAATTGGAGTTGATCATAATTATCCAAAATAAGGACAACTAACTTCCTGCTCAAAAATATCACCATTGAATGTACTGACCAATCTATTCCTTAACTATTATTTTAATTGTTACACAAGAAGGAACAAGACACACTAATATTATTTGATTAATATAAAACAAAAATGAAGAATCAACCCATCTTACCTTACCTTTCTAAGTCTACTGCCATGCATAATTCGTTCTCTCCTTCCCCCATATTAAAACATTCAATACTTCCACATACATATGCCATACACTCTGCCCAAGTCGAAAATCATACTAACAATGTTAACCAATTTACTTTGATTATACTACTATTTTATTAATAGGATGGAATCAAACCTTATTGTATAATCTTTGTTAGCCTTTCTTTCTCCAAAAAGCCATCTCCTTCACTCGCCGCCTCAACCTTTTTCTCTTCTTAATTGTTCTATTTCCTCTATTCTCAACTTATTTATATAAAACCCTACCAGGTTTTCTAACCCTAAAATTAACTGGACCAAGATTAATTAAGTAATATTAATAGAGAATTAGTACTAAGGTTTAGTCAAAAGTGGGCCTAGCCCAAACCCAAATTAATTAGTTACCAAATAAGTCCAAAACAAAAATTTTATTTTTAGTCAATATAACTTAATATTTTAAAATTGAAATAATTGGGGTATTACAAGAGGGCTAACGCCAATTTTTCAGGCTAGTCTTTTCCCGTGTCAGCCATTTTTCTGATGATGTTTTTAAGTGTTTTGTTGGATGCTTCAACGGCACCGTTGGCTTGTAGCCGATAGGGGGAGGATTTATGCCTTTGGATCTTGAATTCGTCGAGCAGACGATTCATATCCCCTTCAAAATGTGTGCCGTTATCTGAGATTATTTCAGAAGGCACTCCGTATCGATATATGATGTTGGTCCTGATGAATTCGGACACCTTTCGGGCATTCAGGATTTTATAGGAAGAGGCCTCCACCCACTTTGTGAAGTAATCGACGGCTACTAGGACATATTCATGGTCATTGGATCCCTTCGGGTGAATTTGGCCTATGATGTCGATTCCCCATGTTGAGATGGGCCAGGGGGCTGTGGAGTTATATAAGACGTGCGGGGGCACGTGCTACAGATTTGCAAAATGCTGGCACTTGTCGCAATGACACACCCACCGAATATAATCGGTTTCAAGCGTGCTCCAATAGTACCCATGCCGGATAACTTTCTTGGACAACGTATGGCCATTCATGTGGACCATGCAGTTGATCCATGATTTGCTCAGCTTTGGCCTGATCGACGCATAATAAATTAAGGCCTTGATAGTGCCTTTTATATAGGCTGCCACCGCTGAGTACAAATTGTGAAGCCCACCTCCGCATGGAGACTTTCCCTCTTTTGTCCAGGCGAGGAGGATAAATCCCTTTTTGAAGCAGATTTAGGATATCAGTGTACCAGGGCTCGTGATCTGCTTCAGGGGCTGCATTAATTTTGAAGCAGTATGCCGGGGTGACCCTTTTCCAACTACAAATGGCTGAACATTAGTTTCTGTGGGAATTTGGACTAGCGATGCCAGAGTGGTCAAGGCATCGGTGAAATGATTTATATCTCGTGGCAGATAGTGGAACGAGATAGAGTCAAATCAGACGGCCAGTGCTGTTAGTTTGGCATGATAGAGCTGCAACCTAGGATCCTGGGTCCTCAATTTCCCTTCGACTTGATTTATAATTAGGGCAGAGTCTCCATAGACCTCGAGATCTTTGGCTCCCCTTTGGATAGCTTCTTCTAGGCCAACAATACAGGCTTCAGACTCTTTCGTATTATTTGAGCATTCGAATTCCAATCTTATGGCCAGCGGAGTATGAGAATCGGCTGGGTCTATGAGCAAGATTCTTATGCCAAAGCCTCTTTTATCTGCGGCTCCGTCAAAGAACATCTGCCAACTGGTGTCATGGTCAGTGATTTCCAAGACACATTCATCCGGGAAGTCAGGCTCAGTTACATCTTCGGCTTTTAAGGGCAGATTGGCTAAGTGGTCTGCAATCACGCTGCCTTTGATAGATTTGAGTGTGACATAAGTTATGTCAAACTCGTTGAGAAGAAATGACCATTTAGCCAATCGGCTGGAAAGTGAAGGCTTGCCGAAGATGTACTTTATAGGATCCATCCTGGAAATGAGCTTGATGGATCGTCCTTGTAAGTAGGTCTTGAGCCTTTGGGTTGCCCAGACTAGACCGGTGCAGCTTTTCTCCAAATCTGAGTAATTTAGCTCGCTTCCTTGCAGCTTCCTACTTATGAAGTATATGACATTTTCAATGTAGAAATTTTCTTTCTCTTGGGTGAGCATAACCCCTACTGACGTGTCTGTGATGGTTAAATATATGAGGAGAGGTTTATGCGTATGGGGTGGAGCTAGCACAGGTGCATTGGTAAGATATGCTTTTATTTTTTCGAAGGCTAGCTGGCATTTTTCGTCCTTAGACTTGGTCAGTATTTTTCTTTAGGAGTTTGAAGAGGGGCTCACATGTGGTTGTTAGCTGTCTGATGAAACAGCTCATATACTGCAATCGGCCTAGGAAGCCTTTGACTTCGGTTGGAGTTTTTGGCCGCGACATCTCTAGGATGACTTTGATTTTTGCTGGCTCGATCTCGATGCCCTGCTCGGTCACCAAGAATCCCAGGACCTTGCCTTTGGTAACCCCAAATGTGCATTTGGTGGGGTTACACTTCATCTGGTGCTTTCTTAACCTTTCGAAGAATTTTCGAAGGTCTTTGATATGGGCACCATTGGCGTCACTTGAGTGCACGATCATGTCGTCAACATAGACTTCCATTTCTTTATGGATCATGTCATGGAAAAGGGTGGTGGCAGCCCTTTGGTAAGTAGACCCGACATTTTTCAGTCCAAATGGCATGACATTATAGCAATAAGTCCCCCAAGGAGTAGTGAATGAGGTCTTCTCCTGGTCCTCTGCCGCCATTTTGATTTGATAATAGCCCAGCATGCCGTCGACGAAAAATCTGATTTTATGAGCAGCGATGGTGTCTACCACAATATCAATATTGGGTAGAAGGAAGTTATCTTTGGGCGACGCCTTATTGAGGTCGCGGAAGTCTACACAGATCCGGACCTTCCCGTTGGACTTGGGAACGGTCACTATGTTGGACAGCCAGATCGGGTATTCAACTACCCAAATGAAATTGACGCGCAACTACTTCATGCTTTCTTCTTTGACTTGTAGTGACCATTCCGGCTTAATCCGACAGAGCTTTTGCTTGATCGGCCGAGCATCCAGATATATGGGGATCCGGTGTTCGACTATGACTGGGTCTAGCCCGAGCATGTCTTCGTAGGACCATGCGAAGATATCTACAAATTCTTTGAGGAGATCAATGAGTGCTACCCTTTAAGAGCCTTTCATAGCTGCCGATTTTTATTTCTCTGGTTTCATTGTTCAAACCCAGATTGATAGTAGATAAGTCTTCAGTTGCTGCTGATGAATGATGTTGTTCCTGGTGCTCAACTGACTTTACATGCTCAAGCAAATAATTTTTATCTTTTGGGTCCATTTCATCAAATGACTAATTATTATAGTTATTTAATGCGTCTTTTAATGTAGGTGCAACTAAGGAATAAGCAAAGACATTTAGATTATCATTAAACGCAAACTGTACAGGGCTTATTACATTGTTGAGGAACTGGGGTTTGAGATCCTTAACTTTAGGGAGCGGATCGGTGGATGACCAATCCGTAAAGCTAGGGGAAGAAGTAGGGATAGTATATCCAAAGCGGTCCACTAGATCTGCGGGAGTCAAAAGTGGACCAGTCGTAGTATACTAGTTCTGTAGAGGCTTATTAGTAATAAGCTCAAACTCAACAGGGAGCCTTACATAACCAGTGCCTCCGTCTATCATACCCAGGAAGCTGTTTCTCAGACTTTTATTAGAAACTCATTGGTTTAGAACTTCGAGCATCATGCTTTTCAAATCTTCCATGTCAGCCTTCATTTTGGTGGGGTGGGGGAGTTGGATTTTGGTATATGCTGGCAGGATTAGGGAAGACTGGGTTAATTTCTTGCTGTGGTATCTGGTAAGGATTTTGGGTAGGATAAGGATTTTGGGCTGGATAGGGATTTTGGACAGGATAGGGATTTTGGGCTAGATAAGGATTTTGGGCTGGATAAGGATTTTGGGCAGGATAGGGATTTTGGGCTGGTGGATTTCGGGCAGGTGGGTTATTGGCGGTTTCGGTTTGGCGGCCAAGATCATTAGGAGGTAAATAAGTGGTGACTTGACCTGGCGGGTTATAGCTTTTTGGGTCCATATGTGGGCTATTCTGGAGTGGGTTAGTTATGGAAAGAGGGAGGTCATTTGGGTTCTGGGGAATATTGGTGCTTGGGAAAGGATATGGAGGATAGGATGAGTAAGGGTTGATATTTGGGTAATAAGGACTTGGTGGAGAATTAATTTGGATTTGGGGTTGTGGCAGTGTTTGGTGGGTTAGTGTTTGACTGGGGGTTTGGGTTTGGAGGCACATAGGAAGTTGATGCTTCTTGGGGAATTGCAGGGGAAGAGATTACCTCACCACTGGATTTTAAATTTTGCACCAGATTAGCCATCTGGTTCATTATACGATCAGCCGTTGCACCCAAATTTTGGTCTAGCCACTGCTACATTGCTGGAGTCGGAGCGTACCCTGGAGCCCCTGTATCTGTACCCATATCGGACTGCTCATTTGCTGCCATACTGCTCGGATCTGTACCCTCTAAACCGATTCTGCCCTTATCTGATCTGATACTGATACCCTTTGATCTGATTTCTGCACTTGTTTCCCGTATCAACCAGCCAATATTATCTCTGCCTTTCCAAATTCGGGCTAGGTTTCTAAGGAAAATGGGTTTGGAGGTATCAGAAGGCTGGCTGAAAGCTTTCTGGGCTTGGAGTACAACGTGCATTTATTAGTATTTTTTATTTATTATTATTTTCCCTACAATTGACCAGATAAACACCTGCTTTATTTTGACAGTCTCAGGACTTTTCCTGGAATAGTGAATTCTTTCTCCAGATTATAGGACCAATGTATTCCACCTGCCTTTCGACTCCCCAAGATCGGACTGATCCCAGGCGAAGGGCATATACTCTTTCCAGTATCCACCATTCACAATTGTCTAGGTCGAGCATCAGAGAATAATAAATCAGCCCTTGTGTATTTATTCATCATTTTTTTATTTATGTGCATTTATTTTTTTTCATCATCATTTTTTTTTATCTCATAAATTTTTTTTAATTACAGGGGCTGACCCATGATTCAACAATGCAAAAACCGGTCGGTCTTTGAAGTGTCCTAAAAATCTGTATGCATTCTAACGATGGCTTATGCAGGGGGTAGGCTGCCCATGGTGTTGGGTAGCAGTTTAGAATATATTTATATGCGTGCTCGTGTGTGCAGCCTCTAAAAAGCAATAAAATATTATTTTTTTCAGATATAAAAAACGGAAAATAAAACAAATATGGTCTGTCTTGCTGTTATTTGTAGATTTTCTCGGTTTTTTTAGTTTGAGCGCGAGCAAGCAAGCAAGTACATCACATCAAGAAATAGAAAGAAAAACGAGGAATCTATCTATCCTTATTAATTACAAATTGGTCCTATGTCCCCAAAATAAAATGGCAGAATGAATGCAAATATGTACAAATTTACCGGAATAAAAATAATAAGCAGAAAGAAATAATAATACAGAACTGAAAATAAAGCAATATTAAAAATAAAGCCCCGACCCTTTTTGTTGTGCTGCCCGAAAATTTATTGCAAACATGTATAATTTTTTTGATTTTCTTTTCTTGCGAATTTTTTTTACTTTTTTTTAAAAAATACATATATTTTTAAATATATCCGTAACTGTGACTGGAATGAGACTGCTGCAAGATGAAGGATTATATCCACAAATATAGACACGGATGTATAGGAACGCAATATTCAAATGGATAAATTAATATAACAAGCATACTTTAGCCAGAAACAAAGAAAAACAAAAAGTTTTTTTTTTTTTTTTTTTAATGAGTCTAGCCCTCCATTTTTATTTAAAATAAAAACGATCTCCCCAGCAGAGTCGGCACTGTGGGTTCCCGAGACTTGCGCCCACGCCCCGCGTGCCCTTGGATAGGGGTGCGCGAACGTGCGGATGCGGGACACCACTGCTCTCATTCAACCCTCCCTTGTTTAGAGGAAGACGAAATAAAAAGTGCGAGATGAGTGCTGTCTAAGATAGTGCGTTTGAATACGCCTCGGTAACTTTCAGTGAATTTTTGGTTCAATATAAGAGCTTTGGGTTTTCTACATCAAGTTATCCATTGTTTAGGGGATATCAGGATATATGAATACATTACTCTTTCATTCTCATTCTCCATTTTTTAGGGGAAAACGAAAAAGTGCAAGAAAGGAGTGTTGCGAGGCCCCACTATGGATTTTATGAAAATAGCCTTATGGCCTATTTCGGATCACTATGGGTGCTTTGGGTTTTCTATATCAAGTTATTCCTTGTTTAGGGGATACCAGGATATAGGAATACATCACCTTTTCATTCTCATTCTCCCTTTTTAGGGGAAAACGGAAAAGTGCAAGAAAAGATATTGCGATGCCCCACTGGATCCAAAATGTTTCATAGAGTCGTCATCTTTATTTTGAGAAAAAACTAAAGAAAAACCAAAAAAGAAAACCAGAGATTGTAAAAACGGGTTCGGAGGCTAAGTTACGAGTTGGGAAAGTGCTAGGCACCCAACTCGCCCTTTCGGTCTCAAAAATATTTTTTGGCTAAAGTATGCTTTTTGTTATATTTATTTAGCAAATAAATAAAGCATTAAAAGACAGGAAATAAAAACAAATACATCCGCAACTACATTATTTACGGACTTGCAGCTGTCTCTTTACAAATAGTTACAAATATACTTAAAAATATTTGGTCATAATAATGGCTCTCTTTAGTGTTATTTCCTAACTAGATCCGGGCAGCACAACGACTTATATTTTTACATTGGACCGGATGGCCATGGTTCTAAAAGTCGCTAGGCGGGTTCTAGGCATGAGACAAGGGCCTAGCGCCTAGAGCGCCTAGGCGGGGAGGAGGCGGGGCCTAGGTGGGGCCGAGAAATTAAGGCATAATTACACTATTTTTTTAAAAGATAAATAACAACATTATTAATTAATAAATATTAAAATTTTCATATATACTACTGATGAATCTAATAATATCAAAACAATAATAATAAAATATTAAAAATACTAATATTAGACTATTAGTTATATGTATAGAAAGTAAAGGGAAAATAAGAACCTAAATCTAATTTCAATAAACAATGTGGAACATTTAAATCCAAAAACTTAATATTGCACGTCATTTGAGACACAAATTTCAAGCTAACCGTTATAAATTATTCATACTATATCTTAGCAAAAATTTAATTAATTAATTAATGAGTTGTTAACTTATAAGGGTGGATTAAAGTGGCTGGCTTTTTTTCAAAATAGAATAAAGGCATGTGTTAGGTAAGTGATGAGTGTATTAATTAACTACTACTCCTACAGTCCTACTCCTAGCCTCCTAGCAGATACAAGTTGCACACACGTCCACATCCATCCATCCCTCCTATTTGACTTTCTCTCATTTCCTTTCTTTTATGGTTTCTCTTTTATCTTCTTCCCTCCCTCTACATCTCCAACTCCTTCGTTCTCCTTTGCACAGAAAATAATATTGAGCTCCTTCGGAATCTTAATAATCATGGATGTGCGGCGCTTTCTCTTGTTCTCATAGTCAGTGTGAACTTCACACGAGGTTCTCTCTCTCTCCCTCTAACCCTCTCCTCTCTAGGCAAACTCAAGAGTGTGAACTGGTTTTGTCTCTCTCTCTCTCTAACCCTCTGCTCCCTTTTTTTCTTCTATTCTCTGCCCTATCTCTCACCCTCCTTCCACTCTTCCATCCAAAGGTCAAGACGTCTGTGGTAAAGTCGCTCTCCACCCTCCTTGCATTCGGCGGACTAATCGGCGACTATGGCGACTAGGGCGATTAGTTGACGATTTTTACAGAAGCGATTTTTTTGACCGATTTCCTCCAAATCGCGGCGTTTTAGTGACGCCCAACGCCTAGCCGCCGCCTAGGCCGATTTTTAGAACCATGCTTTTTACAAATAAATATTTTAAAACTTACCTACTATCGAACAAGGGTATGCTCGCTCTATCCTTCAGGGAGAGGGAGTCTTTTTTTGATGAAGTGGTGTGGAGATTCGAGCAGAATGACTGCTTCCGAAAGTTACTTTTTGCCTCGGGATCCGGGCAAAGTAACTGCTTAGGATTGGTTGTTTGATTTACTTGAGAGAGGCGGAAATCGGACAGAATAATGACTTATTTCTGGCTGATTTGGCCTTTTAACCCGGGCAGAGCAACTGCTCTTTCCGAGATTTTTGGATCGGGGAAATAGGGTGGAAACCTAGCTGGGGGGCTAAGGCTCACTTTGACTGATTGGTTTTAAGTTTGGAGGAGATTTGGCAGGGTTTCGAAGCTTTATAGGAGGATCACTCACTATCTCACTTCGCTCTCTATTTCTTCAGCGTAACAACGACGCAGAGAATTTTGGGAAGGAAAGGTGTTTTCGGAGTGTCTGAAAGTGAACCCCAAAGGCTCTATTTATAGCCTGGTTAGAGGACTCATCCGGGATTACATTTTCTCTCTTCAGGCTTCAGATAGTTGTACAAGACGCCGGATAATTTGCACATTACGTGAACTGTAGCTGTCCTGTAGCAACTTGGGAGATCCTGTAGCACGAATTGGGCGCCACCCATGAGTAAACTGGGCACCACCCCCATTTCATGCATGGGTGGCGCCAGCTTTGGCTTCTTTGTTTCTTTTTTGGCACTTTAGTCACTGCATTTCACTATTTTGTGCATCTTGCTTTGTCCTTTTTGCATTTTCAACCATGTAACTTGACATTTGTTAAGTTTTAAAAGGTCTTGATATTGCATGTTTTTGGTCCCGAAATAGGCTCAATCTAGGCTAGAAGGGGGGGGGGTTGAATAGCCTAATTGCATTTTTATAAAAACTTTTCGAAACACTTCTGAAAGATTTTTTAAAGAGATTTTACTAGAAGTGTTAATGTAGCGGAAAACTAAAGAAATTCTGAAGTGACTGATAAGCTGCTTTAGTATAACACAGATTCAGTAGTGGCCTTTGATAAGTAGCAGTAGTTAATAGAAGGATAGAAACAGATCAGACAGAACACATAATTTAGAAGTGGTTCATACTGTGAATAGTACTACGTCCACTACCAAAGTGGTTAGCTTTGGATTTTAAAAGGTGCATTTGTTTATCCACTAGGTTTATAAGTAAGATCTCTAATGGATCGTGTACAAAATGAGTTTTCAACCAAGTGTATAATGGTGAGAGAAACAATCAATGATTAATTGTTCTCTCACGTGCTAAAGTAAAGAACAGTTTTTAAAAGCAAACTAGATGAAGCTGAAACGGAGTAAAGATCGGTAGATCTGCAGCTTCAGGAAGTTTGGTGAAGTGTTAGTTCTTGTCCTTTTGATCTCTTGAATGCTTGAGTGTTGAAGATGAAGCTTGAATGTTTAATGCACAAGAGTTATGTTTTCAGATCTTCAAGACTTGAATAAATACCAGAGAGATCTTTTGGACCGTTGGACTGAGACAGAGGAGACTGTGTCCAACGTTCTATTGCATTAAATGCAATTCGACGCTTTGGGGGATGCATGCGGCACAGTCATCAGAGATGCAGTGTTTGCAGAAAAGACATTCCCGAATAGAGTAAGGTTTCATATTGCAGGCGTTGCGGCTGTGAAAGTCTTCTTAGCCAAAAGAGGTAATGTCTTCAGACTTCATGTTTCAGGAGACAGACTGGACAATTGTCTGTATATAGTTGACTTCTTTGGAGTGAAATCCGATGAAGATATTTCAACTAGATATTTCAAAAATATCTAAATAAGACGTTATGTGACATAATTTCAAGTTTTGGCTAGTCTTGATTTTCCGCGCTTGAGCAGACTTCCAAGTCTGCTGTTCTTCCGAGGCTGTTGTTGAAGCCTGCTTATCCGCGCCTAACTAACACTAAACAGTACTAAACAACCTTGATTCTAAGACAGTTGCCACACTAATCGGTACGTAGACCTATTAGCCACTGTTCAATAGAATCAGAAGATGACTCAACCAAATCTAGAACCTATGAGGGTCAACACATGTCATGTTACAAACCAGGGGTACGAAATTGGGGTGTCTACACCCGTAGAAGGGCGTTGATGAGTCGGACAAAGGGCCTTTTGAAATTGGGGTTCTCCTTCACTCTGTGAACGTAGTTTCGAAGCTCGTTGTAGATAATGGTGCCATAGTTGAGCTGAGTCTTCAGATAGACAACACTTGTAAGATTAAGTTGTTGAGCGGTGACATATCATGGGCCACGTTCTTGAACAACAGACCTTTCTCCAGCAGATGGCTAGAACAGTAGATGTCCAAGGGAAAGACGTTCCTCAGCATTTTCCCTTGAGGTTCCCTTGGAGTGTTTGGTCCCCTCATTGCATCCCAGGCTCTGTCAGCCTCAGCAATGGATAGCTCAGAGTCTCCGCCATATCGAACCCCGATGATTTTGGAAATAACTTTGGCAGAGATGGAGATAGGTCGTCCTCGAATCCATCCATGCATTACCGACGAGTCTTGGGGTTGATAACCATTCACTGATAGAATTCTTCAACGAGGAGGATGCTATAGTTTTCGTCATATAGGCAGAAGAGCGGTAGAATCCCTAACTCGTTCATATCCTCGTATGCTTTGGCTCCGGCGGCAAAAGTGCAAACGGTTTTGAGGTCAATGCATATGCCGGGTAGATACGTCTTTGGGTCCAGAGCCACAATGACGTCATGAAGGCAGGAAATGGAGGGTATCCTGGAAGGTTTATGGACGGACCAGGTGGAATGACCTTTTCAGGGTCAAATGCCTTCCTACTATCGGTCTTTGACTTAGTAGAGGATTTCACCTTCAAAAGCATATTCAGAAATTAGGGCTTTTGTCCTGACAGGACAAACAATCAAAGATTTCATTTTTGAGAAAGAAATTGAAATTTCAAATGAAATTTTTTGAAACCCTTGAATGTTTGGATAGATAAAACAGAGAAACATTAATAGAAGAGTCCTCAGAAAAATGAGTATTCAAAGTATAGAGAAAACATTTAGTTTCAAGGTTTTGAAATGAACAACAATGGCGGAAACCGTCCAGATACACAAAGCGTCCTTTCGGATTCCTCAATAAAGTAACTCAACAGAAGAAATACTAAGCATAAATCAATGAATAGTAAACAAGAGAGTAAAGAAAATCTTACCATTGTTGCTGTAAGGAAGAAGAAGCAGATAATAGTTGTAGAGAGATAGAGCAGTTGCAGAGAAGAGAGAAGAGTTTGAGTAGAGAGAGAAAATCTGAGAGAGAGAGAGAGAGAGAGAGAGAGTTCGTAAATTTTGGAAAGGGCGGTTCAAAGTCTATTTAAAGGAAAAAAATCTTTAGCGAAAATTTGTAACTTAAGATATTTTCAACGTAAGTCAAAAATGACTTTTAACCCCTTTGCCTTTTTAGAAAACCTTTTCCGCTTTAATAGGCAGAATAATTGAAGGACTAACCTGGTAGAAGCGAAGAGCTTAAGTCTGCCAGTTAGTAGTAGATTTAAGTCTGCCGGTATGAAAGAAAACTTGAAAATAGAAATTAAGCTGTAGGATCAATCATACCAATATTTCTCCTTAAATAAGCAAACCTAGTTGCATCTAGTCGCTTGGTGAGAATATCAGCCAACTGATGTTCAGTTGGAACGTATTCCAGACTGATGTTACCTTTTTCCACATGATCTTTGAGGAAGTGATAACAGATATCAATGTGCTTTGTCTTTGAGTGCATCATTGGATTCTTTGAGACTAAAATTGTAGAAGTGTTGTCACACATAATGGGACAATTTGCAGTCTTGATGTTGTAGTCCACTAGTTGTTGCTTCATCCATAGTAGTTGAGAGCTACAGCTGCTGGCAGCAATGTATTCTACTTCAGTGGTAGAGTTTGCAACTGAATCTTGCTTCTTGCATGACCATGAGACAAGTCTATTTCCAAGAAATTGACAGGTTCCACTGGTGCTTCTTTTGCTCACTTTGCAGGCTTCATAGTCTGTATCTGAGTACCCAACTAGATCGAAGTTGTTGCGTTTTGAATACCAGATACTCAGATTTGTAGTTGTTGAAACATATCTAATGATATGTTTGGCAATAAGTAAATATGATTCCTTTGGATCTGCCTAAAATCTAGCACAAACACAAACAACAAACATAATATCATGTCTACTGGCAGTAAGGTAAAGAAGTGAACCTATGATTCCTCGATACTTGGTCACGTTCTCTTGCTTTCCCTTTTCATCTTTGTTAAGATAGCAATCGGTAGACATTGGAGTCTCGAATCCTTTAGCTGAATCAAGACCAAATTTCTTGATGAGTTCCTTTGCATATTTGGTTTGGCTGATGAAGATCCCGTTGGAAGTCTGTTAAATCTGAAGTCCTAGAAAGTAGGTGAGCTCTCCCATCATGCCCATCTTGAACTTGCTTTGCATCAGCTTCTCGAATCTTTTGCACAGGCTTTGATTTGTAGATCCAAAGATAATGTCGTCCACGTAGATTTCTACCAGAAGAGAATGACCTTTGTGTTTTAGGATGAACAGAGTTGTGTCTATTCTTCCTCTCATGAATCCTTGTTCAATTAAGAACTTGGATAGAGTTTCATACCAAGCTCTGGGAGCTTGTTTCAGGCCGTAGAGTGCTTTCTTGAGTCGGTATACATGATCCTGCTTGTCTTGGATGACAAAACCTGGAGGTTGTTCAACATATACTGTTTCTTGAAGATCACCATTGAGAAATGCACTCTTTACATCCATCTGATATACTTTGAAGTCCATGAACGAAGCATAGGCTAGAAAGAGTCTGATTGCCTCTAATCTGGCAACATGAGCAAATGTTTCATCGAAGTCAATTCCTTCTTCCTGTCGGTAGCCTTGAGTAACCAATCTAGCTTTGTTTCTGGTGACGTTTCCATCTTCATCTCGCTTGTTCCTGAATACCCACTTGGTGCCTATAATTGGATGGCCAGTAGGTCTTTGAACTAAGCTCCACACTTTGCATCTTTCAAACTGGTTTAGCTCTTCTTGCATAGCTTCAATCCAGTAATGGTCTTCGATAGCTTCATCAATCTTCTTTGGCTCAATTTCAGACACGAATGCGAATGCAAACATAGTAACATTTCAAACTCTATTTCTCGTACGAACTCCTGAGTTGAGATCACCAATGATTTGAGAGATGGGGTGATCTCTAGATTGAATAACAGCGGGAGGAAGATCACTTCTGGTGAGTTCTTCCCTTAAAGATTCTGGAGTGGGTAGAGAAGGAGATTCACCAAAATCAGGTTTTGACGAGATATGATCTTCAATACCTTCATTTTCTAGTGAACAAGAAGGGTGAGTGATCTGCAAAGGTGTTTGGGGTAGAACAGAAGAGATGGGTTCAGGGTCAACAGAAGGGTTGGAACTGGTACCATTAGAGTTGAAGTCTGCCGGTGCAGGGTTAGCAGAACTGGAAGGGTCTGCAGTTGGAGGATTCTGAGGTCGAGTAGAAGTATAAGCTTTACTTGAACCTGTCTCAACATCATCGGAATCATCAGCAACAATCGGAGCCTTTTGAGGCTCTAATAAATCATATTCATCAAAAGTAACATGAACATATTCTAATATTTTAAAAGAAGTTTTGTTAAATATGTGAAATGCTTTTGAATGTTTGGAATAGCCCAGAAAAATTCCTTCGCTTGACTTTGAATCAAATTTACCTCTATATTCTTTTCCATTATATAGAATAAAACATTTACAGCCGAAGATTTTAAAAAATCCTATGTTTAGGGATCTTCCTCTCCATATTTCATATGGAGTTTTGTTATGAAATTTGTTTACCAGGGATCTATTATGGGTAAAACATGTAGAGTCGACAGCTTCTGCCCAGAAGTACTTCGGAAGTCTTGCTTCTGCCAGCATAGTTCTTGCTACTTTAATGAGTGTTATGTTCTTCCGTTCAGCTATACCATTTTGTTGAGGAGTTCCGACAGCAGAGAAGTTGTGGCCAATCCCATGGTTATTACAATATCTTTCAACACTGTTGTTCTTGAATTCGGTGCCGTTGTCAGATCTGATGTCACTAATGTCTTCAAGCTTTTGGGTTTGAAGTCTTTTGAAAAGAGCGGTGACTAGATCATATGTCTCATCTTTTGAGGTCATTGTTTCGATCCAATTGAACCTAGAGTAGTCATCAACTACTACAAGTGTGTACTTCTCTCCAGAGATACTAACTGTAGTGATTGGTCCAAAGAGATCCATATGCAGAAGTTAAAGAGGTCTGGTCGTAGATATGGCAGACTTTCTTTTGAAGGAAGACTTGGAAAGTTTTCCTAATTGGAAAGATTTGTAACTTCTGTCATGGTCGGCAGACAGCGTAGGTAGACTTTTGACAAGCCCATCTTTGGAGAGCTTGGAGAGGTACTTGAAGTTGAGGTGACTGAGACACTTGTGCCGAAGCCAACTGTTGTCGCGAATGTTGTTTGCAACTAGGCAAAGGTTGGAGGATCTCCCTAGAAGGTTTAAGTCCACGACATAGACGCTTCCTTGTCTATTATCGGTCAGTAATGTTGAGCAGGATCCACGATCTTTGATGAGACATTGGTTGGAGGAGAATGGGCAGATGAGTCCTTTGTCGCAAAATTGGGATATGCTCAGTACATTGTGCTTTAAGCCGTTCACTAGAGAAACTTTGTTGATTGAGAAACTTCCTCTAGTGATTGAGCCATAACCAATTGTTTTCCCTCTTGCATTGTCGCCGAAAATCACCATAGGACCTTTAGCTTCAGCTATATCTGAGAGTAGACTTCTGTTCCCTGTCATGTGTCTTGAACAACCACTATCAAGGTACCAGATGTCCTTATCTTCTGAATCTATAGCCATGAAGTAGACCTGAAAAAGATCAAAGAAACAAGGTCCCCTTTATTTTCTTTTGGGTCCTGAGGATTAGTAACCTTTTGGAATCCATACCTGCCTAACCTTGAGAGAACTAGGTCTCTCATATTTTGGTGTGAACCTTAGCAGGCATTCTGGGGCCAAATGACCTAAACAATTGCAAGAATGACAAAGATGAAAGTTCCATGGAGGACTATGAGTAGCTTTAGCTGTAGAGTGCTTGTGACTTTCCTTGTTCCCAACAGAAGTCTTGGGTTCAGCTATCTTGTTGACGGTAGACTTAATTGGTTTCTTTAGAACCTTCCTTGTTTTGTTACCAGCAGACTTAGCCTTGGCTGGTCTGTTGTTAACCCTTTTAGGAGGATTTGGTAGAACACCTTTAAGTTTATTGTCAACTAATTTAGGTGCCTTAGCCATTTCATAGACAAACTTGACAGGAACCGACAGAGATTTTGTAGGTCTACCGCCAGCAGACTTTGCCTTGGCAGAGCTATTGTCAGTAGACTTTGATTTCTCTACCGTTCCTTTCTCAAGCTTCTCATTAGAAGCAGTTTCTTTGGCTTTCCCTTTCTGAGCCTTGGGGTAAACGTATGGTACACCTGTATAACCAAGTCCATTTTTACCCTTGTTTCCAAAAGTTTGTTTGGAGAAGGAGATATAATATGCAGTCTCGGAGGTTTCACATTTCTCAGTGACAAACGAGTATGCCGAACTGGGCTCATCATTATAGCCTAAGCTAGATTTATTTCAATTAGACTTTTTGCTTAAAATGATTCCTTCAAAGGTTTCCTTGGAGCTGTTCCAGGAGTCAATTGTCTTTTGCAAGGCAATCTTTTCCAGGTCAAGCCCTTTGATGTGCTTAGTAAGACAGTCGACTTAGTCACAAAGAAATTTGTTTTCTCCTTTTAGCTTGATAGTTTCCTGTTGACATCTATTAAGAGTTTGAATCTCAGCTGCCAACAGAGATTTCTCAGCAGCAAGCTTCTCATAGTTCTTAGCGAGTGATCGATGTCTTATTTTAATCATTTCCTTGCATGTGGACAAGACTATTGTAGAATAGTTTTGGGAAGCAAGGGTCAAACCACAGAGACAAGAAGATCACAGATAGTACGATTATCGGTAGCAAATTATTAAACTAAGGGGGGTTTTTATATTGATTTTATTTTAAACTAATTATTATTCTAATGTTAACTAAACTAGTAGCAATCACAATTTATGAAGATCTTATGGTGTAGGGAAATGTAGGATTAGGGTTTCACTTGTATCTCCTCTATGACTTATTTTAATAAAATATCATTCAATCTCTTGGGTTCATTAACAAAATATAAATAATAGACAGGAGTGAGGGAGAGAAGCTTGCTGCTTCTTTCTTCTTCTTCCTTCTTCTGCTTCAGCGCCATTGTTGCTGCTGTCTGTTTCTTTTTCTTATTTCTTCAATTTTGCTCCTTTTCTCAATTTTCTTCCGCCAATTTCTATGTTTTGTTTAGCAGATGGCATCTTCTTCTCGATCCAGGAAGGGGAAGGCTCCTATGCACCCAGGATCTGACGAGAGGAGGAAAGAGTTCCCTCCCTTGGTCCGGAATAAGCTCAAATACCGGTATTCTAAGGATGATTGTGGCAATATCTTGCGAGACAGGACCACTCACGTGTCCAATCTTCCTCCCACCGCTGTAAGTTTCTTTTTTTTCGAGATTTTCCTGGCTATACTTCAGATCTGCTAAATTTCTGCACTGTTTGGAACTTTTGGAGCACTTCTGTCTTTATTAATGATGTATATGCATGTCCTATTTATGCCTAAATGATGTAATTAAGTAGTGATGCATGAAATTTATATGATTTATTTTTGCGAGGCATGATTGAACTAGTGGTCACTATTTGACCCTACTATGCATGATTTATATTATAAAATGCAAATGAGTCTATATGATGCATGTTTTACACTAAAACATATTTTTGCATGCAATAGAATCACAAGACGGACTTTTCGGAATACAATTTAAATTTTCCAAAACGCATTTTTGGGCATATTTTCGAATAAAGATGGGATAAAACAAATATATTTTATGCCCTTAAATTCATTTTTCATGCATGCTAATGTTGCAGATACATAGTAAATGCCATAAAAATATTTATTTTCGAGATTGGCGGCATTTTATTTTCTTTTTAGTGCACTCTCGGTGCAGCTTAATGGACAATAAAATACACATAATGGATGCATGAACTACTTTATTTGATGCAAATGCAATGCAGAACAATTATGGGATGATGCATGAATATTTTCCTATATTGTTATGTACATTATAAATACAGTCGAACATGCATGCACTCCTATGATGCCTAGGATGCGAAAATAACTATTCAAATGCAAAATTATTTGTATATAATCTCTTTTTTTTATGAAATACATTCTTTAAATGCATTTTTATTATTTATTGAAAGAATGTAAAAGAATGTGACATATATTTACAACATATACATTTTTTATTATTTATATACCTTTTGTTGTTGTTTTTTTTCATAAAAGAATTATGTTTAATGAAAATAAATGTTTATTTACATGTGAATTTATGTACATGCATATATATAAAAAATGGTAAGTATTTATTTAAAAATACAAAAAAATGATTTTTTTAAAGATTTTTTTTAGCATGCTGCATTTTTTCTATGAAGTACAATGCATGCAACATGTTTATTATCTATTCATACTTATTTATCAAAAGACTGTATAAAGAAAAATAAGGATAGGGGACTTACATTTTCCTTTTTTTTTTTTTTTTTAGATTCGCAGGGAATTCCAGAGGGCGCGGGCATCATGCACCAATGTTACTGAGATTTACGCCATGTTGCCCGAGGCGGCGCAACTTTTGGTGGAGGGCTCCGGTTTTAGTGTCTTCATGCACTCTTTCACCCACTTCACCAGCTACTTGCCCATCTTCGATGTGCTCAGGGAATTCTGGTGGGACACCACCCATACCTTTCATTTTAGTTGGGGGGGAAGCGACCATGACCCCGTGTGATTTTGCCGCGATCACGGGCATTCCTACCAGCATAGGGGAGACCCTGGCTCCTAACTTTACTCTCCGTTGGCGTAGGGAGGAGGTGGTAGAGCTCCTGGGTTTTGAGCCGGAATTCAAATCGACGGATGAGATTTTTATCGACAGCGTACGGAGATGGCTTCTCAGCAATGCCGGGCGGGTGCCGGCCAATGATATAGCTACCGTGACTCGAGTGGCTAGAGCGTTTCTATTTTTCTTTCTTGTTACATCGCTCTTCGCCAACTCCTCTATCACCATGAGGGTTTCCGTCCTGGCTTGTTTATCAGATTTTGATCGGATCCCTTTATATGACTAGGGACATGCAGGCTTGGCCGAACTGTATGTTTCTATGGATAGGGCCTACCGAAATGACTCACCGACTTTAAATGGTTTTGCTCCGGCGTGGGAGGTACATGCCTTTTCCTGCTTTTGTTGTTTCTTTCCTACATATATATATTTTTTATAATCTTTTATTTATTTATTTTTTTAGCACATATTTTTCTTTTGCTCTCTCTTTTTTTTATGACATATTTTTTTAATTTTTATTTTTCGCAGGTCTGGGCCTTCTCATTTTTTTATTTTTCGCCTGGTCCTCTCATTCGGCGAGTTCACCAGCCTCCATACTTGTCCCAGTACGTTGATGATAACAGGGTTTATCCGACCCAGGACGAGTTTTGCACGGATAGGGAAAGAGTGCTGGAGCGAATTGTTAGCTCGAGTCCTGGTACATTGCACTTCTTTCCTTGGGAGGGTCTGGAGGGTCATTATGCTGCTGCATTGGGACTCATCCGCTGCCGGATACTGATGGTTTCCATTATGGTGGATTCCTTATACATGGGCGAGCGGGTGAACCGTCAGCATCAGTCCGTTTTAGTAGCTCCAGTCGTGCCTCCTCGGCCTCCTTTCTGGGTGATAGAGCCCGATCGACTGCCAAACAAGTACTAGTACCTGGCGAAATACCTCATGCCAGCGATAGATTATCCAATGATGACGTGTGAGGATTTCCTGAGATTAGTGCTGCATCCCCCTTTTCCTGCTCCTGTTGTGCCCAGGCGGCATTCTGATGCTTCTGCTAGGCCAGGGGCGTCTACTTCATCTCTCGACGAGAACCTGATGTTTACAGAGCCTGATGATATTTTCTCTACTTTCCAGTATCAGTGGGGAGGTAGTACAGTAGAGCAGGTTCTTCCTGATGTCGAGATTCCCGAGGAGCGTTGGGTCCCGGAGCAGGCTCGTTCGGTAGACACATGTACTTTTATTGTCTCTCTTTCTTTATCTCTATTATTTTTTTCCTTGTATCTATATTTTTTTATGTACTTATATATATATTTTTTCTTTCATTTTCATTCTCTTTTTTTTTTGAAGACTAACACATCTTTTTTTTTCTTTTTTGTTTTTTGTAGGTGAACGTGTCTACCTATAAGAAGATGTTGCGGGGCTTTTTCAGTATCAGCAAGCTTTATCAGAAACTTGCTAATGAGTTCTCTTGCGGGGCCATCGTCGAGGTGATGATGATGATGATGATGATGATGATGATGTCGGTCGGCGTAGGTCGAGGATCTGAGTGGTGGCACGGGTCCACAGGTCATGGGTGGTGGCCTTAATAGGAGTCAGTTGTCCCAAGCACATTAGCTTCGGATTTCTGCGAATATTAGTCTTTCTCCACTTTTTTTTATGTATATATATATATATATATATATTTATTTTAAAAAAAAAGAAACATGCACAAACATTATAATATAATGCAATAGAAATGTAAATGATGCAATATATTACACATGCAAAACTAAATTCACACAGAAAATAAAGCTATACCAGACATCTAAAGGGTAATGGCACGATGTACTTTAAGAAAGGGATTTTATGAGAATAACACCTTTGGATCGGAGTGGGCTTTTCAGGTGATATCGGAACAGAAAGACGGCCACATCCTTTATTCTTTCGGTGCCCTGTGGCTATTGAGCTCGTGTTCGTAGCCACCTTTCATAGCCTTTCTTTCTTTCTCACGATCAGACACAGGAACAGCAGAGTGTCGGACAATAAAACCAGGATACAAGGCAGAAATTTCAGCACAGTAGAAGGCACTTGGCACGGCCATATGGGGAGCATGGCGCGGCGCCAAGGGAGTCCTTTGGTGGCGCCATAGATTCTCCTGTGCAGCCACTGTTTGCTTACTATTCATGCACTGTGCCCCGAACTGTCCGTTTGTTCAGTTTTCAGTATAAATTCAGACGGAGACCAGCCTGATTTCATACCAATTCATTTCATTCCCCCCTTTTACAATTCACGAGCTCTCTTCTGTCCTATCGCTGTTCTCTTTAGCCGCATAAAATCCTTCGCATCTCTTCTTTATAAATGGTCGCACGTATTCCCACGGCTTTGGAAATTGAGATTTACGAAAATGCCCTGGATTTTTGGATCCTTTCCTTGTGATCTGACGAGAAGGACTGGTTTGATCATCTTTTTGGGTTCAGGTGCCTTCTGTCCTGGCGGAATGTCATTATAAATTGGGACATGTTAAGGGGAGCCGCCAGGTTTTGGTCTCCTCAGGACCATTTATTTAACTTTGGCATGAATGAGATGTGTCCTACTTTTAAGGAGTTCTGCGCAATGCTGGGGGTGGTACCTACTCGTCAGATCGCAGTGCCCGCCTACAAAAGGCGTCCATATATGGCTATCCGGGAGCTTTTTAATTCTACCCGCAGTGCTACTCCAGGTTTCTTCAATGGGGAGACTTTTAATTTAACGGTTCTTCCTGGAGCTTTTACAGAATACAGGGAGGATGATGTGGACTATCTGTGGCATAGGCTGACGGTGCTCTTTCTCTGTTTGGTAGGGAGATATTTGATAGTAGGTCTACCCGAATTTGTCGATGCGCAGGTCGTTGACCTGGCATTACATGCTCGAGATCGCCGGCTGAACATTGTCCCGGTGATTTTGGCGAGACAGCCAACTTGGCTTTTGCTGCGGTGATGAGCGTTCCTACCAAGTAGCCCCATTATGGTTCATATGTGGCTAGAAGAGCATTTCCTCTGGGTTCAAGCTCCCGTGCCGCATGGAGCTCCTTATGACCCATCACTTTATGGCATGCGCGGGCGTTTTCCTCAGACCAATTATTCTGAAATTGATTGGGCTGATCACTTTTATCGTCGGGGCTCGATGGACATAATCTGGGTCATTCGCCATTGGGACATCCGGCTTTTTCTTCAACATTCCGATGAGTATAGTCAAGTAGTCATGTTAGGTCTTCATCGAACCTCCTTTTATCAACCGGACCGGATCTTGCGGTAGTTTGGGAGAGAGCAAGTGATCCCGGACACCACTCGTCCTATATACATGGGAATGGAGCTTATGGACGAGGGCTTGGGTCCCACTATTCAGGGAATGTGGCTCAGAGATTCCGAGAGGCTGGAGGCAGCCTATCCATATTCTGACTATATGTTTCAGTCCCTTGGGTATTTGACATGGATCATGGTAATTCTTTGAGGGCCGTCTCGTCTATCCGTGGGTGAGACACTTCTTTGGGTCGCCATATAACTAACGGAGTGGATGCTCTCCTGATGGAAGTAGGCGAGGACATTGATAGCTCAGGGTTAGTTGTTCCTCAGGCTCTGGAGGCAGAATTCAGGAGAGTACACGGCCTTGATACTCGAACGGCCCCTGGACCGAATACCGCGGGTCCCAGCAATGCACCCCGCAGATTGAGCAATGTTAGTCAGCAGCATAACCCATGGGAACAAGAAGTAGATGCTCTTCCTCCCCCTACTGGTTGGGGCACGACTCTGAGAGTTGGCGGTCATGAGCCTCCACGGCTGAGCATGGCAAGCAGGCAGGACAATCCATGGGAGCAAGAGATAGCTGCTTCTCCTCCTCCACCCGTATGGGGTACTGGTTTCGGAGATGATGGAGCTGGTCCAAGCAATACAGCTATCCATGACAACGGGGATGCTGACGATGAAGAGGGAGACACCTCTGGTGGCTCACATGCTGGCGAGTCTAGGGCTTCTTCCATGCCTCGCAGAAGGAGTATATGGGCCCGGCTCGGTGGACGGTGTAGACATTGATAGACCGCTCTGGAGCTAAAGCTTCAAGAAAAGAGATTGTTTCTGGGGCAACAAAGGGGGTACAGGTAGTATATAGATATGTAAAATGCAATCAATGCATGATATAGATGTCTTAGTAAATATTCCTAAGTTGCACCTTAGCACTTGTAAAATTATATTTTAGTGTTTTAATATGAGCTTTTCATCGTGGTTTTTCTCTTCTGTCAGTCGAGCCTTTGATGCACTGAGGACTTGGAGGTAGTATGCTTAGGATTTCAAATAATGCCTTCCCTCTCCTTTTTATCTCCTTATTAATATTTTTTTTTTGTGCTCTAGTTTTTGCCTAGGCCACCCTTTCGGGTTTTCAACCTAGCGAGGTCTTATTTCTTTTTTTTATTATTTTATTATATTTTTTATGCCCTAACTTTTGCCTAGGCCGCCCTTTCGGGTTTTCAACCTAGCGGGCTGGAGAGGGAAGCATCTGCTGGATAGAATAGCTTAGGCATAATACCTTTTAAGTTTGTCGAGGTTGAAGGGTTGGACAAGATCTTCCCCATCTTGATTTGTAAGAAACACAGCACCTCCTGATCGGATCTCCTTGACGATGTATGGTCCCATCCAGGGAGACTTCCATTTTCCCCTAATATCAACGTAACTAGGGGGTTTTTCTCGAAGTACAAGGTCTCCAACTTGGATATCACGGCCTTTGACTTTTTTATTGAACGCTCGGGCGATGAGCCTTTGATATGACCGGGTATGCTCCAAGGCTAACAGGCATCGTTCATCAATTAGGGCCAATTCTTCGTATCGCCCTTTGACCCAGTCAACTTCTGCCATATCAGATTCCATCACCACTCTTAATGATGGAATTTCCACTTCTATTGGCAGTACCGCCTCCATGCCATATGCCAGAGAGTAAGGGGTAGCCCCAGTGGGACTACGGACTGAGGTACGGTAGCCCCAGAGGGCTAGTGGAAATTTTTCTGGCCAGTCTCTTCCTGTGTTAGCCATTTTTCTGATGATGTTTTCAAGAGTTTTGTTAGTTGCTTCAACGGCACCATTGGCTTGCGGCCAGTAGGGGGAGGATTTGTGTCTTTGGATCTTGAATTCGTCGAGTAGACGATTCACGTCCCCTTCAAAATGAGAGCCGTTGTCGGAGATTATCTCGAAAGGTACCCCATAGCGATATATGATATTGGCCCGAATGAACTCGGATACCTTTAGGGCATTCAGGATTTTGTAGGAAGAGGCTTCCACCCACTTTGTGAAGTAATCGACGGCTACTAGGACGTATTCATGGCCATTGGATCCCTTCGGGTGAATTTGGCCTATGACGTCGATTCCCCATGTTGAGAAGGGCCAGAGGGCTGTGGAGTTGTATAAAACATGTGGGGGCACATGCTGCAGATTGGCAAAGCGTTGACATTTGTCACAGTATCGCACCCACCGGATACAATCAGTTTCGAGCATACTCCAATAATACCCCTGTCGGATGATTTTCTTAGATAGCATATGGCCATTCATGTGGGGCCCGAAGGTACCACCGTGTAGTTGATCCATAATTTGCTCAGCTTTAGCCCGATTGACACATAGTAAGTTGAGGCCTTGGTAGTGTCTCTTATACAAGCTGCCACCGCTGAGTACGAATTGGGAAGCCCACCTTCGCAGGGAGACTCTTCCTCTTTTATCTAGGCTGGGAGGATAGAGACCTTTCTGCAGCAGATTTAAGATGTCAGCATACCAGGGCTCATGATCTCCTTCAGGGGCTGCATTGATTTGGAAACAGTATGCGTGACCTTCTTCCCGACTATAAATGGCTGAACATTAGTTTCTGCGGGAATATGGACTAGGGATGCCAAAGTGGCCAGGGCATTAGCGAATTGATTCCTATCTCGTGGCAGATAATGAAACGAGATAGAACCAAATCGGGCGGCAACTGCTGTTAATTTGGCATGATAGAGCTGCAGCCGAGAATCTTGGGTCTTCCACCTTCCTTCGAATTGATTTATGATTAAGGCAGAGTCTCCATGGACTTCGAGATCTCTAGCTCCCCTTTGGAGAGATTCTTCTAGGCCAACAAAACAGGCTTCATATTCCGCCGTATTATTTGAACATTCGAACTCCAACCTTATAGCCAGCGGAGTATGAGAGTCAGTCAGATCGATTAGCAAGATTCCTATGCCAAAGCCTCTTTTGGTCAGTGATTTCCAGGACACCTTTATGCCTTGCCATTATCATCCTTACTTGGCTCCACAATAGGAATTGTATTAATACGAACACCTTCAAACACTGGTTCTTTCCCTTTCTGGGAGGGATGCACAGTAGTCAGATTTGGATCCTTTTGTGGACCAACACAACGATAACCCTTCCGACAAACAAGAACTGAGTGACCAAGAAGACCACAACCAGAACAATATTGAATGTTCCCTTCAAAATCAAGAGCCTGCCATAAACCACATTCCTTTTATGAGGGTTTTTCAAAGATAGCAGGGCTGTTGTCTCGACTTACGCAGAAAAACACGAAGTTTGTGTGGACAGTTGAGTGTGAGACCAGCTTTCAAGAGTTGAAGAATCGGCTAGTGTCAGCCCCGATCCTCACTTTACCATCAGGGACGGGAGGATTTGTAGTTTATAGTGATGCATCGCAAAAAGGTATGGGTTGTGTGCTAATGCAGAATGGGAAAGTAATTGCTTACGCTTCCCGACAGCTGAAGAACTATGAACGGAACTACCCAACACACGACCTAGAACAGGCAGCAGTTGTCTTTGCATTGAAAATCTAGAGGCACTATTTGTATGGCGAGACGTGTGAAATTTACACGGATCATAAAAGTTTGAAGTACATATTCACTCAGAAGGAGTTGAACATGCAGCAACGGAGATGGTTGGAGCTGTTGAAAGATTATGATTGCACGATATTGTATCACCCCGGAAAGGCCAACGTAGTGGCTGACGCCTTGAGTCGAAAGAATAGGGGAAGTTTGGCGGCTTTGATAACTAAGGAAAAGAGGATATTGGACGATCTTGACTCGATGGGAATTGAAGTTAGGGTTAGAAGTGGCGATGGTTTCTTGGCACACTTGAGTGTACAACCATCCTTGTTAGAAAAGATTAAAGCGGCACAGGCAGTGGATCCATAGTTGGTAAAGATTTCCTTGGGGTTGGAAAATGGGCATCGGAAAGATTTTCGGCAGGATAGTTACGACATCCTTCGTTTTGGGTCAAGAATTTGTGTTCCATCAGACCCAGAATTGAAAAGGCAGATTTTAGAAGACGCGCACAACTCAAGGTTTTCCATACACCCGGGTAGCACGAAAATGTATCGAGACGTGCGTGACACCTTTTGGTGGGAAAATTTGAAAAGGGATATAGTTGAGTTTGTGAGTAAGTGTCTTGTATGCCAGCAAGTGAAGACAGAGCATCAGAAACCCGGTGGATTATTGCAGTCCTTGCCGATACTTGAGTGGAAGTGGGAACATATCATTATGGACTTCGTGGTAAGGTTACCCAGAACGTTAAAGGGGTATAGTTCAATTTGGGTCATTGTGGATAGGTTGACCAAGTCCGCACATTTCCTGGCGTTTAAAATTACTGACTCGATGGAAAGGTTGGCGAAGTTATACATCAATGAGATTGTTCGGCTGCATGGAATACCGGTCTCGATAGTTTCAGATCGTGATGCTAGATTCACCTCGAAGTTTTGGGGTAGCCTACAGAAAGCATTGGGTACAAATTTGAGTATGAGTACAACTTTCCACCCACAAACAGACGGTCAGTCGGAGCGGACAATACAAACTTTGGAAGATATGCTTCGCGCATGCGTGTTGGACTTGCAAGGTAATTGGGACGATCACTTGCCTTTGGTGGAGTTTACCTACAATAACGGTTTTCATGCAAGTATTGGTATGGCACCGTATGAAGCTTTGTATGGATGAAAGTGTAGATCGCCTATCTGTTGGGATGAGGTGGGCGAAAGGAAACAAATAGGACCGGAGTTGGTGCAAGTTACTTTGGAGAAGGTGCAGTTGATTCGAAAACGACTTCTTATAGCTCAGAGCCGATAGAAGTCTTATGCTGACAATCGTCGACGCGGACTCGAATTCGAAACAGGGGACCATGTATTCCTTAAAATCTCACCCACAAGAGGGGTCATGAGGTTTGGCATTCGGGGAAAGCTTAGTCCAAGATTTGTGGGACCCTTTGAAATACTCTAGCGGGTTGGTGTGGCCACTTACAGACTAGCCTTGCCACCTATACTATCTGGAATGCACAATGTATTTCACGTGTCGATGCTAAGGAAGTATGTCTCGGATCCGAATCATGTGATTAAGTTCGAACCGTTAAAATTTCGGGAAGACCTGAGTTATGATGAGAAGCCAGTTCGAATTGTTGACTAGAAAGATCAAGTATTAAGGAGACTAACAATTCCATATGTCAAGATTCAATGGAAGTAATCATACAGAGAGAGAAGCCACATGGGAGCTAGAAGAAGATATGCGAGAGAAGTTCCCTAAACTTTTTGAATAAAATTTGTATTCCAAAACCTTGGTTACTTTTGCGTAAAGTTTAGAGGACTAAACTTTTTTTAAAGGGGGTTAGAGTGTAATATACCCAAATTTTTGGAATAAAAATATTAATTATATTATTAATATTGTAAAATTTTTTTGGGCTAACATTTGTATATTTTAGGCCTATTTTGTTTGGGCGATAAATTTCTAAAATTGGGCCATTAGTACATTAATTTGTTTGGGCTTCTACCCGGTTAGAATGAGTCATTTGAAATTGGGCTGACCCAATAAACTCTTTTAAGGTTGACTTAAGTTTGGTTACAAAAAAAAAGATAAATAAAAACCAAGAAAGAGCTACAGTCATGATGGGAGGTGTATCGACGGATGGGGAACGATGAAGACAAACCGATCGGCAAAGGAACCAATGGCTTCTCTCTTGTTGAAATAAAAGGGGTGAGAGAGGTAGAGCATCACTTTCCAAAAAAAATAAAAACCAAGCTTAGAGAGAGAGAGCCAGTTAATTGGAGTAAGAGATTTTCCCAAAGGGAGGACGAGCAAGAGACGGCAACAGAGGAAGGCAAGCCCGACGGTTACGACGCAAGGCTGAATCAAGGTAAACACACTCCCTTCTGAATCTGAACGCTTTGCTCAGTTTTTTTTATTATTCTCGTTTGGGTTGAATTTCAGAGTTCTTTTGGAATTGGGTTGGATAATGATAGAAATTAATCAATATCAAATAATAATTTGAAAACAAGGGGGGATGGTGTGTTTTGGGTTGTGTTTGAAGGTGGGAAGTACGTGTTTGAAGGGGATATCCGAATAGAAACTTTCTCAAATTAAAATATGTAAAGTGATTGTGGACTTTTGATCAATTTTGATGATAGTAAGTGGAGAGGGAAATTGAGGAATGATAAATGGGTTAGACTTGATTTCAATGAGAGATTGATGAACGAACTGTTAAGAGGGAGTATTTGTTCTTGACGTGTTTTGTGTGTGTGTGTGTGTGTTCAACCAAAAAAAAATAGAAGAAAGAAAGAGAAGATCATACAGAGAGATGAAGCAGACCGGAGGAAAAAAAACAAAGAAAAGGTAAAGGATGTAATACAGGAAGAAGAATGGGTTAAGGATTATATACCCATTTTTATTTTTATATTATAAAAAGGAAAGTCAACTTGTTCCACAAACCAAAGCATGGAAGGATTTTAGATTTTCAGTGACAAAAGTTTTTCAAATTTATTCTCTGTACTTTGTGTTTGCTTTGTTGTTATTATGTAGAATTGCAGAAACTTACCCACAATTTTTAACAATTAGAAATAGACCCCTATACAATTAAATTAACTATATATTTTGGAAACTTTTATTTATGTATTAGATTTTAAAGGCTACTAGAAGGTCCTTAAATTTAGGATTTTATTTTGTATTGTTATGATTTAGATTTGGATACGCGCGGGTAGCGGTACATTGTTCTCAAAGCTAACTTTTCGCTGCATCGTTAAGGTAAGGGATTATGCAACGTTTTGGTTATTTCGAATTCTTAATTCCAAAATGTTAGGCTTCCGCTATTTCCTTGGCATTTACCTTTCTTTGAAAATGTGTGCCGACCTTGGGTTGGTATTTGAATTTGAAATCTCGTCGTATCCGTCCTTTCGTTATTCTTAATTGTGAATTGCTTTATGAATCTCACAAATTGTTTAAACTCGATGTGTGATATTTTATTCGGTTATCAATTGTATTTGATTTTGCTGAAATTGTAATTATTTTTGAAAAACGATGTTATGATCACTAAGACAATTTGAATGACCATTTGGCCTGTTAAGGCAACATTACACCATAGGAACTATGGGGGGGTAATCCGGATATACCATTTTGCTTTTGACCCTTTTTGGGGTACTTTGATATTTGAGGTTCCTTGGAGCCACCTTTTGTTTGGTCTAAAATGACCGCTTATGTGATCATAACATCCTCCTTAGTATTTGATATTGAATTGATTGGTTCTTGCGAACTCATTAATTGTTTTTCAATCAATGTGTATTTAATCTTATGGATATCAAGAAAAATAATTGCTTTGACATCTCCATTTTTATTGTTTACACTATATATCATTTGACTCTCTTCCTGGTCAACTCCTTCTTAGAAACCGGAGGGGTTGTATATGAACTTATTGGGCTTTTGTTCGCTCACGCTTTTCCTACCCCTTTTCTTTCAGGACATAAGTAAGGAATGGAAATATGAAAATTTGGTTCGGTTCGGTCGGTCCAATTGAAGACATTAAAATTTCGTTATGTTATGAACTATTATTTATAATCGTTAATTGGATTTTGGGAGATTTATTTAGACATGTTTTTATTGTAAGTAATTTTTATTAAGAGATTTATGTTCGAATATTTGATGTTTAAGTTGAAAATACATTATTTACGTTTTGGGTTGTAGTATAATTTTTGAGGTTTTTGGTGACGTGACCATTATGTGGATCCCTATAGTTGGGCCTAAATTTTTGGGGGCGTTACATTATTTATGAAAAATTTATCCCTATGAATGAATTCATTAGAAGTTATAGTCATTGCATTCCAAAATTAACATCCCCCAATGTATTATTCATACACTTCAAATATAGAAATTTACATTAAATTTTTTTACAACTTAGTAGTTAGAAAATAAAAAAGTTACTTCAATCTCTTACTATAATTTCTTAAAGGGATAAGTGTACCATTGGTCCCTGAACTTTGGCCAAGCACATTATTAGTCCCCAAACTTTCAAAAGTTTCACCACAGACCTAAGTAGACCTTTTTTGCTCATCGGAGGTCCCTAACCCTAACACCGTTTGTTTATTTCCGTTAAGTGAACATGTGTCACTCACATGCACAAAATAAGGGAGCTATGTGTAACATCATCAAAATATAAGGTAATGTGAAAATTTTAAATCCAAAATAAATTTTTAAAAATAAAACTCAAAAACCAGCCTTCCATCTTCCTCCGGCTCCACACCCCGCCTCCTCATCTCTTTCCACGGTCACCATAGCCAGTCGTCTGAGGCCCCATATAAAAAGTTGCCAACTGTACCGAACGTGTCCCCTAGGGCTTTACACACCGGAGTGGATCCTGTTATTAAATCAGAAACCCTTGACCACGAAAATTGTATATATGATATGCCATCCTCTCAGGTTACTGAGGCGGCTCCAGAATCAGAAGCTCACATGGATAAAGGCTTCTCTGGTTTTGATCTGAATCAAGAAGTTGGTTCCGAGGATACAGACCAGGTAATTAATCAGGCCTCAACCCCGATTTACATTGTTTTACGCTTGAGGCGCGGCGCCTCTGGATTTCCTATTGCTCCGTTGCAGTTTGAGGGTGCTCTTGGGTGGAAGGGGTCTGCTGCAACTAGTGCTTTTCGGCAAATCCCTGAAGGTGACAAGTCTCTCTCCATGTCAGGGAACCGCATCAATTTGAAGCAGCGGTTGGATTACCTTGATTTTGATCTTAATATGGCTGAGGGTGGAGAGGACAAAATCGAAGATCTATTATTGGGAAAACAGATCCCGAACTTATCTGGATTGCCTTCGGTGGAAGAATCTTCGATTGAAGCAGCCAGTCCAAGAAGATCGGACAGGATGCAGTTAGATCTTAATCGTGTCAGACGACTGGCTATGGTGGAAGACGACTGTCAGACGACTGTGGAGCTGAGGAAGACGACTGTTAGACGATTTGGGTTTTATTTTTAAAAATTTCTTTTGGATTTAAAATTTTCACATTACCCTCTTATTTTGATGATGTTACACATAACTCCCTTATTTTTGTGCATGTGAGTGACACATGTTCACTTAACGGAAATAAATAAACGACGTTAGAGCTAGGGACCTCCGATGAGCAAAAAAGGCCTACTTAGGTCAGTGGTGAAACTTTTGAAAGTTTGGGGATTAATGATGTGTTTGGCCAAAGTTCAGGGACTAATGGTACACTTATCCCTTTCTTAAATATAGATAATTCACTACTTTCTAAATATCAACTTATATATATCAGGAGAAGATAATTGCACACATACGTGCACTAAATCATATATTCGAACTCGTGATATATTCCTTGTCCCCGTTAGATATTAGTCGTAAGCATGTCTTTAATTTTACGATGCCTGATAAAATAACAAGACACGTGGAAGGGTTAGACAAGATTTAAAATAGAAGATTTGAAGCTCACACATAGGCGCGTGTATCTTGTTAATAATTGGTCTCTTGATAGCACTAGTTAAATTTCCAAAATAGATTGATTAAAAATCATATTATTGCGGCATATCAAAAATATTTCGTAATGCATTGGATATACTCCATCCGTTTCGGGCAAAAAATCTTCGTTTGGAAATTAATTTTTTTAAATAACACTTTTAGTAGTTTATTAATAATAAAATGACATTTTTATGCCTTAATTTTTTTAAATGAACTTTTTAAGTGAAATAACACAAAATGGAATAGTGAACCCATTGCTCGGAATGGAGGGAGTAATGTCCATTGAAATTGATATCCCAATTAGGAAACCTTAATAAGTAACATATCAAGACCACATGATACATATAGTTATATCCAATGCATTAACTATGATTTTATATAATGTATAATGTTACAAACTTGAGCTTGTGACATTCTTACAAGTTTTAGAGTTAATGTCGTCGGATCAAATTAATTAGATCTCTAATTAAACCATTAGATCAAATTTGTTATTTTTTAAGTCATGGCGTGAACATTTTAGATCATCGCCAACTTAGCCATCCAACGGCCTGAACTCTAAAACTTGTAGGAAAAGCTTGAGCACGGAGAAGCCTAATCTCCCGTGAAGGGCAGGACCAGAAATACGTTAATGCTCTCCCTACCAAGTTTTAACGTTTTATCAACCTCGTGATCGACTTATTGTTAACCTAGAACAACCCCTACCACTAGCACAATAGGACCCTGCGGTCCCACAAAAATTATGTACTCCTTAGTGTATTTTATATGTTGGCACCTCATAGAGAATGTATATTCAATTAAGAGAATTGTTTGAAAATTGATTATTACTACAGTCACCTATGATCGGTTAATAACAAAAGGAGTTTCGCTGGATTGACAGAAAATAAAAATTTGTGTTGTCTTTTATAAATTATTATTTTTAAAATGAATTTATTTTTTAAATTATAAATACCGAAAGATATTAAATATCAATCCATATTAAAGTCGATAGTAAGAAAATAATCTGATGATCAAACTTCAAAGTTCATACCCAAAAAAAAAAAAGAATATTGACAAAGTAAACACTAATTTCATTAAAAAATAATTTATTTTTCAAAATAATAATAGTTAATTTTAGGACGGAGAAAGTAATCCCTCCGTTATTACAAAAAAAAAATCATCTTTCCTTTTTAGATCTTTCCAAAATAAATATTCACATTCAAATATTTCTTTTTTAGAAGTTACCTTTACGATGTTATCATTGTTTTGATTCTCAATTTAATTGATAGAACCCACTAATATCTCTAGATATCCCATACTATATATTCATAATATTTATAATGAAATTAATTATTCTATCAATTCCAAAATTATTATCGTGTTTGACCTGACACACGTATCCAAAAAAATAATTTATTTGATTATTAATAGTTTCAAGGGGGATAATCTCAAGATGCGAGACCGAAGTTGTTTTCTTCATTGATTTATAGTGTAACTTTCTTTGAAACTCGTGTGTATGTGTCTCATAATTAAAGTAAAATTAAAAAATTTCAAACAAAATAATTATTTTACGACAGACAAAAAATGAAAGCTGAACAATAATTTTGGAACATATGGAGTATATGTTTTTTTAATTTGTGTATCAATCAAATATAATATTCCATCCGTTCCATAATTATTGTCCCGTTTGATATTTTTGGTCAAACATATTGTTTTTAAGTGCAAAATTGACGTTTTGGTCAAAGAAAATTCAATGATTTTAAAAAATACACATAGCATTTGAAAAAAAAAATTTAACCAAAAAATTGTCAAAGATGACAATAATTTTTGAGTGGATTGAGTACATGAATCAACTTAAATATTTTACTTATTTGGAATGAAATGCGCATAAGAAAGATTCTTTGAACCAAATGAATCGTTTAAATATATTTATAAAGGAATCGCATCGACGGTCCCTTAACTTTGGGTTTATTTCAGTACTAGTCCTTTAAGAAAATTTTGTCACAAAATTATCTTAAAAGTTTCAAATTTTTACGCCGTTAATTATTTTGATGGATACCGTTAGAAAAATCTCGTTATATATCACAGACATTTGTGCAAGGGCTAAATTGAAAATTTCACACCTAAACTTTTTTTTTCAATTATCACACCTAAATTTCTTTTTTCGTCACAAAATTGTTTTCACTTCAGTTATAGGTATTCATACTGAAATCCTCTTACACAAAGTGATTACATCTCAGAAGTTTACTCGCTCGACTAAAGGGCTCGATCAGGAGATAGGAAGGATCCAATAGAAGTGCACCACATAGAGCTATTCAGAAGATTCATAGGTTGAATTCCTACTCGACGCCCTTCTACTCTCTTTAATTCGGCCAATCGCAGTGGTGGATCTCCACGTCCTTGTAAATTCAAATTTTCGAGCTAGCTCATATGCATTTCAGGCGAGCACCTTCGCTAACGAAACATTTTCTAATTAGTTCGTTCATCTCATTTGGGGTTGCAACTTTTGTGCTTGAAGAAAAAGATATTACAGAAGAATTCGAAGATGTTGGTCACAACAAAAGTGCGACTAAGCACATGGAAAACTTCTTCATTGGAGAGCACACACACATTTGCTCCAGACATCTCGAAAGTGGAAAGCAGTAAGCTCTCCGAATTAAAACGGCCCAATTTAGTTCTAATTTGTTTTTGAGGGAAGCCATGACCACGGGGTTGACAAAGCCCCTTCAACAAATAAGCTCTCCTAATTCATCAATGTGTTTGAGGTTGTATTCAAATATATTTTTCCTTTCTGTCGGATCCGAAGGAAGACTATTCAAATCAATTAATTCTTTCGTAGCTAAAATAACGGGAATCGATTGAGACTGTTTGAATACCAACAGATGCTGATGTGAATGCGGAATGCTGAAATCAACAATTTGTTCCAGCTTTTCGGACAGCCCTCGGGTTGAACAAAACGTCACCCCGAAACAGCCCTATAACTATTACAAACCAACCCACAACCTGCGCAAACTTACTAAAAATTCCTTAGAAGATAAACACCTAAACTCCCAGCTAATTTGGGCAGATTACAAGTGCAAAATCTGCTCCAAACTAAGAACTAACTTCACCCTGAATAGTTTGCTTAAACAAGTTTTCTTCCTAACG
This sequence comes from Codonopsis lanceolata, assembly GCA_013146195.2. Classification (NCBI taxonomy): domain Eukaryota; kingdom Viridiplantae; phylum Streptophyta; class Magnoliopsida; order Asterales; family Campanulaceae; genus Codonopsis; species Codonopsis lanceolata. Next base: position 64,128,513 of record CM028381.1, read on the forward strand.
AATTATCTCACCAATAAGCAAATAAAAAGGATAGATTACGGGTTCACCGGCCACTCACCTAATGTAAAGAATCCCGACGATTGATTCTCTTTGGCTTCACTCACCTAAGAAGAAGAAATCGATTTTGAAAGAAGCACAACCATGTTCTTGAGGCTTTGTTTTTCAACGTCCAAATCTGATCTCATTCCAATGGTAATATGCCTTATAAAGGCTACAAAGTAACCCTAATCTATTAATGAAAACCCTAACTATTTATGAAATAAATAAACTAGCTAAATAAAAGAAACTAAAACTAAAAATCCCAAAAAATACAAAAACGGGATTTTAATTAAACCTACACTAAGTGAGTCCTTCTCCCTTTAGGAATTGTAGGAGCCGGCCCCATTTATTTCCCTTGCAAGGCTGCTCCTTCTTGTAACACCCGTACCCTGCAAGCCCCTTAATTTCCATGTGGTTGTTGCTTCCCTCCCTTGCCGTGACTTGCATAACCCTCAACTCCTTTGTACCAGCCCAAACTGTTGTAGCCGTGACTTGCTTGACCCAAACTGATTTGGACCATCTTGTAAACACGTGCCCCTTTAGTTCCAAGGAATGCGTCTTCACTCAGCCCGCTACATTGCGAACCCAGCCTACTCGTAGTCCTCTTACCCATACTGTTCCAGCCCGTGCCCCAAGTAAGTGCCTCCAATGCCAAGCCTTCCCAATCCGTGGCCTCTCTATTGTCTTTGTCTACCCATGCCTTGTAATCCACCCAATTAGACCGAGCAATAACGAGCCCCACAAATGACACTTGTTTATCTTTCCACTTATGATAATTTAACCATGCGTCCATGTCATTAATTAGCCTAAAAACAATCCTTATGCACCATGCAATGTGGATTAGTTGAACAACTTCTTCGTTGCTTGAGTAAGCCTCTAAAGTCTCCCTTGCTCCCGCATCAGATGCACTACCAATTCCAAATTCTTCTGATAGTTTCCGTTTAAATTTTTTATCCATAATCACTAAAACCAAATCCCTTCAAATCAACCACAAATTGGAAATCTACACAAATACAAATAAAATCTTTATAAATCAACTACTTCAACTTCAAAGTTCAACCCTTAATTTTAGATTAAATAAATAGATTTTTCCTACCAAGATATTGAACACACAAAAATGCCATAATTTCATATTATTTCAATTCACAAATCACAATCACAATTACAAATTCACAATTATAAATTTATAATTCACAATCACAAATTCACATTCACAAATTTAAATCACAGATTGAGATTCACAGTTATAAACTTATAATTTAGAAACTTTTGATTTTTGAAAAATACCTCTTGTAGACAATGTGATGGCTAGAGCACTAATAAGAGAAGAGTTGGAGTCTTGGAGACTAGACTTCAGTTCAGTCGCCGATCAGAATCAGAGGCCAGAGGCTGCCGACTGGAGGCGCTGGAGGCTAGTGTCGCTGCCTGCTGGAGTGTTGGACTATAGTGGCGAAGGCATGGATCCTAGAGGAGTGGAGGGAGGTCGGAGCAGAGGAGGGACGATAGATTAGGGAGGAGAGCCGAAGACTGAGAGACAGAGTGAGAGGGAGACAGGAGGGAGAGGCCGAGAGCGAGAGGGAGCCAGGTAGGGCGACATGATTTTCTGATTTGGGAAGGGATTTAGGGATTCAATTTTTAGACAATGTCAATGGTAAGTAAAAAAAAAACTTTTGTACGTGAGGAAAAATTGTATAAATTTTATCCAGGTGGGGGAAAATTGTATAATATTACCATTTTTTTTAAAGAAACCTTTGACAAAATTACCCCAAAATGGGGGCAACTACCACCAGACACATAGGCATGCGTCTGCCACTGACTGTAGGTGGCATATATGTGGTCGTGACACTTTTGTACTTACGTAGGAAGTGATATTCAAAGCTTTCTACTTGAGAAGTTGTTGTGACTTGTGATATTAGTAGCAATATTGGGCTATTCTAGTAGTTGTAGTTGACATGTGATGTTGATGTAGTTTTATACTTGCAAACTTGATAGACAAATCGATCTATCCCAGTTTGTCAACCATGATACATGGAATTTGGGGAAGAAGGTAATTTGGTCTTTTTTCAGACCATAAGAACTCGATTACAAATTGAAAAAAAAAAGTTTAGGTATAATTTTTTTAATATAGCCCTTACACAAATACTTATGGTACTTAACGAGATTTCTCCAACGACATCCATCAAAAACAACTAACGGCGTGAAAATTTGAAACTTTTTGAATGAGTTTGTGAAGAAATATTCTTAAGGAATTAGTGCTGAAATCGGCCCAAAGTAAGGGGATAACTGGTTCAATTAACGCTATTATAAGGGTGCCTCTATTCAGCCCCCTTTTCCTATGAGTTGACCCCCCAAAATTTCTTAAAACTTATTCTTCGTATTTTATCCTCCTTATAAGTTGACCCCCCAGGGGTGGCAAATCCGTCGTGTTGGGCTGTTATTGGGCCGACACGATAACAACACGACACGATAAGTACGAACACAAACACGACGCGATAATCTTATCATGTTTAATATTAAAACCCGAACACAACACGATGAAAACACGAAAAGCATGGCACGACATAATAGGCACGATAAGCAAAAAAATACGATTTATTTAGTCAGACCCGTTAAACACGTTAAACCCAATAAACATTTATAAAATATATAATTTTGATTTTTTAATACATATTTTGAAAATGTATATATAAATAGTCAAGTAGTTTAAAAGTTATAAAAGCTTAAATGATAAAATTATAAAATAATCATGATAATAGTTCGAAAGAAAACAATTCCTAGTAAATTTTAAAAATATTTATTAAAAACATATATAATTAGTTATCGTATCTTACCATACTGTAGACACCCCAAATTCGTACCTTTATTTTATACTGTCAATTAAATATTGCAAAATAAACTACTAATTATCTTTTGTATGTTTCAGAAACAAAAGTAAAAAAAAAAAGAATCAAGCAAATGAATAAAACAAAAAGCAAAAGAAAACAAAGAAAAGAAGGAAAAAAAAAAGAAAAGCAAAAAGAAACGAAAAAACAAGAAAAAGAAAGAAAACAAAAAAAGAAAGAAATCAAAAAAGAAAAAGAAAGTGAGCCGCCGGTTGCCTCCCCCTTTTTTCTTAACTCCTAATCCACCTATCTATTATCTATTATACAATAGAGCTCATATTCGCACGCTCGCAATTGACTAAAGATAATCAGAGGCTGAGATCAATTCATTTATCGAGATCTGAAGGTCCCAATTTTGCCTAAGTTTCACATGTGCGGAGGGTAGTTTGGACCTTATTTTTCTGTGTGCGTTATTCCCTTCTCCCCGACTCATTCAGAGTCCTCTTGCAACCCTTCTTCCTCCGTGCGTATCCTTCCTCTTTGCGGTGTTTGTTTCCTCATCCAACAATGGGTTTCCCAACTACAAAACCCTCGCCCTTCCCCGTCGCCCTTATTCACTTCGTTTATCTCCCAACTACGCCCAACAGTTCACCCCTCTCCGCCCGTCGACCACTGCCCCTGCCCTCTCCGCCCGGTCGACACTTCCCTCTCCGCCTTTTTTGTCTGGGAAAGTCCTCTCAAAGGTTGTTCCTGCCACCACCGAAATCGAGCACTATCTGGGTGAGTTTCAAATTTATTGGAAATCTGGAATTTTACTTTTTGTATGGAATTGAGTTGGCAGACCCAATCCTCAGTTAGCCTGAGAATTTACTGCCCCTCATACTACAATACTTTACTCATCTTTATCTCCAACTGATTTATGCAGATAGTCGGCCCGAAATTGTGCCGTCGCCCGTTCCCTCCCTTAGTGCCTTCTCCCACTCCTCAAACTCAAAGAACAGGTTAGTGAGTGTATCAATATTTCATGGGCTTTTACTAACCATCACAGTTTATGAGTTTATCAATTTGAAATTTATCGGTTTATCGTTTTACAGATACTTGAGAAGTAAGAAGCGGCAGATCAATCCTGCAGCAACCCAGCCTGGACCCAAGGTATATATTCATGACTCGATTTCTTTTCTTTTCTCCCATTTGTCTACATCTTTAAAGAGTAGAGCATTGTTCAAAATTTCGAATGTTCTTTCCCACTTAATAGCTGCTTGGAGGCCCACAACCCATAGTAGTTCCACGGTCTAGAGTAAATCTCTAACTCAAGTAAAAAATTTGGATTGGTGTAGTAAAAAATTTGGATTGGTAGCCAGTTAGTTCGTCTTGACAGTTTTTTTCGCGAATTCCTCGACGACGAGGATGCGTCTAAGATGACTGTTGCACTGTCACTATTTTCATCCTTAAAGTACCCAACGATCAAAGTCCCATAGCTTACTTCATCAAGCTCGCTTATGAGCCCATTTAAGTAACTCATAGGCCTCATCAAGCTTCCTCTCTTTACATAAAATGTACAGTATGGTATTGAAGGTTACTACATGATTCTCTTCCCATCACTTTCTAGCATGTTGAAATCCAAGAAATGCTATAGATGTTTCAAGTGGATACACAAGATGAAAATGATATAGATAACTGGTAATTAGCAGTGTTTTGCCATGAAAATCTGATGTGTGATGAAATACCATGCACTACTACTGTCACAGTGATTTTACATTTATACCCTCTCCAACTCCATATTGTGCTTCTCTAACTGGTTTTTTAACTCTTTGTGCCACCCTTGCATCTATTTTTCTTGCTTTTTGATAAGTTCGTTCTTTGCCTTCAGTTCTTCCTCCATCGTGGCAATATCCTAAGAAGAAACAAATTTAATAAACTTGCGGGCTCACGGGGATGGTGGTGGGGGTGAGGTAGGGTGGGGGTAAGGCGGTTTGAAATAAGAGATGAGTTTCCAAACTACTCCTCCTAATGGATCAGACGACTGAAGTTTATATTACCTTTTGCGGGATTTCGCCTTGGTTGGTGATCATCACGCTGCAAACTAATAAAATAGAGTTGCAGTTTTTGGCACCTCCATAAAATCTCTAGCATGCCTCTCTACATCAAGCTGAAGCAAGCCAAAAAAAAAAAGGAACATATTACATTTTCAGCAAAACAAACCAAGAAATAAAGCGGTTTTTGGCAGCCAAATAGAAAAAATTCACTTCCCTCATGCCTACTATATATATATATTGTAAGCTACTTATTTGAGTGCTTTTTGTTTCGGTGCAGTTCATGACATTTTAATTACTCCGATGCTTCATTCAGATGCTAATACAATGCAAAAGGTGTTCGATAAAAACTTTTTCGTGGAAATGACATTTTTAGTTGAGTAGTTTGTTTGCATCTAATACGGACTACAAAAGGACCACTTGGTTTCTTATAGGCACGAGCCTGTCCTTCATATTAAAATCACCAGCAACCTATGTACAAGCTCATGCCAATTACAGTAGTTCAAAATAAAACGTCTTTACCTTTTCTTTTAGTCCTTGGAAGCAACGAAGTAAGATATGAATGCAACACTTAGGTATCTACTATAAGATTACTGCTCTCTGAAATAATCCCAGTAAAGCATTGTTCAACTTCGTGATTTATTTCCTTTGCCCTGTATAGTTAGCTTTTTTTAAATTTCCTTTGCCACTGATACCCGATGTTCATGAAATGTAATTTCCTAAGCATCTTTTTGTTGCAGGTTGCCTCGAAACTCAATCTTGGTAGTGAAGAGTTTGTATCGATCGAGCCAGAAATCGAGCACTACCTACCGGTTGCATTGGTGAGTTTCAAGTTATCTTTTACGTCTTACATTTTCTTAAAATTGCATCAATGTCATAGACTTTTTGTATGTCACGAAAATAATCATGATTTTGAAAAGAAAAATAAAAATTGGAAAGAGAAAAGAAGATTAGTAGCTTAGATTTTCTGGGGAGTAGTTTTATCAATCCACTATACGCGAATGATTTTCCCAAGTTTTTTCTCAAGAAGAAAGCTTTACTTATTTTGCATTATCTTTGTGGTCATTTACCTGCGCAACTAATCGATGTCGCTTTTCATTGAGTTTATAGTAAGAGTAGGCATTATGTGGGCTGATTTTAGATTTATTTTCTTAAGCAACACAATGTAAACGAGTTTGATCTAAAATGGCTCTTTGTCATGTACATATGACAAATGCATTTGTTTCTTAGATGTTAGGTGCTCCCTCATGTAATATGTGGTGTTATAGGTCTTGCTAGCACTATCCCTCGATTTGACTTGGTCTAATTTTATAGATACTCTAAAGTCTGTCTTCTACCAATTGGAGATAAATTTACAAATAAGTAGGTGAAAGTGCTTGGACATTTTGGAAAATTTTCTGTTTCTCTGCATATGATGTTTGTTTGTCTTCACTTCCTTTGGTGACACGGAAGAAAACCTCAATCAACTGCTTCTATACATTTTATAAATTCTTACACACAACAACTGTGTATGACATGCTACCACTCTACAAAGGTGTACATGGGATTTTTTACGCTACAAGGGAAAAAATGCTTCAAGCATTATCAAGAAGCATAAATAAATATATGTCCATAATAATTAGAAGATATTTTATTATTAAACAAAAATGAATGCTCAGTTTTGATTTGTGTTTGGTCATGTGATCGAGAAAATGGCATTTTGTGTAGGTACGATGGGTAAACCAGAAAAGAAAAAGAAAAGAGTAGAATAAATCAAATCGGAAAAAAAAGAAGAGATGAGATTGGTTTTGAATTTTGATTATTATAAAGTAGGATTATCTTTTGAAAAAGTAGAATGGAGTAAATGAGTAATGGCAAATGGCCATGGGGACAAGGACAAGTCGGAAAAAAAAAAGACACTACCAACTCAACTCTCTCTTCCTCTTTCATAGTTCCATGGGCGTGCTGTGTATATGAGATGACTTCAATTTTGGACCCTACTGTCCAATTATCTTTTTTATTTTTTTGTCAACAACAACGTAAATTTGATAGTTGCAATTGGAATTTAATAAATACCGATAATGCATGCGGTAGCAAGTTGGGGAGCCTATCTTTTGTCATGAAACATCATGACGATGTCGTTTGCTCAGGATACTCACTCAGGTCAGTTCGCCTCGGCGAGGTGTTCTGCTACGCTTGGAGTCATTGCCTCAAGAGGCTTCCTTACCCTTCAAGAGCTTTCGACATGGCTCATTGCTCCTGTTGCCTCATTCCTTGGGGCCAATTTGGTAATTTAATATCAAGTGCATAAACCCAAGAGTCTTTCTTTGGAAAAAGTTGGGAGAAAGGGGTGACATTGCTATTTGCTATTTGGCAAGAAACCCAAAAATCATTTGCAGTGCAAAACTAATCGCAAAATGACCCATAATCCGCCTTTACCTGCCCAAAATCGATTCCAATTTGGTTTGTGATCCTCGAATCTAATAAACATGTTTCAAATTCATAGTATATCGAGTTCTAACACAATACATGCTCGATTGCTGGTTTGTGATCCTCGAATCTAATAAACATGTTTCAAATTCTTAGTATATCGAGTTCTAACACAATACATGCTCATTACCGGTACACGCCAATAGAGACATGACATGCCTAACTGAGGTTTTGGACAATCAAGAGGTCACTGGTGGGGAATTGGCAAATTGGCCCAAGAGATTGGATCTTGTCCCACCTAGGATTAGTAGCGAGAAGCATTGAAGGGGTGTCACCCGATGTTTTCCCAAAAGACTCACAACTCGGAAAAGAGAGTGTCCTATTATAAAGCGGTGAACAGTCAATTAGGGCAATTAGGGCAACTGGGAGGTACGAAACCTTCTTGACATGAATGCATTTTTGGGTGGATTTCTTCTGCCCTCATCAATGACCCCTCATGGGTAATGAATATTGTTCTGGTTAGGCCAAAGTTGACACACTAGGGGCTATTTATCAAAGAGGATTAATTGGAACATACCGAGGCTGGTATAGTAACTATGAGCTTTTATCACACTCTTTGTTTGTTTCCTTTTTTCCTTTTGGATTGATAATATATTGATTTTTACGTGTTGGGCTATGATATGTTTGGTTGTAGGTGTGAAGCAATGTCAACTTATCCGAGGGCGATCTCATTCATGCGGATTCAGTTTTTACACTCTACAAAGACATGTAGGAGCATTTTTATGGAGGGAGTCTTTCATTCTGAATCACAAAAATGTTATGTTAGTGTGAAATGAATATGGGGAAAAATCTTTTAGGCATTTTGTGGTTGAGATAGATATTTGTGGATGTAACGGTTTTTACAGGTGTGAGATGGAAGATATCTTGCTTGAAAATGGACGAATGGAGAAGGCCGGGAGCATAATCATCGAGAGCGATGTGGATGTTTTGGTGAAGGTGAAGAGGATTGCAGATGGAATGTTGTGGGATAGTCAAATTGTGGATCATGAAGATGGACCATTAGATTGGGAGAAGCTTTTGTTTGGAGTGAAGTTGTATTAGACGTCTCCAAGGCGATGAAGCAGATCTAAGTCCAAGTCTTGACATTTTGCTTGAGCCATTTTAACCTCTCTTCTCTTTACATATAGTTTCTATTTTTATTCTTCTTTTATAATTAAGTTGTATTCTTTTGTTATTCATCAAGAAACAAGCAAATCTCTATGGAGATGCAGATGCAGATTTTTACTATTTTTGATCAGCATAGAGAGCCGCGGGGGGTTGGGATCTGTTGTGGGTGGGTGTACGGAGTAGTGCTTGTGTGTGATGTTTGGTTTTGTTTTGTTTTGGAAAAACGGATAACTTTACCCCTTTATTTTGATATATCTTTAGATCTTAATCTTTAGGGATGGTAAAATGGGTGTTATAGATAATTTTTTATCAGGATTTACTGTTTTACGGTGATCTAACAGAACTTAATCAATTTAATTTTTTTTTCCGATCCATAATTTCGTATACAAATTAATTGAAATATTTGTTTTTTTTTCTTTTTAACTATTATCGTAATCTTTTTATACGATCTGTTTTTTCTGACCCGTTACCAAGATTTTACGGCTATTGAATAAAAAATTATTTTGCAACACCAATTTTCAAATAATGTCTCACAATTTTTTTTAAAAAAATTTCATTGTAGTTTTTAAAAAGTTGATGAATGTCAAATTTTTAAATGAAAAATTATGTGCGGGCATTCATTTCAATGTAATATTGATATATATGAAATATAAAGAATGTCTCTCTGTCATGCTTATATTATTGTTTTACAGTTTTACCGTTATTGTTTTACAGTTTTATCGCTATTGTTTTACAGTTAATTCATTTAATTTGAAATATATTTACTTTAATATTTGTTTTAACTGTTATCATAATTAACTTAGACAAATTACAAGTAAATATATTTATATTTTAATTTTTTCTTTTTAATTGTTATTGTAATTTAGTTTTAAATATTCATATTTTAACTATTATCATAATTAACTTAGACAAATTATAAATAAATATATTTATATTTTAATTTTTTTCTTTTTAATTGTTATCGTAATTAACTTAATCAATTTTAATTTTTGTTGGCCCGTAATTTCGTATACAAATAATTTTTTTAAAAAAAATCGTAAGTTTTGTAATTTGAAATATTTGTTTTTTTCTTTTTAACTGTAATCATAATTAACTTGGACAAATGTCTAAGTAAATATTAATTCATTTCCATATTATCTTCTTCATTTATTAATAAATTTTTAAACTGGAGTCGTGCCATCAGCACGGACAAGAAATACTAGTATATATATACTACCACTCCCAGCTCTCTCGGACTCTCTAAGACACAAATTCTCTCACCCACTAACTCTCTCTCATTCCCTCACTCTCCCAGCGCCCTCTCTCAATCTCTCACTCAAAAATTTTCTCACCCACACTTCCTCTCTCTCTCATAAAAAACCACTACCCAGCCGCCCCTCCCTCAATTCTCTCACTCACAGCCGGCACACACTCACATATATATACTCCCTCACTCAACCGTCCCCACTCCCTATTTCCCTCACGCACACACAGTATACTCCCTCTCTCTCTCGGCACACACACAGCGCACACACACACAATAAATACAAAAACACATACACGAAAATACACATAAACACACAGTTACTCGCCCGAGTAAGCTAAAAAGTCAAAACTTAAGTCTAGGTTCCGCCCAATCGAAAAGCCAAAACCAATCCAAATAAAGCTCAGGCCCACTCAAAACATCAATCAAATCAAGCAGCAATCCAGTTCAATTCAAGTTCAATTCAATTCAAAGCAAAAAAAGACTCCCTCTCCCGAGGAGGACAGAGCGAGCACACCACCGCTCTAAAAGGTAATACCTTTAAGAGCGTATTTTATTTTATTTTGTATTTTCTTTCTTTTATTTATTTTCAAAAAGTTGTATTTTAAATCCGGCACAATGTAGCCCATATAAGCCGTTGTCTTTGGCCCGGATTAGATTAGGAAAAATTATGTAAAAGAGCCGTTATAATGGCCAAATATTCTTAAATGTGTTTGTAATTATTGGAAGGAGGCGGTGAGTCAGAATAATGTAGCCACGAATGTATACTGTTTAATTTTCCCTTGTCAAAATAAGACCTTATTTATTTGCTAGATTAATATAACAATGAGCATATACTTGACCAAAACGCTTTGAGACCGAAAGGCGAGTTGGGTGCCTAGCACCTTCCCAACTCGTAACTTAGCCCCGAACCCGCTTTCTAAAATCTCGGTTTTCTCTTACGGTTTTCCTTTATTTTTGCCTTAAAATAAAGGTGGCGACTCTAAAACTTTCAGATCCGGTGGGGCCACACAACATTCCCTCTTTGCACTTTCTGTTCTCCCTAAAAAGGGAGATCACGGGAATGGAGAGTGATGTATTCCCATATACGGTATCCCCTAAACAAGGGATAACTTGATGCGGGAAACCCATAGCTCCCATAGCGATCTGATTGGGCCATAAGACCATTTTAATAAATCCATAAGTGGGGGCGTCGCAATATCTTTTCTTGCACTTCTCTATTTTCCCTGAAAGATAAAAGGGGAGAATGAGAATGGAAAGGTAATGCATTCCCATATCCTGTTATCCACGAAATAAGGGATAACCTGACATGAGGAAACCCTTAGTTCCCATTTTGGATACAAAATCCACTCAAGGCAACCGCAGGCACATTCCAGGCACATTCCAACGTGCTAATATAGACGACACTCCTCTCGCACTTTGGATTTCGTCTTCCCTAAACAAGGGAGGGTGGAGCGAGAGCGTTGGTGTCCCGCATCCGCGTCTGGCGCACCCCAACCAAGGCGCGGGGCACGTCCGGAACCTCACAGTGGCGACTCTGCTGGGGAGTTGTTTTATTTTTAATAAAATGGAGGGCTAGACTCATAAAATAAAACCTTTTTTTGGCTTTTCTTTGTTTCTGGCTGCAGTATGCTCGTTATATTAATTTACGCATTTCAATAAAGTGTTCCCATTACGGCCGTGGCTATATTTGTGGATATGATCCTCCATCTGGCAGCAGTCTCGTTCCGATACCTGTTACAGGCATGTTCGAGAGTATTGAAAAAAAAATCAATCAAATAAAAAAAAAATTTCGAAAAAGTATATATATACATAAAAAAAAATTTTGAAAATTCAAAAAAAAAAAAATATATATATATATAAGGCGATCTAAGTATATTGGCTGGAAACTCCATTGATACCCTTAAAACATTCTGAATAGGGTGTGGTATCGCCGAGCATACAACGCTGCTTGGCCGATCAAAAGCCTTCAAGCATTATTATATATATATGATGTTTCTTTTTATTTCCGGGCAGCACAACAAAAGAGCTGGGGCTTTACTTCCGGCTCTATTTTCTTTCATTTATTTCTTTCAGTTCCTTTTTTCTTCTTCATTTTATTCTGTAAATCTGTATATTTGTACATCTCTGCATTCATTATGTCATTTTATTTTGGGGACATAGGACCAAAATTTGTAATTAATAGGGATAGATAGTTTCCCCACTTTTCTTTCTATTTCTTAATGTGATGTGCTTGCTTGCTCGCGCTCAAACTAAAAAAGCCGAGAAAATCCACACAAACAACAAGACAGGCCATAACCGTTTTATTTTTCTGTTCATAAATCTGTAAATAAATAAAGGTTTTACTGCTTTCTATATACCGCACACACGTGCACGCATATAAATATATTCCGAACTGTTACCCTACACCATGGCCAGCCTACCCCCTGCATAAGCCAACGTTAGAATGCATATAGTTTTTCAGGACACTTCACAGACCGACCGGTTTTTGCATTATGGGTCAGCCCCTGTCAAAAAAAAAAAAATCATCAAAAAAAAAAAATCAGAAAAAAATCAAATCAAAAATATATATATGTCAAAAAAAATGCGCAAGTCGAAAAAAAATATGCAATTATTGCGCAAAAAAAAAAATATAAACAATAAACAGGGGCTGATTTATAATTTTCAAATGCTCGACCTAGACCATTTCGGATGGTGGATCCTGGAAAGAGTATAGGCCCCGCTGGGACCGATCCGATCTGGGGAGTCGAAAGGCAGGTGGAATACGTTGGTCCTATACTCTGGAAAAAGAATCCACTATTCCAGGAAAAGTCCTGAGACTGTCAAAATAAAGCATGTGCTTATCCGGTCAATTGTAGGGAACATGGAAATAATGATAATAAAATATTAATAAAAAAGGCACGCTGTACTTCAAGCCCAGATAACCTCCATCCAGCCTTCTGATACCTACCAAACCCCATTTTCCTCGAAACCCGGCCCTTTGGAAACGCAAAGCAAGCGATCTTGGCCGGTTATCAGGAAACCAGCAATCAAATCAAAAGGTATCGGTTTCAGATCGACCGAGGCGAGAAATTTCGGTAAGCAGATCAAAGCGGTATGGCAAAGCAAAGAACAAACAAGGCGTAACGGGAGCAAGCAAGCTGGAGCGGGAAGCTGGAGGAAACTCTGCGTATGCACCTCCTCCTGGGCTTGAGGCTTGGTTAAAAAAGGAACTGGACACCCATGCAAAGAAAATAATGGATCAGGTGGTAAGTGACCTTTTGGCCAGTTTTTCAGAAGCTTTTGCCATTTTCTCACAAAAAGCCAAACTCCCCGGGTATGCTCCTAATACTTCCCACTCTCCTGAAATAAACTCCCCGGATACCACCGAAAATATCCTTTTCCAAGCTTCCAAAAAACCATCAAATGCCAGCTACCAACCCAGTGATGACCTCCTTGATCAAGGAAACATGATTTCCAATACCCCTGACTCTAGCCCAAACTCTCCAGAAATCAACCTTGATCCTCCCCACCTGAATGCCTATTACCACAACCCAGAAAATCATCCCCCTTTCGATCCATCAGATGCCTATTTCCACATGATCCCAGGGAACTTAAAAAGTATCATTTGCATACCAGAAAAGGAATCCCTGCTGGGCCCAGGTCCAGACAAGCCAATCTCGCTCCAACCTTATCCGAAAAAGAAAACCCCGCTCAGCTTCCTGACCAAAACCCGACCCAGCCATATAGCAAAGCCAAGAAATAGAAAAGAAAGACATTACGATGACTTGCACGCACGATCCGAAATACTCCAAACAACGTGTGCCCGTGGGATACTGAAACCCATGGATAACTACCGTCCACCCAAGCCATTGCCCAGAACTTGGAACCATGCCCAGTTTTGTGAGTATCATAAATGCAGCGGTCATCTTACCGATCGATGCTATACGCTCAGGAACGCCATTCAGAACCTCATCGACAACAAAGAAATTACAGTGGCAGGCACGAAAATCTTTGAAGCAAGCCAAGCCCAGGAAGGTTTAAGGGAGACAAGTTAGCCTATTTAAGTATGAATAAAAAGGTGCTGTAAAATACGTTGATCAATAAAGGAGTTTCCCCAACAAGTGTTCGGAGGAGACAGTTTCCTAGGTATGATAGACGGGGACACTAAGTATGAAAAGAGCTCCCTGCTGAGTTTGAGTCCATTTCTAATAAACCTCTGCAGAACTAGTATACCACGACCGGCCCACTTTTGACGCCCGCAGATCTAGTGGACTGCTTTGGATATATTACCCCTATTCCTTTCCCTAGCCTTACGGATTTGGTCATCTACCAATCCGCTCCCTAAAATTGATTACCCCTATTCCTTTCCCTAGCCTTACGGATTTGGTCATCTACCAATCCGCTCCCTAAAATTGAGAATCTCAAACCCCAGGTCCTCAATAATGTAATAAACCATGTACGTTGTGCTTTTAATAATAATCTAAACGTCTTTGCTTATTTCTTAGTTGCACCTGCATTAAAAGACACATTAAATAATTATAATAATGAGTCATTTAAAAGGACCCAAAAGAAAAAAAAAATGTTTGCTTGAGCTTGTAAAGTCAGTAGAGCACCAGGGACATCATTCATCAACAACAACTGAAGACTGATCCACCATCAATTTGGGGGCTGGACAAGGAAATCCAAAGAAGTCGGAATCAACAACTACCTGCAAGGATAACACTCATTGGATCTCATCGAAGAGTTCGTGGACATGCTCGCCTAGTCCTATGAAGATGTGTCAGGGGTAGACCCAGCCATGGTCAAACACCGGATCCCCATATATCCGGATGCTCAGCCAATCAGACAAAAGCTCCACTGCATCAAGTCAGAATGGTCGCTACAAGTTGAAAAAAAAAAAAGAAAGCATGAAACAGCCACACGTCAACTTCATTCGGGTAAAAAAAAAATACAAAAATACAAAAATACAAAAAAAAAATTTAAAAAAAAAAAAAGAAGAGAGTAAAAAAAAAAAGAAAAAAATATACCCGATCTGGCTGTCCAAAAATAGTGACCATTCCCAAATTCAACAACAGCATGCTAGGCTATAGTCAAATCAGAAGCAGCAGGAGACCAAGAAAAGACCTCATCCCTTGGGGGACCTACTGCTATCATGTCATGCCATCTGGACTAAAAATGCTAGGGGCTACTTATCAAAGGGCTGCTACCACCCTCTTCCTCGATGTGTCGTATACTGTCCAAGAGATCCGGTCAGGAGATGTCGTACTCCCACAAGCCAAAAGAAAGACCTTGTTCGACCTCAATTTCAACGAGCTCAAAAGGTATGGTGCTCGATCCGTTCTATCCAACAAGTGCTTCCCTCTCCGGCCAGCTAAATTTGAAAACCGAAAAGGCGGTCTAGGCAAAAGTTAGGGCATTAAAAAAAAATGAAAAATAAAAGGAGAAATAAGGCTCGCTGGTGAAAACCGAAAGAGGCGGCCTAGGCAAAAGTTAGGGCATTCAAAAAAAATGAAAAATAAAAAGGAGAAATAAGGGCTCGCTAAATTTGAAAACCGAAAGGCGGCCTAGGCAAAAATTAGAGCATAAAAAAAAAAAAGAAATAAGGGCTCGCTAGGTTGAAAACTCGAAAGGGCGGCCTAGGCAAAAGTTAGAGCCAAACAAATAAAAAATATATATCAGGAGAATAAGGAGAGGGAAGACACTCTTTGAAACCTCGGCATCCTATCTCTCGTCTTCGGCAAAGAGGCTCGGACGGAAGAAAAAAAAAAAAACCACGACATAAGCTCACAATAAAATACTAAAATATAATATTACGGGTCCTAAGGTGCAACTTAGGAATAATTACAAAAAGAAATTTAGATTATGCATTAATGGCATGTACATATCTATTATTGCTACCCCTTTTGTTTTCCCGAAACAATCCTTTTCTTGCAGCCATAGCCAGTGGTCCATCGATTACTGCGGCGTCCAGGCGGGACCATATACTCTTCTGCGAGGCGAAGAAGAAACCCTAGACTCATCAGCATGAGAGCCCCCAGAAGTGTCCTCATCCTCATCATCCATGTCCTCATTATCCCGGATAGAAGTGCTGCCTGGTACCATGATATTTCGGCTCCAGCCATCGTCTACTGCTGCGTCTGGTCGCGAAAAAAAAAAAAAAGGCCTACAAAAGGAGGTTCTGACCCGCGGACTCAAGCGACCCTGATGCAGAAAGAATAAGAGATTCGGCCACTTTTCCCATTCAATATCACCCAAAAGCCGCTCTTATCCAAGGGTGCATTCTCAAAAATCCCTTTCTCCAAAGTACAGCGTGCCGTTACATTTTAGATGTCCGGTATAGTTTTATTTTCTGCATGAATTTATTTTTGCATGTGTAACATATTGCATCATATACATCATATTGCATTATTTCATAATGTTTGTACAGATTTCTTTTACAGAAAAATATATATACAAAAGAATAAAAAAAAATGCAAAAGAAAAAGCAGGAAGAGATACTAATGTTCGCAGGAACTCAAAGCTAATGTGCTCGGGACAACTGGCTTCTGGGAAAACCACCACCCCTCATCCTGGGACCCGCTACAACTCCTCGACCTCTGCCCCGGCCGCGGCATGACCCATCATCATCATCATCATCGTCGTCATCATCTTGACGTCCGGGCCGCCGCACTGAGCTGCTTTCTGCGAACCTGAAAGAAAAAAAAAAGAGGTAAGATCTCTACCCTAATTTCCTCCTCTGTACAGTCCTTAAAATAAATAATGAACATATCGCATGTTTTATACTTCATTTTTTTACAATAAATTCTTTTAGCAAAAATATAAAAAAAACAAAAACAAAAAAAATCTTGTTCATAAAAAACAAAAAAAAATCTTGTTCATAAAAAAAAAATCTTGTTCATAATAAAAAGAAAAATAATTCTTTAAATTGCCACATACTATTTTCATACATGTGCATAAATTTACATGTACATAAAAATCATTCTTTTTTCAAAATCCATAAAAAAAATTCATTCATAAAAAAAAACAATTTATATATGTAATTAATTTTGCATCTTAACGTACATATTATAACTGCATTTGTCATGTGCGTAATAAAATGTGAAAAATTCATGCATCATCTCATACGTGTTCTACATTGCATCTGCATTGCATAAAAATAATTCATGCATTCATATTTTGCATTTCATCTGTCCAATAAGCTGCCATAGAGGTACGACAAAGAGAAGGTAAAGTACCACCAATCATCAAATAAATATCTTTGTGGTATTTGCTATACCCCTGCAGCATTTGCATGCTAGGAAAATAAAGCTAAGGGCATGGAAAATATCTGTTTTGTCATGTTTTTATCCGGAAATATGCCCGAAAAGCGTTTCGAAAAAATTAAATTTATACTCCGAATATTCCGTTTCGCCATTCTATTGCATGCAAAAATGTGATTTAGTGTAAAACATGCATCATATAGCCTCATTTGCATTTAGAACATAAATCATGCATAGTAGGGTCAAATAGTGACCACTATTTCAAATCATGCATCGCAAAAATAAATCACAGAAATTACATGCATTATCACTCAATTACATCATTTAGGCATAAATAGGACATGCACATGCATCATTAATAAAGTCAGGGATACTTCAAAAAGTGCCAAACAGTGCCAAAATCCAGCAAATCTGAAGTATTTCCAGGCGAAAAGAAAAAAAAACAGAAAATGAAAAAAATCGGGAGAAGGGAAAATGTATGTACAAGAAGAAAAAAATTTCAGGTACATGCAACAAGGAAAATGCGAAGAAGAAATTTTCGACTGAAGCTAGAAAGTGGAGCAAAAAGAAAACAACAGCAAAGAAAAGATGACATCAGCTGATACCAAAAGATGCTACAGCAAGAAAAAAAGGGAGCTTCTGACCAAGGTTAGAAGGAGCAACAAGAACAAATGCAACAGCATCAAGAAAATTTTCCAGCTAAAGCCGAAAACAAAGTGGGACAAGGGAAAAAACTTTCCAGCGAATGTCAGAACAGTGATAAAAAGAAAAATCCCCAGAAAAAAAAAAAAAGAAAAATCAAAAGAAAAAAAAATGAGCAAGATTCCCAGCATCAGGCCGAACTACGTTTGGTCTGATTCATGAAAAGGATACGTGGGCGACTACATCGAGGTCCGACCATCACAATCATAAAGCAAAAAAAAATTCCCCAAAGAGTGGCGTAAATGTCGAACCAGTAGAATCTGCGGCGACCACCGGAAAAGGTAAGTCAAGTATAGTATTCCTACCCTGACTCCAGAATAATTTCCTTTTCTAAAAAAAAAAAAAATTTGTTTTATTTTCAAATAAAAGAAAAACTCTTTTTCAAAATGAATTTTGATTTCAAAAATACAAAAAAAAGAAGAATATTTCAAAAACAAAAAAAAGATGAATAAAGAAAAAACAAAAAAAAAAAGGAAAGGAAAAAGAATGTTTTCCACTGCACAATTTTCGAAAAAACTTGAAGAATGATTAATTCGTCGTGTTCGGCGACAGATCTTTAGTCAAGCACAATTTTCTGATATCTGAAAATTTTCGAGTTATGTCTGGAAACAAGACAGCGATCAAGGCCCAGACATACCTAGAAAGTTTTCTTAACACATTTCAATGCCAAGGTATTGACCGGTTGAAATTGTGGTAACAGATTTGCAATGCTCGGCAACGGATCTTTAGTCAAACACAATTTTCTGATATTTGAAAGTTTTCGGATTATGTCTGGAAACAAGACAGCGATCAAGGCCCAGACATAATTAGAAAATTTTTCTTAACACGTTTCAACTAGTTGAAAGGTGGTAACAGAAAAACATTCAAATCTTCATACCGTATTTGACAACGGTTTCGGACCGGAAGAATACGGCTTTTTCGAAAACACAAAAAAATCTTTCTCCATTGTAGTTTAAGGTTTTGGCCTGAACTACGCTTGGTCTGATTTCCTTTAATAGGGAATACGTAGGCAGCCTATTTCGGTAGGTCCGACCATTGCAACATAAAAATATTTTCTTATCTCGAATTTGAGAGTCTATCTTATCAACGATGTTCGTTTACTTGGCAAGCTCCGGGTTACCCGTAAACTCCATCGTTGAGGGGCTCTGTAGACACCCCAAATTCGTACCTTTATTTTATACTGTCAATTAAATATTGCAAAATAAACTACTAATTATCTTTTGTATGTTTCAGGAACAAAAGTAAAAAAAAAAAAAAGAATCAAGCAAATGAATAAAACAAAAAAGCAAAAGAAAACAAAGAAAAGAAGGAAAAAAAAAAGAAAAGCAAAAAGAAACGAAAAAACAAGAAAAAGAAAGAAAACAAAAAAGAAAGAAAACAAAAAAGAAAAAGAAAGTGAGCCGCCGGTTGCCTCTCCCTTTTTTCTTAACTCCTAATCCACCTATATATATATACTACCACTCCCAGCTCTCTCGGACTCTCTAAGACACAAATTCTCTCACCCACTAACTCTCTCTCATTCCCTCACTCTCCCAGCGCCCTCTCTCAATCTCTCACTCAAAAATTTTCTCACCCACACTTCCTCTCTCTCTCATAAAAACCACTACCCAGCCGCCCCTCCCTCAATTCTCTCACTCACAGCCGGCACACACTCACATATATATACTCCCTCACTCAACCGTCCCCACTCCCTATTTCCCTCACGCACACACAGTATACTCCCTCTCTCTCTCGGCACACACACAGCGCACACACACACAATAAATACAAAAACACATACACGAAAATACACATAAACACACACCCTGCCGTTACTCTGCCCGAGTAACGAGCTAAAAAAGTCAAAACTTAAGTCTAGGTTTCGCCCAATCGAAAAAGCCAAAACCAATCCAAATAAAGCTGTCACTCTGCCCGAGTTGACAGGCCCCAGCCTCAAAACATCAATCAAATCAATCCAGAATCCGGGCTCAAATCCAGCTTCAATTCGGCTCAATTCAATTCAAAAAAGACTCTCTAGGAGGACAGAAGACACCACCGCTTCTAAAAGGTAATACCTTTAAGAGCGTATTTTATTTTATTTTGTATTTTCTTTCTTTTATTTATTTTCAAAAAGTTGTATTTTAAATCCGGCACAATGTAGCCCATATAAGCCGTTGTGCTGCCCGGATTAGATTAGGAAAAATTATGTAAAAGAGCCGTTATAATGGCCAAATATTCTTAAATGTGTTTGTAATTATTGGAAGGAGGCGGCTGCGAGTCCGTAAATAATGTAGCCACGAATGTATCTGTTTAATTTTCCCTTGTCAAAATAAGACCTTATTTATTTGCTAGATTAATATAACAATGAGCATACTTCACCAAAAACGCTTTGAGATCGAAAGAGCGAGTTGGGTGCTAGCACCTTCCCAACTCGTAACTTAGCCCCGAACCCGCTTAAAATCTCGGTTTTCTCCGGTTTTCCTTTATTTTTGCCTTAAAATAAAGGTGGCGACTCTAAAAACTTTCGGATCCAAGGCCACACAACATTCCTCTTTGCACTTTCTTCTCCCCTCCCAAAAAAGGGAGATACGGGGAATGGAGGGTGATGTATTCCCATATCTGTATCTAAACAAGAGATAACTTGACGCGGAAACTCATAGCCCATAGCGATCGATTGGGCCATAAGGCCATTTTAATAAATCCATAAGTGGGGGCGTCGCAATATCTTTTCTTGCACTTCTCTATTTTCCCTGAAAGATAAAAGGGAAAATGAGAATGGAAAGGTAATGCATTCCCATATCATGTTATCCACGAAATAAGGGATAACCTGACATGAGGAAACCCTTAGTTCCCATTTTGGATACAAAATCCACTCAAGGCAACCGAGGCACATTCCAACGTGCTAATATAAACGACTCCTCTCGCACTTTGGATTTCGTCTTCCCCTAAACAAGGGAGGGTGGAACGAGAGCAGTGGTGTCCCGCATCCGCACGTACGTGCACCCCTAACCAAGGGCGCGCGGGGCGCGGGGGCACGTCCCGGGAACCTCACACATACTTATCAAGCCAACTCGATAAAAACACATTTTTTATCTTGTCTTCTCGTGTTGGCCCTATAACTTCCTGAGCCCGATAAGTCCCAACCCAAACCCTATAATTTCGTGTCGTGTTCGTATCGGCCAATCATGTCGTGCCTTAAATTGTCATCCCTAACCCACCCCCACCGCCCCCTCCCCTCAAATTTTCGGTTAGAGCATGTCGAACAAAACTGTGTTGTTCGACTAGAGCATGACAAAAAAACACTAAGTTTAATTTT
Source organism: Codonopsis lanceolata (assembly GCA_013146195.2). Classification (NCBI taxonomy): domain Eukaryota; kingdom Viridiplantae; phylum Streptophyta; class Magnoliopsida; order Asterales; family Campanulaceae; genus Codonopsis; species Codonopsis lanceolata. The sequence goes on from CM028381.1 coordinate 64,149,464, forward strand.
TTTTAAATATTTCCAAAATATTCGGACATCCTTGGCCGAACACCACTATGTTGTTCGGGTAGAGCATGCCGAATAGCACTAAGTTTAATTTTTTTAAAAATATTTTCAAAATGTTCAGATCTCCTTGGTCGAACAATACAGTGTTGTTCGACATGCTCTATCCGAATAACACAGTGTTGTTCGGCCAATGAGGTCCAAACATTTTTAAAATTTTTGGGGGTTAATTGAAAGGACAAAATAGGAAGTTTACACTTTTGGGAATATTTGGGGGATCAACTTATAGGAAAAGGGGGGCTGAATAGCACTACTCCTATTATAAATAGGGTAAACTACACAATCCGTTCATGTGGTTTCTGATTTTTTCGCTTTTCGTCCCTGTACAAAAATTCATTTGCCACTAGTCCTCGTACCAACCAATTTCAACAAAGTTGGTCATTCTGTTTAATTTTGTTATTTTTGTCTATTAAATTAATACACATGCATCTCACATACATTTTGGGTAGAGTAAAATAGTTATTTCTCCTTTTAAAAGTATAGGGACTAACTGTGTAGCTGAGAATAATTATTGTTTTTTTTTTTTCGTAAGGATTATTTAAATAATATTAAAAGGTTATTAAAAAATTAGAAACTATTTAGTACTAAACTATTAAACTTCTAACTTGCAGGTGCTTCATTTAGCAAAAATTGATTCTTAACATCTTTTTTTTCTTATTTTCTGAAGAAAAAAAAATTAAACAAACATATATTTTTTAACCTTACTGTTTATTATAGTATAACTTGATAATTTAAATTTTCAAACTATAATACTATAACTTAACAATTATATTTTAATATTTTCAAAAAATAATTATATTTTAAAGAAAATAAATATTTCAATCATCTTTATAACATAACTTAACAATTATATTTTAATTAAAATAAATATTTCAATCATCTTTATATTTTAATCTCGTCTTGAGCTTGTATTGGCTCAAGAATATCCTCTTCTCAATTCTCTGTTTCCAAACCAGTTCCACCCACAAAGACAAACTCACCATTTCAAAAGAATCCAAAAGCCAAACAACCTGGTCATGCTTAACAATAGGTCACAGAGATCGAAGAAACGTCGACAACCGAGTCGGAAAGGGAAGAAGCTAGCATAACCATCCATCACAAAGGCAATCACCAACAAGGCATAACTGGTATCATAACTTTAATCTTCAACCAGGAACAACATGTTATCAAAACGTTAATCATCAACCGAATGAAAGGCCGCTTGTAATGGTGGACGGAGAGACTGAGCTTGAAATCAAGACCCTATTAAAGGCTTTGGCTTATATACTGGGTAAGAGCGGGTCATCGGGTATTGTGTATAAAATTGTGCTTGAAGATATGTCGGCGTCTGTTGTTCGGAGGATCAGAGAGTGTGGTGTGGAGAGGTTGAAGGAATTTCAGAGCTATGTGAGGGCTTTGTTAGGAGGCGAGTTTCTTGAGGTCGTCTTGTGCTAAAGGAGGGGAAAGGGATGGTGATGTGAAAGCCATGATGGTGCGAAAATTGGGAGTGGTTGTGCGAAGGTTTATGGATAGGGATGTTAGGATGAGGAGGGTGGTGGTGGTGGTGGTGGTGGAGGGAAGAGGAATGAGGAGAGATGAAGGATATGGTGGTTATGGATGAGAGAGAGAAGGGGGAGGGTTGACTTATTTGTCTTTAAAGACTTTATATTTTAAGATTTGTTCCTATATTTTTTAATAGATAATAACTATTTTACCCTTTAAATGTGTATGTGCATGTCATTTAACAATTAAAAGTTAACGGAAAAACCAATTATATAAAAGATATTAGTTTAAGGACCATTTGCAAGATGTGGGACGAAAAGCCAAAAACCACAAAATTACATGAACAATTGTGTAGTTTGCTCTTATATATATAGTGTCGTGTATCTTTGTAGGCCCGAATAAGCATCCAAACAAGGGACAGTGGGAAAGTGGGACAGTGAGAGAGAGCCAAATAAGCAAGACGGGCGAGACAATGGAAAACGGCTCGACGACGGCGAAATGGAAATGGGGATTCAAAGAGAACAAAGAATTACATGCAGCCGCCGCCTTCACTGTTAGAGACGTTCTGGAAAAGATTTCCGAGAACCTGAATGAATCCTTGACGACTATTCACCTTGGTCGTGGAGATCCCTCCGCTTTTCCTTCCTATCGGACCACCACCGTCGCCCAAGACGCCATTGTCGATGCTGTTCGTTCCTCTATTTTCAACTGCTATTGCCCTGCCGTCGGCATTCTTCCCGCTCGCAGGTAATTTCTCCGGTCTCTACAACCTTATACTCCCTCTGTCTCAAAAATATAAAATTAATTAATTAATAAATTTGACTTAAGTTTAGTACTAATATTTAGTTATTCGTTGTGCCCCAAACATTTCCAATTCTGATATATATATATATATATATATATATATATATATATATATATATATATATATATATATATATATATATATATATATATATATATATATATGTGTGTGTGTGTGTATGAATATACTCACTTCCGTGTAATGAGTAACCATTCTATTTTGGAATGTTTCCTTTAAGTCAACTTTAAATACACTAAGGTTAGTAAGGTATAAGTTTCATTTTATTACTAATTAACGGTTAAAAGTGTTACTCCCTCCGTCCCTAAATTATCGTCCTCCTTTCCTTTTTCGTCCGTTCCAAAATAATTATCCACTTTAAAACTTATCTTTTTAGAACATCACTTTTACCACTTTATCCTTATTTTTTTACTTTACTTTAATTATGGGTCATATATACATGAACATTAAAGGAAACTACACATTAAACCAATATAAATAATCAAGTCAATTACTTTTTCTTAAACTATGTGCCGGGTCAACCCAGACGATTATTTAGGGACGGAGGGAGTATTTTTTTTAAAAAAAATTGAGTTTCAGACGGGCTCTCTTTCCAACGGGGAGTATATGAATGTAGAATACGATTGGCTTACTCATACAATAATTTCAGTTGTTTCTGTATTTTCTGGAAATGGTGCACTGCTCATACTACTGCTCCATTGCACTTCCTAAATAATTTTGTTGTTTTGACTTTTTAAGGTCAAACAGATTGTTTTTCCTAATGATTATTGACAGTATTTTTCTATTTTTGGCAAAAACCATAAAACAAGTATGTAATTCATAGTACACAAAAAGTACTATGAAGTACGAATTACCCGTTTTATGGTTTTAAAAAAATAAGTCAAATTTTCATTTGAATAACAATCCATTTGACTTTAAAAAGACATAACAGGACAGTTAGTTAGAAATGGTGGAAATATTGTACTGTATAATGCATTTTTTGAATGTAGTACTCTATATGATTAATGTTTTATGCCATCAATTCTTCAAAGAAGCTCTATGCTTGCAAAAATACAGGAAGCATACAAAAAACTGTGGGTGGAGTGGTAATTGACTAATTGTACTTATGCAATAATAGTTAAATGCTTTCTGCTAGTAACATTACTTGTGTGTTTCACTAATTTTTCACCAATTTTTGTTCCCATTTCCTCATGAAACATAATTGACCTACAGATTGTGGAGTAGGAGTAACAGTTTTCCACAAGTGTTTGTTTTCATACACATTTTACTTATATTTTTTTTGAATTTATGAAAAGATTATAATGTTATTTGTTATACCTTGGATACTGAACTGGGCATTTTCCAAGTTTCTTTTCTTGGATTCTTCAGCCACTGCATTCTCCCTCTTGTGTACTGTATCTATGTTTATTCAGTTCTCTTTGCTCTGTTTTCAGAGCATTGTTTCTCCTAATTTTCTGGAATAAATAGTTTGATAAACTGCATGTTGGAATGTTGGTTGTTTGTTGGAAGCATTTACACGAAGAAAAATACTGTGGTCACACTCTTGCACCTATATCGTAGGCCTTTTGTTGCTAATGCATAGAGAGCATGACACTTTGAGATGATGCCAAAAGCATAACTCATCAACATTAGAGATGTTACATAGCTTAATTGAGAGCGTGTAATGCTTATGCAGGTCTGTTGCAGAGTATCTTTCTCGAGACATTCCGTACAAATTAACAGCTGATGACATCTTCCTTACTGTCGGTGCACACCATGCAATTGAAGTCATACTAACAGCTCTCGCTACCCCTGGTGCCAATATATTGTTACCCAAACCTGGTTATCCCTTCTATGAAGCTCGAGCTGCATTTAGTCATCTTGAGGTCCGCTACTATGATCTTCTTCCTGAAAACAGCTGGGAGGTTGATCTCGAGGCTGTAGAAGCATTGGCAGATGATAAAACAGTGGCTATAGTTATCATCAACCCTGGAAATCCTTGTGGAAATGTTTTCACATTTGAACATTTGCAAAAGGTAGTTTAAACATTTCTTTTGTTAACCAAGAATCCATCTATTTCATTATCTTGGTTTTGGTTCAAGTATTGGAGATTGATCCTTATTTCTGATTTTTCATTCTTTAATTTCAATATTTTTCCCTGTAAAGGTTGCAGTGGCGGCAAGAAAGCTGGGAATGCTTGTGGTCTCAGATGAAGTTTATGGTCATCTTGTATTTGGAAGTAAACCATTTACTCCCATGGGAAGCTTTGGATCAATAGCACCTGTTTTGACAGTTGGGAGCATCTCCAAGAGATGGATTGTTCCTGGCTGGCGACTGGGCTGGATAGCAACTACAGATCCGGATGGCATCCTTCGGAAATCTAGGGTTTCTCCCTTTGTCAATTTCATTTCCATAGTTTCAAAACTTTATTAGCATCAAATTGTGGAAACACACACATGCACACACACTATCAGAAGAAACAGTATATATAGAAAATACTCACTCCGTCCTCAAATTATTGTCCTACTTTCCTTTTTCGTCAGTCATAAATAATTGTCTTGTTTGAAACTTTCCTTTTTAGGACAACACTTTTACCATTATACCCTTACTATTTCTTCCTACTTTTATTAATAATCAAGTAAATTGTTTTTCCTTGATCCGTGGGCTGGGTCAAACATGACAATAATTGTGGGACGGAGGGAGTAGTACTTTAAAGAAATTAAGACCAAGACAAGAGGGATCAATACGTGTTTTAATGAGTGAACAAAGGATTTGTTAAGTGCCACTATAAAAGGTTTTTTTCTTGTTAGAAAAGTTAGTCGTGATTATAACATTTGAATAATGTGTTACCTAGCACAACAAAAACAAATACATCCACCTACAATACTTGTAATAGCTGCAAGCAGCACTGCCTGATGAATACAACAGCCAGCTTATTTTGGAGTGCTTGGGCAAGTGTATAATGAACATACAATCCTATATCTAGCTTGAGTAGAATTTTAAATTCTTCAAGCATGTATGTTTTGAAATTGATACTTTGTGTCACATAGCAGGGTACTTTTATTCTCCTCTTCTATTTTGGTTATTTCCCGATTGTTTTCTTGTCTCAGATAGTTGAGTCAATTACGAGCTGCCTCAGTATCACAGCAGATCCAGTCACTTTCATTCAGGTATGTACTCAATGGTGTTCTTCTTCAATTTTTCTCACCAAATTGATCATAACGAATGCAGTAACTTTGCTAGTTATCATATTGGTTGCGTTGCAGCAATAGATTTGCTTTCATTCATTGTTGTTGTACTTATTCACTTAGGAAATACTACCTCCATTCCATGCAAAGAGTCCAATATTTACTTTTTTTTTGGTCAGCTTAATCATATTTGGACAGAAGATTTGTAGAAATTACTTGTCTATACAACTTTACCTAAGTTGGATTTCGTTATTTTTTATGATTGAAATTTTATTGCCTACAAGAGAATAAACATGTGATGAATTCTTAATTGATATAGGCCCATCTGACTTTTAAATATAAAGAATGGACTCTGAGAAGGGTGGAGAGAGTACTATAACTTAACTTCCAACAAGTATTTCTATGATGCTGCCAAATTGTGAGGCAGGGACGTAAAAGGGTTTACTTGGGCAATGAATTGCTTAAGCTTAATCCTTTTTATTCTAAATTGAACTAGAGTTTGATTTTAGATCAATTATCTTGAATTAATCTGGAGTGAGCCCCTAATTAATCTTATTACGCACTTAAATTTGATTAGGTTATTTTTCTATTGAGCCAAGCTCAAGTAGTCCAAGGAGGTTGCTAGCTTAGAGGGAATATTTTGAACTGACCTCAAAAAATTGACAATCTATGATTTGTTTGTAGTTTCACGAGCTGATCCCAAGTGGGTGTCGGCCGAACTGTAGTAAATTGATTAAATGCTCAGTATCTGCACTCAGATAGGTTCTTCCACATCCAGATTCCACCTTCACAAGAGTAGGATGAGAGTGAGTTACAAGAGAGAATTCCTAGAATCAGAATTACTTAAAATTCTGTAACTAACTCAATTTTAAGAGTGGTAAATGCTGATAAATCTGCTTGTATGCTGAAAAGCGGAAAGCAAAATAATTGCTTTTTTCTTAGCGAAATCGTTCTTGGTCAGTCGCGTTGTTTTTATCTAGAATCTGGCCGATAGATGCTCGTTATTGCCCAATAATCATCGTTTTAAGGTTACTATTTCTAGATGTCAGGTAAATGATTTAAGCACCACACATAACTTCCTTTTCTCTCTCTCTCTCTCTCCAAGTAATTAACATGCCGTATCAAGTTCCATCCTTTGGACTGGCTACTGCCTACTAAACATTAGTTTATCATATGTAAAATCATACGTCTTCTGCTTATTTTTATGCTCGATGAGGGGAAATAGGCATTAGCTGAATGACAATGAATAATATGGTCATTTGATTCGTGTATCAGGGGGCAATACCTCAAATCCTAGAGAAAACAACCGATGATTTCTTTCTGAAGGTTAAAAAAACGCTTGGACAAGTTGCTGGTATATGTTATGAAACACTAAAGGAGATTCCTTGCCTTACTTGCATGCAAAAACCAGAAGGAGCCATGTCTACAATGGTAAGAACTTGGAAAATTGTTTGGTAGAATCAAGTGCTCGTTTGGTCCGCAACATTTGCGAAGCCCTGCCCTGCGATTTGAACTGTCATGGAATGAAATTTCTACTAAAGAACATCAGATGGAATGACATTGTTGCGTACCAACCAAGCATTAAAGTTTGATTTTGATTTAGTTAACCTATAAACTTTCTGTTTCAGGTGAAGCTAGACTTGTCATTACTAGATGGTGTGGCTGATGATATAGATTTTTGTACCAAGTTGGCTAAAGAGGAGTCTGTGATCATTCTTCCAGGTAAGGAATACGCAGCTACATACAAACCATATTCTTACCCTCTTGGAAAGGAAATGGATACTACGCGAAAAATATTATGCGCTATTTTTTCAAATTTCCAGCAAGAATATGTTTGTGTATCATCCAAACTTGAAATCAATCAAATTGATCTAAATGCAGGGGTTGCCGTGGGGCTGAAGAATTTTGTCCGAATAACTTTTGCTGTCGAGCCAACATCTCTTGAAGATGCACTAGGGAGGTTGAAAGCATTTTGCATGCGGCATGCAAAGTAGTAAACAAAGAATTTTCTATGCGAATTCATTCCAGTAAATCAGATTCAAGTCTTATGAATAAGCAACGGGGTGCGTTCTTCCTCTAGGGATGTAGAATCGCGCCCGCAGCATGCAGTGTACTGGAAAATCTTGTTTGAGTAATGTTAGAGCCACTCAATGAGCACTCAAATTTATGTACCAAATGATGTGGTTTCCAATGTGTCATCTTATTTGACATTTTATGGGCTCCACTATAAGTTAAAAAGTTATGTTAACAATATGACACATAAGATGCCACATCATTTGGTGCACAAATTTAAGTGCTCATTAAGTGGCTCTAGCATTACTCATCTTGTTTTCCCTGTTTGTGAATTTTTTTTATCAAAAAGTGCCTCTTTTTTTTTTTAAGAAGCAGGACGGTCGCCGTCCTTGCAAAATTTTATTAATACGAAAAATAAATACAAACATGAGGGGGACGACTAGCCTTATTTACCCGATTTAGGGGTGCAAAGGAGCCTTACCTCGGAAAAGAAATACAATTGGGTTTGAAGCTAAACTATATTCTTATTTTTAAAAAACTAGAAACCAAGATGCAAGTAGGAACTCTAGAGAAACAATATCCAACTTTAAGATGGGTGACTGATAATGTTATTTTCTGTGTCGAGGATGTTGTGATTTTAAATCACACTACCCGTAAGAACCCGTACAGAAACGGGATTTTTGAAATTAATCAAAAAACCAATCAACTATCTACTAGCCTATTAATGCAGACTATATAAACATGCAGTGACAAAGTGTAAATAAAAAAAGCTAAATGTCATAAGACATTAGTTTCTCCAGTAAAGCTTTGGAAGGAACCCACCACTATAGCAAGATTCTGCAAAAACCAAGGTTAGGCAATAAACAAGAAAACAAAGCTACGGGAAGAATAACAATCATAGAGGAACGAAGAACTTCGCAATTACGCCGTGACCCAAGCACGACTCGCCGTCATTGACCACAAAGGTCTAGACTACAAGCTCTTCGGCTCAGATTCCTTTCACCGATCAATCGCCCACCAAAGAGCCTACTGTAAACCAAGCAAAGCCAAGGTAGAACCCAAAGGCAATCAATCCGACCGACTATCTCCGGTAACACAAAGAGGGAGATAATCGGAGACAAGAGAACTCACCAATCCCCAAACCGAAACCCACCCAATACTCAATGCTCACTGTATGAGGACGAAGAAGGATACTCACCGGAGGATCACTCTAAGAACACCTTCGGCGGTCACAGAACAGAGAAGAAAGGGAAGCAAGGGAGCGGCTGTTGTTTCTCTCGGTTTTCTGCTTTGTATCGAAGAGAACAATTGAGGGAGTATATATATGTGGGTCAAGAGTCAATCAGGGAGTAATTAAAGGGATTGGCATTAAACAAGGAAAGGGGTAACCGGTGCACCAAGTCACCAAGGAGATGGGCCAATTGATTTGTTTGGGCTTGCTAGAAGGCTGCCGCTTAGGGAAGGGCCTCTCCTATTCTAACAGAGGATATGATCGTGAATCTGCTCAATCAGCTTGGATCGGTACCTGAAATAGACAGAAAACCGTTACCCGAGCAGGGGGTGGCCTTGCAAATTCCCTCTGGCGTGAGAGTCAGTTTGAGATTGATGATGAGAGAGAATGAAATTTGACAACGTAAGGAGGTAGAAAAGAGTGTGTATCTTTCTGTGAAGGGGTCAGGGTTTTTATATAGGCGTTGTACGGAGTAAAGTTCGTTATGCCACGAGGGCTTGTATCTGTCTTGTTGAGGTGGATAAATAGTCACATGATATGGATTAGTTGGCAATAGTAGTGGACAACTGTACTTTTTGAGGCAGTATGGTCCGCCCTATAGCTGCTGGTAGTGGCATGTTGAACTTGGCCCACCTCTAGTGCCTTTGATATCTGAGTCATGAGTCCCCTTGTGTTACAAGTTATCGGGTCATAAAGACGTTCTTACCCTTGCTTGGAATTATGGGTAGCTCAGTAGTCCCCTACTCTTTGTTGTGCAAGCAAGCTCGGACCAAAGAGTAAAATAAGTATAGGACCATAATTGATTATGAGCAACTTTCATTGACTAATTATTGGTGCATTCGAGCAAAAATAATAGAGTAAGTGAAAATAAAATAAATGACTTTCATGCTGGCGAAAGGTCGATCTTCATAGAGAGCCATCTAAAAAGTTTTAGCGGGCCGTGCATTTGATAGGCAAGAAAATGAATTATGTAGGCAATTAAATGGAGTTCAAGCCTTAGACACAGACCGACAATATATGAATTGACAATGAAAAAGTTTGCAGGCCGCTCAAAAATGCGGGCAAAGTAAGGTGCCCTCATGAGCACGGGCCGCCCTTGTTGACATGCGGGCAATTGCTTCTTCATGCTAATTAGTCTTCTCTCACGAGTAGGGCAGGGTGACCGGTCAAGCAAAGTTAAAAACTTAGCTAGCAATGCAATGTGTCTTTAATACCTCACCATGAACTTTGGTTAAAAACTTAGCTAGCAATGCTATTGACTCGAAAAATTTTAACAGGAAGGCACTTGGTGCCCATATCAGCAGGGTTTAAACTAGTATCAACTTTATCCAAGTAAATAATGCACTTAGCAACAACATCACGAATGAAATGAAAACGAACATCAATATGTTTAGTTCTATCGTGAAAAACTGGATTTTTACACAGTTGAATACCACTTTGACTATCTGAAAATACTACCACTTTTTCTTTCAAAAAACCGATTTCAGAAATTAAGCCTTTTAACCAAAGAGCTTCTTTAATCGATTCGGTTATAGCTATGTATTCAGCGTCGGTTGTGGACAGGGCCACAATGGATTGTAATTGAGACTTCCAACTAATGCAAGACCCACAAAGTGTGAACACATAAGAGGTGGTAGTCTTCCTATGATCTCTATCATTGGCATAATTCGAATCAACATACCTAACCAATCTAACACCATTTTCAGATTTGAAGAATTTAATACCATAGTTCAAAGAGTGTTTCAATTATCGCAACAACCACTTAACGGCGTGCCAATGAGGCAAACCCGGGTTCGACATATATCGGCTAAGACAACTAATGGCATAAGCTATGTCGCGGCGAGTACTAACCATCAAGTACATAATGGAACCTATGGCATTAGAGTACGGGATTCTACTCATTTGATTCATTTCAAATTGATTTTAGGACATTGCTCTTTACTAAGCACAAAGTGAGCAGCAAAGGGAACATCTACAGAATCGACATCTAACATAGAAAATTTACTCAAAATCTTTTCAACATATGAAATCTGATTTAAGTAAACAATTGAGGATTTACGATCTCTAATTATGTTCTTGCCAAGAATCTTGTTAGCATCACCCAAATATTTCATTTCAAATCTAGCACTTAAGCAATTTTTAACAACTTTAACCGATTTGGGACATGGGCTAATAAGAAGCATATCATCCACATATATGAGCAAGAAAACAGGCACATTCCTATCATTCTTGAAATAGAGACAATGATCATACGCACTCCGGCTAAATTTTAAATCAAGCATGCATTGATCAAATTTTTTATTCCACATGCGAGGAGATTGTTTCAAGCCATATAAGGATTTTTTAAGCAAGCACACATAATCAGGAAATTGATTATCCACATAACCCTCGGGTTGCCGCATATAGATTTTCTCATCTAAATCACCGTGCAAAAAAGCAGTTTTTACGTCCATTTGTTTCAATTCCCAATCAAATTGAGCTACCAAAGCAAGCATAATCCTAACAGTTGTGAACTTAACTAATGGAGCAAAGATTTCAGTGTAGTCTATACCTTCCTTTTGAGTAAAACCCTTAGCCACTAATCTAGCCTTAAATCTCACTGAATCAGATTCATTCTTGACTTTATAGAGCCACTTACAAGCAACAACAGAACAGTTTTTTTTTGGCTTAGGCACTAAAGTCCAAGTTTGATTAACATGCAAGGAATTCATTTCATCATTCATAGCATTAATCCACTCATTACAGTTAGCAGATTTCAAGGCTTGATTATGTTTTAGGCTCGGTATTATCAATGGATTCAAACACACTAAACACAAATGAAGTAAAATCATCAAAACGAGAGGGTTGCCTAACAATGCGTCTAGGTCTATCACGAGCAAGCTGATAGTCATGCAATTCATCCAATATAGGCACTTCATTTTGTTCATTTTCAACTTCATTTTGCTCATTAGGTTCAACATTTTCAGGATTAACATGCTCATTTTCAAAATTCACATTTTCATCAAACTCATGCAAATTTTCAGAATTCTCAATTTCAGGTTGCACACTTGAACTAGCATCATTGGGTTCTAAGGGATGCTCCACCATAATGTGAGCCGGGGGAGGGATAGGTTTAACAGGTTTAACAGGTTCAACAGGAACATTTAAGCACGGAAATTCGTTTTCATTAAACACAACATCCCTACTTATTATCACTTTAAATCCCGGTTCCTCGTTTAACCATAACCGGTATCCTTTCACACCCTCGGGGTAACCCAAGAAAACACATCTCACAGATCGAGGTTCAAGTTTATCAAATTTCCTATGAGCATAAGCAGCACAACCAAAAATTCTCAAGTTTGAAAAATCAATTTCCCTACCAAAAAACACTTGATCCAGACATCTACCATGCAAAGGGACGGAAGGAGACCTATTGATGAGATCAAGGTTCTAAAAATCGTTAGGCGGCCGCTTGGCGGCACACTAGCGCCTAGCGCCTAGGGGACTAGTCGGGGCGTAATCGGGGCCTAGGCGAGGCCTAGAATTAAGGCATAATTACCATTTTTTGATAATTTACATCAAAGATCAAACACATTGACTACAAATTTAATTTTTTTATGTTTGTCATTTTATTAAACACTTGTCTATATTTGTAAAATGAACAAAAATATACAAACCTACCTTTAATCTCAATTCTCAACAACCCCAAAACAATGAATCAACCAAGTTTAGAACTAAAAACAAAAACAATATTACTCCACCTACCTACTACCCCTACAATCCACAGCCTAACATATCCTCCATAATCTCTTCTCATTATAAATTATGAGTCTCGAGAGAGCCTTCTTCTTCATCTTTTTTTTTCTTCTTTCTTCTATCTATCTGGCAGACCGACAACGTAGGTGCCGACTTGGTCGATTAGGCGGCGACTAAGAAAGTCGCGGTGGTAGAGAGGGGCCTAGCGCCTAGGCGGGGTCTAGGCGGAGCTAGGCGGGGAGTTTTAGAATACTGGATGAGATAGGCGGCAGTCAAGACTGCCTCTCCCCAAAACGTTTTGGAGAAACCGGAGGAGACTAACATGCTCCTAACACGTTCCAATAGGGTTCTATTCATTCTTTCAGCAACACCATTTTGTTGTGGATTATAAGGCACAGTCTTGTGCCTCTCAATCCCATTTTCAACACAAAATTTATCCATTTCAAAGTTGCAGAATTCTAACCCATTATCAGTCCGAAGTTTCTTGATTTTAAGACCAGTTTGGTTTTCAATCAAAGTTTTCCAGTTTTTGAAATTTTCAAACACATCAGATTTGTTTCTCATTAAAAACAGCCAAACCTTCCTTGAAAAATCATCAATGATCGACAAGAAGTAACGACTTCCACCATGAGTGGGCACGAGCGTGACCCCACACATCAGCATGTATATAATCAAGTGCACGTTTTGAAGAAATTTTTTTGGGGTTAGGGGAAGGTGGAAAACTAACACGTTTTTGTTTGCTCATCACACAAGTTTCACAAAAGGGCAAATCCGAAATTTTATCTTTTCCAAAAAATCCATTTTTGTTTAAAATTTCAAGACCCTTATTACTCACGTGTCCAAGCCTTTTATGCCAAAAACTTGTTTTATCTTCTTTAACAAGATTAGCAAAGTTATCATCAAGACAAACAGGCATGGCAGAGCAAACATACAAGTTACAACGTTTTTCAGCCTTAACGACAACTAAAGATCCCTTTAGAATTTTCATCATTCCTTTTCCCCACTTACCTTCCAAACCATCATCTTCTAAAGATGCACACGAAATCAGATTATTACATAAATCAGGCACATGTCGAACATTTTTCAAGGTAAAAGTGTTTCCAGAATCAAATTTTAAACAAATATCACCAATTCCAGCTATAGAACACTTTTTCTCATTGGCTAAAGAAACAAAACCATTTTCCAAGCTTTTGTAGGAACAAAAGAAGTTTTTAAATGGTGACATGTGATAACTACATCCAGAGTCAATTAACCATTCATTTTCACAAGCAGGCATGGTATGAATAGAATTAACAACACTTTCACATAAATCAGTTACCATAAAAACATCACCACAGTCCTCATTAGCAGAAGCCATATTGCAATCACTTTGCGGATTCAAAATTTTCTTTTTAGGATTTGTGTAATCTTTCCTAAAATGTCCACTTTCACCACAGTTGTAACACTTCCTACCTTTGGTTCTAGATTTTGACCTACTTTTATTTCTATTCTTATTTCCAGAATTCTGATTATTCCCTTGGTTTTGATTATTATGATTATGCTGATGACCATTATTGCTCTCGAGCGTCCTACCTCTCACCATGTGAACCTCACCGGTGTTAGATTTTCCCTTATTAGCTTTCAAATCCAATTCTTTGCCTTTTAAACTAGATATCACCGTATCAAGTGTGATCTTATCTCTACCATACTTAATAGCAGATTTCACGTCAGCATAAGAATCAGGTATAGCATTTAAAAGCACAATCGAAGAGTAATCATCTATGTGTTCATCACCGGTTTGTTTTATGTCTTCTACCAATTTGGTAAAAACATCAATATTATCTTCCATGTCTTTGCTAAGATCTAATTTAAAACTGAAAAATTTTTCTAGGAGATAAATTTTACTTGGCAATGTTTTTCCAAAATAAATTTGTTCCAATTTTTTCCAAAGACTCTTAGCATGAGCATGTTCACCACATTTCTGAATAACCGATTCAGACAGGTTTAAGATAATCGAGGAGTAGGCAGATTCATCCATTTCAATCATGGCATCTTCATAAGTGTCTTTAGCATATTTTAAAGTTATGGCTTTGAAAACCTTTTCTTTAATTAAAATACTTTTCATCTTCTTTTGCCACATAGAAAAAATCACTTTTCCCATTAAAAGGTTCCAAACTGTAATTAGATGAAGACCCTATTTAGAGAAACAACACAAAATCAACAAATCAAACCAAATCAGAATATATAAGAAATTATTTTTTTATTTTTTTTATCACCAAAAAAATAAATAAATAAATTCAAGCAATCAAATTCCAACCAAACAGTAGAAATTTAAATAGAGCACAATCAATCAAATAAATTACGAGAATTTTAAACACAAAAAAACGTAACACGGGCTCTGATACCACTGTTGTGATTTTAAATCACACTACCCGGAACGAACCCGTACAGAAACGGGACTTTTGAAATTAATCAAAAAACCAATCAACTATCTACTAGCCTATTAATGCAGACTATATAAACATGCAGTGACAAAGTGTAAATAAACAAAGCTAAATGTCATAAGACATTAGTTTCTCCAGTAAAGCTTTGGAAGGAACCCACCACTGTAGCAAGATTATGCAAAAACCAAGGTTAGGCAATAAACAAGAAAACAAAGCTACGGGAAGAATAACAATCACAGAGGAACGAAGAACTTCGCAATTACGCCGTGACCCAAGCACGACTCGTCGTCATTGACCACAAATGTCTAGGCTACAAGCTCTTCAGCTCAGATTCCTTTCACCGACCAATCGCCCACCAAAGAGCCTACTGTAAACCAAGCAAAGCCAAGGTAGAACCCAAAGGCAATCAATCCGACTGACTATCTCCGGCAACACAAAGAGGGAGATAATCGGAGACAAGAGAACTCACCAGTCCCCAAACCGAAACCCACCCAATACTCAATGCTCACTGTATGGGACGAAGAAGGATGCTCACCGGAGGATCACTCTAAGAACACCTTCGGCGGTCACAGAACAGAGAAGAAAGGGAAGCAAGGGAGCGGCTGCTGTTTCTCTCGGTTTTCTGCTGTGTATCGAAGAGAACAATTGAGGGAGTATATATATGTCGGTCAAGAGTCAATCAGGGAGTAATTAAAGGGATTGGCATTAAACAAGGAAAGGGGTAACTGGTGCACCAAGTCACCAATGAGATGGGCCAATTGATTTGTTTGGGCTTGCTAGAAGGCTGCCGCTTAGGGAAGGGCCTCTCCTATTCTAACAGAGGATATGATCGTGAATCTGCTCAACCAGCTTGGATCGGTACCTGAAATAGACAGAAAACTGTTACCCGAGCAGGGGGTGGCCTTGCAAATTACCTCTGGCGTGAGAGTCAGTTTGAGATTGATGATGAGAGAGAATGAAATTTGACAACGTAAGGAGGTAGAAAAGAGTGCGTATCTTTCTGTGAAGGGGTCAGGGTTTTTATATAGGCGTTGTACGGAGTAAAGTTTGTTATGCCACGAGGGCTTGTATTTGTCTTGTTGAGGTGGATAAATAGTCACATGATATGGATTAGTTGGCAATAGTAGTGGACAACTGTACTTTTTAAGGCAGTATGGTCCGCCCTATAGCTGCTGGCAGTGGCACGTTGAACTTGGCCCGCCTCTAGTGCCTTTGATATCTGAGTCATGAGTCCCCTTATGTTACAAGTTATCGGGTCATAAAGACGTTCTTCCCCTTGCTCGGAATTATGGGTAGCTCAGTAGTCCCCTACTCTTTGTTGTGCAAGTGAGATCGGACCAAAGAGTAAAATAAAGTATAGGACCATAATTGATTATGAGCAACTTACATTGACTAATTATTGGTGCATTCGAGCAAAAATAATAGAGTAAGTGAAAATAAAATAAATGACTTTCATGCTGGCGAAAGGTCGATCTTCATAGAGAGCCATCTAAAAAGTTTTAGCGGGTCGTGCATTTGATAGGCAAGAAAATGAATTGTGTAGGCAATTAAATGGAGTTCAAGCCTTAGACACAGACCAACAATATATGAATTGACAATGAAAAAGTTTGCAGGCCGCTCAAAAATGCGGGCAATGTAAATGTGCGGGCAAAGTAAGGTTGATGAGGCCCAAGTCGCCAAGGAACCCAATGATGAGGCCCAAGACACCAAGGATCCGCCAACAATGCATGGACCAATAACAAGGGCTCGGGCTCAGAAAATTCAAAATGAAGTCCTCAATTTATCCCGAGAGACATTTGATTTAGAAGCCCAAATTATGGCACGCAAAGGAGGAGTCAAAGCGGGTCAAGATAAATGGGTGAACTCTCTAATTTATGTGGATGAAGGAGGCTACGATGGGCTGAATTTAGGCGCACCAAAACAGCCCCAGCCAGCCTAGAAAGAAGGTTCTAGAAGACTTAAGGCAGCAAGGAAGGAAGGATCTAGAAGGCTGATGACTCACCTTATTTCTAGCTAAAATTCGGCCTAGTGTAGAGACAAAAAGGAGAATATTCTCCAAATTATGCTCCTAGTCATAGATCTTATCTTTTATTGGGTAGTTTGTTAGATCTTATCCTTTTAGTTGGTTAAATCTTATCCTTTTTGTAACCAATGGCAGCCTAGATCTCCTAGCTATATATAGGGCTGCCCCTATCTATTGTAATCAGATTTTGAGGAATGAAAATATGTTAGCTTACTTTCCAACCTTGAGTGTTCAAGACTATTGAGCGATCGGGGGTTACCCGAGTACTCACGAACCTATCAATCGTCCTTCCATAACGATTGTGTCATTCTTCACTATCCTTTGATTGCCGGTTTCGTCATACGAAGGTTAAGGGCTGATTACCCGTTGATTGTCGTGTGCGTGAACCCGAGGTCGAGGTTCCATTTCCATCCATTTTGCTGCCCAGCTCGTTTTTCCTTCTCTAGTTGTTGTTTTTATGAGTTTTCCCCAAGAAGGCTCATATCATTTGGTATCAGAGCGAGGTTCGGCTTCCACGACTATCTTTTTATTTAATTAGTTCTTGCTGTCCTTATTTTCTGCTTGCTTCAAACAGCTTTATAATCTGGGCTGTTTTGTTCTTTCCGTTTTCTATCTTCAAAAAAAGAAAAGAAAAACATATCTCTAATCTCATCCTTGTGCTATCCTTTCATTCTTACTTGTTTCGGCATAGCATCTTATACTCTAAAGGCTGTTTTGCATGTTGTTTGCTACCTTCAAAGCCGAGTATGGCTGTTTGACTTTTCCGTTTCCTCCCTAATTAATCGTGTTGCTGTTTGCTTTGCCGTGTTATATCCTCCAAAGAAAAGAAAATAGGACTGTTTGTTGCTGTTTTACATTCCCGTTTGCTACCTTCAAAAC
Organism: Codonopsis lanceolata; assembly: GCA_013146195.2. Lineage (NCBI taxonomy): Eukaryota > Viridiplantae > Streptophyta > Magnoliopsida > Asterales > Campanulaceae > Codonopsis > Codonopsis lanceolata. The sequence goes on from CM028381.1 coordinate 64,167,294, forward strand.
CCCAAAGAAAAGACAAAAAATATATATAGAAATATCTCTAGAACCAAATATTGCTATTTTCATTTCCGTCTTATATCTCTAAGGTTGTTTGTCAATTCTCGAAATTTATAAGGCTGTTTTGCTTTTCCGTTGGATCCAATAAGTATAACGGTTGGAAACTCTAATTGCACCCTACAAGCATCCCGAATAGGATGTGGTGCTAACTGAGCCACAACGCCACGTACTGGGTCATTATCGAAGCTTATAAGCTGTTTTGCATTCTAGTTGCTATCTTCAAACCAATTGTTGTTGTTCTATTTTTTTCGTGTCATATCCTCATATTTCAAGTGTTTGTGGCTGTTTTACACCTTTTCATCTCTAAACCCGCTTGTTATTTCGAATTTTCCGAGAGTTGCTGCCAAGTGTTTATTTCTTTCTTCTAAAAGCTTCTTTCCGTTTGATCGTTTGTGAGTTGCTTGTGGCTGTTTCCTTTTGCTCTTAGTCTTATTGCTTTAAGGTTGAGAAGTTGAGAGGAAAAAGGCAAGAGAGGGTGAGATCAAAAGAGGGAAAAAGCCGATTAAGAGTGTATACACGAGGGGAGTGATCATTCTTGAAGTGAAACACGTGAGGGAGAGCTGTAAGAAATCTATATATATATATATATTGTTCTTTTTGTGCAGATTTGGGATGTCGGAGGAAAGTGGTATTGGTGATGGAGGTGATGTTACGGGGAACAAACTGTTCATGGAGGCCTTGATGTCCAAGATCGAAGGGATGTTGAGGGCCCATAACGAGGAGATCTTTGAAAGAATTGGTAGGTTGGAGAGTGCCCAAAAACAAAAGAGTAAAGTGGAGGGTACTAGTAGGGATGAAGTTGAAAGAGGTGAGCCACCCCGGCGTAGGTTTGAGGAGGACCATTTTGGGGGTCGGGATGAATGGGATGATTATGAATCTGAATTTGGTAGGAGGAATCAATATAGGAGAGATGATAGGAGAGATGATAGGAGGGATGGCAATCGAGAGGACCACAATCTCAATGGGATTAAAATGAAGATTCCCGCCTTCATGGGAAAGGAAGACCCGGAATTGTACCTTGAATGGGAAATGAAAATTGAGCGAATTTTTGGTTTTCATAACTACTCCGAAATTAAGAAAGTGAAGTTGGCAGCCATTGAGTTCACCGAATATGCTTCAGTTTGGTGGGACAAACTTAGGAGGGAGAGAGAAAGGTATAGGGATCCACCAATTGAGACGTGGGAAGAAATGAAGAGGGTCATGAGGTTGAGGTTTATTCCACCCCATTACATCCGGGACCTTCACCATAAATTGCAAACATTAAGGCAAGGCACCAAGAGTGTAGAAGAGTTCTACAAAGAGCTTGAAATGGCTCTACTTAGGGCTGATGTGAGGGAGACTTCGGAGCAAACCATGGCAAGATTCCTTACCGGGCTGAATAGAGAAATTTTCAAAGTGGTTGATCTTCAAGAATATGGCAACATGACGGAGTTGTTGCAAAAGGCTCTTAAAGTGGAGAGACAAGTGAAGACGGACAAAAATTATTCCCTTGCAAGAACCCCATGGAAGGCTAGTGCGGGAAATCAAAGAAATGACAAGTTTGACAAGGGTTTCATCAAGACCAAAGTCGAGGCACCCAAGGCCACCGCTCCCGTTCCAAACAAAGGTGAAACTTCTCAACCCAAAACTAAATCGGTAAAATGCTTTAAATGTCATGGGTTTGGGCACTATGCCAATGAGTGTGGTAACAAGAAGGTTATGGTGATGTTGGATAGTGGGGAGTATGTTCCTTTAGAGGAGGAAGAAGAGGAAGAGGGAGTTGAGGGAGATGAGTATAGTGAGGATGAGGAAGGTGCCGAGGGAGATTGCTTAGTGACTAGAAGGGTTTTGAGTGCTCAATTGAAAGAAGAGGAAGAAAGTCAAAGGGAAAATCTGTTTCATACTAGGTGTAGGGTGAATGACCAGATTTGTGGGGTGATAATAGATGGGGGAAGTTGTGCAAATGTGGTAAGTGTGAACTTAGTGAAGAAGTTGGGATTAACCATGTTACCCCATCCTAAACCCTACCGCTTGCAATGGTTGAATGAGCAAGGAGAGTTGAAGGTGAACAAGCAAGTCCTCTTGAAATTTAAGATCGGGAAGTATGAGGATGAGCTTATGTGTGATGTGGTGCCGATGCAAGCCACCCATATCCTTCTTGGGAGGCCGTGGCAATTTGATCGGCGTGTAGTTCATAACGGGTACACTAACAAGTACACGTTTGACTTTGATAACAAACACATTGCACTTGCGCCGTTGACTCCAAAACAAGTGTTCCAAGATCAGTTGACTTTGCAAAGAGAGAATTCGGCAAGTAAGGAAAAGAATATAGAGAATGCCGAAAAAAAAGAAAGTATGAGAGAAAATAAGAGAGAGGGGCCGCCTAAAAATGTGAGTGAAAAAAGAGTGATAGCCGGGCAAAAGGAGAGTGAGTTGATAGAGGGGCCGGTTAAAAAAATGAGTGACAAAAGAGTGATAACCGGGCAAAAGGAGAGTGAGTTGATTGAAAAAGAAAGGAGTGTGAGAGAAAAGAGGAGTTTGATAGCCAAAGTGAGTGAGGTAAAAAGAGCGATGCTACTTGAGAGGCCCATGATCATTCTCATGTTTCGAGAGGCACTTGTAAATACTAACAATGATTTAACTGCTTCTTTGCCTAGCTCTTTGTCTTCTCTTATTCAGGAATTTGAAGATGTGTTTCCCAAGGAAATTCCAAGTGGGCTGCCACCAATTCGGGGAATTGAGCACCAAATCGATTTTGTTCCCGGGGCTTCCATTCCAAATAGGCCAGCCTATAGATGCAATCCCGAAGAGACCAAGGAACTTCAAAGACAAATTGAAGGGTTGATGGAAAAGGGTCAAGTTAGAGAGAGCATGAGCCCTTGTGCGGTGCCGGTTCTTTTGGTGCCCAAAAAGGATGGATCGTGGCGGATGTGCACGGATTGCCGAGCCATCAACAACATAACGGTAAAATATCGTTATCCCATTCCTAGATTAGATGACATGTTGGATGAATTGCATGGTTCCAAATTTTTCACAAAACTTGATTTGACACAAGGATATCATCAAATCCGAATGAGGGAAGGAGATGAGTGGAAAACAGCGTTTAAAACAAAACATGGACTGTATGAGTGGTTGGTGATGCCTTTTGGGCTAACTAATGCACCGAGTATATTTATGCGTTTAATGAACCATGTTTTGAGGGAATTCATTGGAAAATTCGTAGTAGTGTATTTCGATGACATTTTGATTTTTAGCAAAACTTTGGATGAGCATGTAGTACACTTGAAGTCTGTTTTAGGTGCCTTACGTGATGCAAAGTTATATGCTAATCTTAATAAATGCACTTTTGGTACGGATAGACTTGTTTTCCTTGGTTTTGTTGTAAGTTCACAGGGCATCCAGGTGGATGAAGAGAAAGTGCGAGCGATTCAAGAATGGAAGAGCCCTACAACTGTGGGAGAAGTGTGAAGTTTCCACGGCCTCGCTAGTTTTTATGGGAGGTTTGTGAAGGATTTCAGCTCCATTGCAGCCCCGTTGACCGAAGTCATTAAGAAACACGTGGGATTCAAGTGGGGGGAAGCTCAAGAGAAGGCATTTCTGACTTTGAAGGAGCGGTTGACCAATGCACCTTTATTGGTCCTACCTTGCTTTGAAAAGACCTTTGAGATCGAATGTGATGCGTCGGGAATCGGAATTGGAGCCGTGCTCATGCAAGAAGGGCGTCCATTGGCCTATTTTAGCGAAAAATTGAGCGGAGCCACATTGAACTACCCCACCTACGACAAGGAACTCTATGCATTAGTTCGGGCTTTGGAAACGTGGCAGCATTATTTGTGGCCCAAGGAGTTCGTCATTCGCACGGACCATGAGTCTTTGAAGCACTTGAAGAGTCAACAAAAGTTGAACCGTCGACATGCCCGTTGGGTTGAGTTCATTGAAACATTTCCCTATGTCATCCGGTACAAACAAGGTAAGGAGAATGTGGTAGCCGATGCCCTTTCTCGGAGGTATGTATTGCTTTCCAATCTAGATGCAAAGATTTTAGGATTCGAGCACATTAAGCAATTATACCATGATGATGCTGATTTTAGTAAAGATTATGTGGGTTGTGAAAAGGTTGCATGTGGGAAATTTTATCGGGTAGATGATTTTCTTTTTCGTGAAAACAAACTGTGCATACCCGCTTGTTCCATGAGAGAATTACTTGTGAGGGAAGCCCATGGTGGGGGCTTGATGGGACACTTTGGTGTGGCCAAGACCTTATCGGTCTTGCAAGAACACTTCTTTTGGCCACACATGAGGAAAGATGTCGAGAGGATTTGTGCTAAGTGCCTAACTTGTTTAAAGGCTAAGTCTAAGGTCCACCCACATGGACATTACATGCCGTTGCCTATCCCTAGTCACCCTTGGACGGACATATCTATGGACTTTGTCTTAGGCTTGCCAAGAACTAAGTTTGGTAGAGACTCCATTTTTGTTGTCGTCGATAGGTTTTCAAAAATGGCACATTTTATCCCTTGTCACAAGACCGACGATGCTTCCCATGTCGCGAATTTGTTCTTTCGCGAAATAGTTAGGCTTCATGGAATGCCTAGGACTATAGTGTCGGATAGGGATGTTAAATTTTTGAGCTACTTTTGGAAGACTTTGTGGGGTAAATTGGGCACAAAACTGTTGTTTTCCACCACGTGTCACCCACAAACGGATGGACAAACGGAGGTAGTCAATAGAACTCTTTCAACACTTTTGAGGTCCATACTGTCCAAAAACATCAAGGCTTGGGAGGAGTGCTTACCACACATTGAATTTGCATATAATCGTAGTTTACATTCAACAACTCAATTTTCTCCGTTTGAATTGGTTTATGGTTTTAATCCTCTAACACCGTTGGATTTATCTCCATTACCTGTTTCTGAGTTTGTTAATGTAGATGGCGAAAGGAAGGCTGAATTTGTGAAGAAATTACATGAGAAGGCAAGGCTCAATGTTGAGCGAAGGACCGAGCAATATGTGCGACAAGCCAACAAAGGTCGCAAACATGTAACCTTTGAACCGGGGGATTGGGTATGGCTGCACATGCGCAAGGAGAGGTTTCCGGAACAAAGAAAATCCAAATTGATGCCAAGGGGTGATGGCCCGTTTCAAGTCCTTGCAAGGGTCAACGATAATGCATACAAATTGGACCTTCCCGGTGAGTATAAAGTCAATGCTACTTTCAATGTTGCTGATTTAAGTCTTTATGATGTAGGTGACGATTTGAGGACAAATCGCTTCCAAGAGAGAGGGGATGATGAGGCCCAAGTCGCCAAGGAACCCAATGATGAGGCCCAAGACACCAAGGATCCGCCAACAATGCATGGACCAATAACAAGGGCTCGGGCTCGGAAAATTCAAAATGAAGTCCTCAATTTATCCCGAGAGACATTTGATTTAGAAGCCCAAATTATGGCACGCAAAGGAGGAGTCAAAGCGGGTCAAGATAAATGGGTGAACTCTCTAATTTATGTGGATGAAGGAGGCTACGATGGGCTGAATTTAGGCGCACCAAAACAAACCTAGAAAGAAGGTTCTAGAAGACTTAAGGCAAAGAAGGAAGGAAGGATCTAGAAGGCTGATGACTCACCTTATTTCTAGCTAAAATTCGGCCTAGTGTAGAGACAAAAAGGAGAATATTCTCCAAATTATGCTCCTAGTCATAGATCTTATCTTTTATTGGGTAGTTTGTTAGATCTTATCCTTTTAGTTGGTTAAATCTTATCCTTTTTGTAACCAATGGCAGCCTAGATCTCCTAGCTATATATAGGGCTGCCCCTATCTATTGTAATCAGATTTTGAGGAATGAAAATATGTTAGCTTACTTTCCAACCTTGAGTGTTCAAGACTATTGAGCGATCGGGGGTTACCCGAGTACTCACGAACCTATCAATCGTCCTTCCATAACGATTGTGTCGTTCTTCACTATCCTTTGATTGCCGGTTTCGTCATACGAAGGTTAAGGGCTGATTACCCGTTGATTGTCGTATGCGTGAACCCGAGGTCGAGGTTCCATTTCCATCCATTTTGCTGCCCAGCTCGTTTTTCCTTCTCTAGTTGCTGTTTTTATGAGTTTTCCCCAAGAAGGCTCATATCAAAGGTGCCCTCATGAGCACGGGCCGCCCTTGTTGACATGCGGGCAATTGCTTCTTCATGCTAATTAGTCTTCTCTCACGAGTAGGGCAGGGTGACCGGTCAAGCAAAGTTAAAAACTTAGCTAGCAATGCAATGTGGCTTTAATACCTCACCATGAACTTTAATTTCTCTCCAACAGATGTGCATTTCTCTTCCTTCTTTTAGTGCAGACAGTAGAATATGGATTTTTCCTCCATGCGGACCGGCTGATTCTTTTCATGAAAAAATATATGACATTATCTAATCAATATAATAATGCACAATTGTAAAAGTTCGTTCAAGGCATTATGAAAGTGAGTAAAACTTAGATAAAGTAATTTAAAAATTCAAAGTAACATGAAACCTAGATAACTTGATAAACTCTAGTCTGATTATGTCAGTATCCCCGGTTTCATAGACACCACGAGCAGTGCAAATCCATTTTAGGATAATGGAGCGGGCAATAAAAATGGAATGATGTGGGGCAACGAAACTCACGCGGGCGACGCAAGGTGACCAACCAAACAGTGCTCCTGTAATGTGGGAAGTGACTACGGACTAAACTAACAAACAAATATAATAGACAAGTATACTTTTTAGGGCCGCATGATCTGCCCCCAGGCTGCCAATAGTCCCCTACTCTGTCGTGTGAGTGGGATCGAAACAAAGAGTAAAAATATTGTATCAGGCCCACAATTGATTACAAGCATTTTACATGATGGTTTGTGTATTTGAGCAAAAACTAGAATATCATATAAAAATAAATAACTTTACTGCGGGCGGTAATGTTCTGAAGCTAATAATGCTTTATTCCAAACAAGATGAATGGGCAGAAATAGAAGAATAAACAAAAATAAAATAATACAAATAATTTTGATGCGGGCTATACTTGATGACATATGCGAGGAGTTCAAATGAGGGTTTAAACATATGCACGCATGCCTATAATTCATGAATGGGCAGCCAGACTGTGCGGGCAATGTGAGGTGCGCGGGCAATCCACGGTGCCCTCATAAATGTGGGCCGCCCTAGCTGACATTTGTGGTGCGGGCAGTAAAGAGGACTGCACTTTTGCAGCCACATGAAGGAGGGCCATGCACTTTGGCTTTATACTACTCCCTCCGTTCCTAAATAATTGTCCTAGTTGACCCGGTACACAGTTTAAGAAAAAACAATTGACTTGATTATTTATACTGGTTTAATGTGTAGTTTCCTTTAAAGCCCATATGTATATGACTCATAATTAAAGTAGGGTGGAAAAGTAAGGGTAAAATGGTAAAAGTAATGTTCTAAAAATGTAAGTTTCAAAGTGGACAATTATTTTGGGACGGTCGAAAAAGGAAAGGAGGACGATAATTTAGGGGCGGAGGGATTATTATATTTCTTTCATTGCCTGTCATTACAACTCTCCATTTATTGCAGGCTATCCACCTGAACCTATGCGGGCAATGCAAACTGCAAAGGGTTTGTAAAAAATTTCACTTTGGTAATTATAATACTCTCCCCCATGCCCCCCCACCATGAAATTCCTTCTGCCCCCTCAACAAACGCATCTCCCATCTTCTTCATTTTGTGATGCAGGCCATCTTTGTATTGGACTAATGCGGTCAATAAATAAACGTGTTAAAAAAATGGTTATGGTTTTGGACTCATGCGGGCAATTTAGTGGGGTGTAAGAAATATGAACCTTGCATGCGTTGTAACTAGGTATTGTTCAACAAGCAAACCACCAATCAGTTTGGGGGCGGTCGCGTGAGAGGCCGTTATCTTAATTGGCCACTTTTTAATTTCCTTGGACAATTAACAATAGTTTAATAATGAAATATCTCCAATTTGTGGGGGCTTGTGCAAAGTGAAAGAACTTTCAATATTATATTGAAACATGCAAAGTGGGTAGCATTCTCACCCCACTTGATCACAGTAAAAAGAAATTTCCATGCGGGCGGACCGTCTCAAACATTTGAATTTGCCTAGAATATGACTAATCAGCTCAAAACGTGGGAGTTCACATCCAATACGGAGGGTGAAGACAAGACATCTCTTATTCCCTGCAGGCTGTCCGATTTTGAAAATGATCGGACCGTAACGAACCGTGGGCAATAGCGGGTGGCCTACGAGCAATCTCTAGTGGGTATTAGTTTGCGGGCAATGCCAAGGTCTTCCTGGCAGTCTGTCTTGTGTAGCGGGCAATGCCAGGGTCCTCCCGACGGTATTTTCGCAAGTGAAGAAATAAACTACACGGCAGCTTAAAGGGAGTTCAAACACATGACGTGAGCCGGCAATTCATGAATTGCCAATAAGATTATTGACGTGGGCGAGCAATATCTGAGACGGGCAACAAGTTGGTGTGGTGCCCAAGGAGTTGCGAGCTATACAAGTCGCCCGTATGAGAGTTACTTTTCTTAGCGGGGAAGAAACGACCCTGTTGGAACCCCTTCTTGTTTCAGACATAATTCTTCATTTCTTTTCAGCAAAGCATATAAGCAAGGCAGGTGTACAACGAGAATGCTTCTGGGGCAAGAATTATTCCCAAGATTTCAACCTGAGCCAACCTGCAGTGTGGGCAACAATCTATAGACAAGCTGTCCCGGGCGGGCAGTCATCTAGTCACAGCGAAGAACTTCCTCACACGGCCGGCTATATTGGAATGGGCAATGGGTTCATGTGGGCAAGCTGTTCGCGATGCGGGCCGTGCAAGTCTACTTTCGGTCGATGAAAGATTAGTGGGCGAAAAGAGTGTCCTCCGTGAAACAAGTGACAGACAATACGAAGACAAACAGTACGTGTGCTTGATACAAGTCCCCTTCGGGTTATACAATTCCTCTTCAACTGATGTTGTATTACCGTGGAATCCAAACAAACCAACATCGATGATGATTGGAGGGGAAGTTAATGGAGTGATGTGAGGGAGTGGTTTGTACAACGTTAGGAGAGTATTTTAAATTAAAGGCTTATATTGTTTATTTTAAATTAAAGGCTTATATTGTACCATCTCTAAACAATAACTACCTATTCTATGCCAGTAGTTCTCTCTGCAAATTGTCCAGGGGTTTTGTCATATTCATTGTTGCTCCACCTTCCATAGTTGCATTTAATGGTAGGGTATTAATTCCAACCACTTTCTTTCCTCCACTTAATAATCAACAAGTCACGAAGGCCGTTTGATCCACCCTTTGGTCTTTGTATAAATATTTTACTTTCTTTCCCACTTTTCTTCACTTCCATTTTACTGTCTTGGTAGGATTTCTCCAGCAACCTCTCTCTCTCTGCAACTTCTTAGAAAAAATTCTTTAAGCATTCTCTTGTTGGTGTGCATTGGCAAACAAAGCATTTGAACTCTTCAACAAGTTATTACTTCGTGTGTGTATTGGTTCTCAAGATCACCATCTTCTTTATGCTCCATTATATCGACATTTCTTCAAATTTTACCCTTCCTTAGCATGTAAAGTGCCAACTGGGTTGAACTTTCTTGTGAAAGTCACATCTTACCCTACTCTTGAAAAGTCACAAGCTGCTGCTTTGGTGAGTTGCCTGCAACCCTTCATAAAGTTTCTTTCTATCCGCTCAAATCGTTCGTTGTTGCCACAAAAAATAATCTGCTCCTTTTGCTGGAAGATTTCCTGTCACCCCACTGTCCATTTGTTTCCCAAGCTGTCCACTTGGCCACCATCAATGAAATCCTGCCCGCGTTTGGTTCAAAAAGTTGCCTTCTAACTTTCATTGTCAGGTATACTTGCCCACTGCCCTTCTTGTACTTGTATCTCTCCGTATGGCCATGACCAAAACTACCTATAGGGTATTAGGTTTGCCCTCACCCATTTGGATAATTACGTTGTTGGTGATCATGATGACCCAAAAGGGTGGTGGACTTTTCAGGAGGGTGAGATTCAAAGGTTCATGATAGCGAGGGGGTTGGACCATAGGTTTATAGACGTAAAAGACATTCCCACAATGTCTTTCCCCCTAGGTGTCCGCGAATCTCACTTCCATACCCTTAACAAGCTTCTTCTTTATTTTAAATTTCACTATTACTATGACCTCCGTACACTCGGTGCTGACCGTGATTCGTCTTCCCCAAATTACATGTCTTCACTAGGGCGGAATGTCAGAATGGACAGTAGTGAAGCTTCTGCAAGTTCTGATGAGGCTGTCGAACCTTATCATATAGCAGACCGAGTGAGTCTGTATCCACGCACAAATGAGGAAGTCCTCAGTTGGGCAAGGAGGAAAGGCATTAACCTTGACAAATATAAAATTACGATAGAAACTGATCGGGCTGATATAGGGGTAGCTAGACTAAGGAACGCAAAAGTGGCTCTCTATTTGGCTAATTTCAATGCAAGTCTTCGGTTGCCAATAGGTCCTTTTATTTGTGAGTTTTTAGAAAAAAGTTAGGGGGCACCTATTAATCTTACCATACATATGGTCCGACTCCTGATTAGCTTTGCTATAGTTTGTCGATATTTTTGCTTTGAACCCAACCTTAGTGTCTTTCTTCACTTTCACACCACTTAGGGGGCCGGTGACTTGATTGCGGCTCGGGCGAAGGGGGGAGGAAAATTTCCTTCCATGTTCGGTCCTGCACCCTATAGAGTTTCAGAGTCGGACAAAGCTATCATCTAGGTTGAGTCTCGAGAGGCTTGGAATTTTCCTCTCCCTCGAGAGGACGGTTCTCTTCACCTACTGAAGTCTGAGAGTGCAACTTCGGACGAGGATCAAGCACTATGCCACATAATATATTTTGCTCTTGGTCCCATTCTTGGCAAAGGTGGAAAAGTGATAGATCAACTATGGTATTTTGATTTTGATAAGTTAGTGGGCAGAGAGAGGTGGTTATGGAGGGCGGGGTTGTTGTCCAAGCCATACAAAGACTCCCTGCCTTGGGTAGCTATTGAAAATGCTATACGTTTTCCCAAATGGATGGTTCACCTCAATAATGTCTTCAAAAGTAATTGTCATGTATGTGGTCAAGGTTTTTGCCGATGTAAGCTAGCGCGCTTAATAATACTATCCCTAGTGTCCATCTTAGCAAGTCATTTTTATTTTTATTATTTATTTATTTTTATGCAATTGGACTGATTTTGTATCACTTTCGCCTCTTTTTGTAGCCATGGACGTTATCGACATTGATGAACTATGCAAGCAACAACAAAAGGGTCGTGTTGACCGTTGGAAAAGACTAAAAGAAGGCAATACCAAACGTAGAAAACCTTTGCCTCTTGTGCAGCCTACTGCGGCCCGTTTGAAACGCAAGGCCTCAATAAGGAATCAGACTGTAGGCACCGGGTAAAGGGATGACGAAGCGGAGGCGGATAACGTTGAAGTCTTTGGTGAGAAGAACTTGGTGGCATTGTCGATTGACTAGACTGTTCCAATTCTGACTTCTGGTTTTGCGACCTTTGCATCTGGGTCGAGCCATGCACAGTTGAGTCCCTTTGTCAAAGGAACGAACAAAGGCGGTGCTTCCAGTCGGATCCAGGCAACCCTTACGGAGGTAGAATTATTTTATTGTCTCTACTTTCCACTTCCCAACTATTACTTAACTCACTTTGTTCCATTCTAGCGATGAACTGTTCTACTGCCTTGGATGAAGAATTGGAGGAGGGCAAGAAAACACTAGCTGCCAGCGAAGAGAAAACAACAAAGTATCAATCGGATTATGATGTTCTCTTAAAGAAATTTGAGAGTTTGAAGTCTACCCACGATGTGTGTGCAGGAATGTTGGCTGATAAATAAGAAAATTTGAATATTTTAGGTCGAGAAAAAGGAATATTGAAGGAGGCGGTGGTCAATGCCGGCAAACAAGCCCTTGAAGAGTACAAGTTTGGTCCCCAATATCATGCGAATATTGGCTAGCAAGCTTTGGCCTATTTTGATGACGATGTTAACCATGCTCTCCGAGTGGCGGTAGGTTCTGGATATGACTTGGAGATCCTTTATGGCTGGAAGATCGAGGAAAAATATGGGGAGTTGGCCCATTGTGGCCATCCTTGGGTGCCTTATGATGAGACTGATCTGGCCACAATTCGAAAGAAAGACTTGGAAGCTAAGCAACCCAAGTGGGTTTTGTTGCGGATCAACACTAATAATTTAACTGCCTACTTGGGAGTCCCCGAAAATGAAGAATATGATGGCGATGAATACCTGAATGACACCGAAGAGCAAGGTGCCAAAGGAACTAGTTCCGCTTAAGTAGTTGCCCGCTGCGTCGGGTTAGTGATGGGCACTTGTCCCCGCTTTTCAAGATATATTTAATTTTTTTCCCACTGCGCTACGATAAGGACAGGTGCTTGTTCCCGTATTTCCATACATTTCTTGCTTAACTTTTTTCCCACTGTGTCAGGCTGAAAATGGGCGCATGTGCCCGTAATTTTTAGTTTTCGTAGTTTTTAGTTTTAACTTGTTTTTGTGGTCTAGCGATAGATGTGTCAGTATGACCTTTAATATATTTTATTTAATCAAGTATCCATACTTGTTTCTTCAACGAAATTGCATGGGTGAAAACTTAGATGTGACCGAAGATGGCCTGGTGCCCGGAATTATAGGGCTTATCCTGATTATGGGAGCCAAGCTCGAATGTGGCCGAGGATGGCCTAGTGCCCGGAATTGCAGGGCTTATCCTGATTGTGCGAGCCAAGCTCGAATGTGGCCGGAGATGGCCTGGTGCCCAGACTTGCGGGGCTTACCCTAGTGAAGTGAGCAAAGCTCGGATGTGGTCGGAGATGGCGTGGTGCCCGGACTTGCGGGGCTTACCCTAGTTATGTAAGTAAAGCTCGGATGTGGCTGGAGATGGCTTGGTGCCTGAACCTGCGGGGCTTACCCTAGTTCCAATGAGTGGGGTCGAGTAGTTAATGTTAGGCCATTGTTCCCGCTTAGCAGCCCGCTACTTGAACTTAAAATAGTCTAAGTTTACAAAAAATACTTAAAGAAAGGTCTACATATTGAGTTATACAATTTGGAAACAAAACAACTTCATTTATTGGTATCTGTTTGGAAATACGAAATTCGAACACGTGTTTCTAGCAAGAAGATTACATGTAGAATTTCTTCAAGTGGTCTGCATGCCAAGGATTTTTTAGTTCTAGGCCTTGTTCATCTTGAAGCCTATAGGTCCCTTCTCCAATGACCCTGGTCACCTTGTACGGCCCTTCCCAGTTTGGTGACAACTTCCCATGAGCATGTTGTTTGCCCATTGCTTCTATTTTTCTCAATACCCAATCATCAACTGCGAATGTACGTGGTCTCACTCTCTTGTCGTGGTTGGCCTTGGCCTTCTTCGCATAAATTTCCATTTGTAGGCTTGCCTGTAATCACCTTTCCTCAATATAATCCAACTCATTGACGCAGGCCTCCTCATTGGCATACTCTTGGAAGAAAGATACCCATGAAGAAGGCAAAGTGACATCTATAAGAGCCATTGCTTCTGAGCCGTATGTGAGGCAAAAGGGAGTTTCGCCTGTCAAACCTTTGACAGTTGTTCAAACATACCAAAGAGCAATCTGGAACTCATCCACCAATCTGCCCGCTCGTCCTTCCAAATTATTCTTCAAAGCTGCAAGTATTTGTTTGTTCCCAACTTCTGCCTGCCCATTCCCTTGGGAGTGCGAGAGAAAAGATCAAACGTGGTCAACTCTCATGGTTCGACAGGTTTTAGTAAATTTATCTGAAAATTTTGTTCCCCTATCCGACACAAGAACTCTAAGCAGTACGAATCAACATCAACTCTACTCACAGACAAACTTGATCGCATTTGCCTCCGTAATGCTTGCCAGTGCCTTGGCTTCCACCTATTTGGTAAAGTAGTCAACTACTACAATTGTATACTGGCACCCCCTTGGGCCTTGGGGAAAGGCCTGATTAGGTCAATTCCCCATTTTTCGAAGGGCTAGACCGCAACAACAGGTGTTTGTTCAACTGCAGGCAGCCTGGGTATGTCCGCGAATTTCTGACATGTCTCACATTTTTTGACATATTTTTCTGCATCCCTCTTCAAACTTGGCCAATAATACCCAAGAAATTTTATTTTGTCTGCTAACGATCTGTTTCCAGGGTGTCCACCGCACACGCCTTCGTGTACTTCATTGGCCGTGGTGCAGGCATGTTTTCAATTCTCATAATGGTCGCAATTGGTGTGTTAAGAGGGGTAAACTCCTCCTGATCCCGCTCTTGGCCAAACCTGGCCAAGGTTCAATAGCCTTCATTTCCCTTGTTATAATCGCGCTCATAGCCTTGGCCTTGGTATCCTCTATCACCTCTATTGCCCTAATTGTTTCAGCGGTCACTGTTTCTATCACCTCCTTTATTGACATATCCGTTTCCATTCCTTCTTTTCGCCTTCCTTTTTTCTGGCTGTGGCTCGGCATTGCCTATGTCTTGGACTCTTTTGAACAAATCAGCCCGATTTGTGGGAGCCCTAGCCTTAAACTCAATTTTCAAGTTCCCAAGTGCTAACCCACCTTCAAAGCATATGATCACCTCCTTATTAGAAATGCTCGAAATCTATGCTAGCACTGCTTGGAATCTTTCCAAGTAGCTAATTGTAGACTCCCCTTGTTTCTGTTTCACATTGCTTAGCTCACCCTTTGATTTTGGTAATTTACATGCAGTTCCAAACTCTCCGATAAATGCTTCCTGCAATTGCGACGATCCCGCAATCGATCACTTAGGAAAATTTCTAAACCAAGATGTTGTTTTCCCCTGTAGCGATCCCACGAACACCTTGCATAATATTGCTTCGTCCTTCGTTAACAATGTCGTCGCCATCTCAACATCTGATGCATGGTCGCGGGCATTAGTAAGGCTCTCGTACTTTTGAAAATTCGGGTAGATAAGTTTTGGATTGGGAGGGGCATTCTTAATCCAATCAGCAAATGGGCGAAAATGGGTGTGGATGCCCGCTTTATTTGTTTTCTCCTTCTCAATTGCATCCACTCTCTTCCTCAAATCTTGGAACTCATTCCCCCCCCTGTTTATCTGCTAGAGGTTGTAAGGGCTGTGCAACTTCAGTCTGCCCTCTGTTTGGTGGGGCACGAGTGGTGGAGGATTTGGACGCCTGAGGTTTCTTTGATAGTCCGCGTGAGCCTCCAGCATGGTGAGGATAGGGGCCTGAATCTCCTTCCTGACTCCTTTCGCGGACTTTCCTCTGGGAACCCAACCTCTTCCTGATGCTGACCCTGCTATGTGTGGGCTATTGTATGGAAAGGTTTCTAGCCATTTTCTCATCAACCTGCATTTGTCTTGATCATTCCACATCTGATTCCCTTCTAGCAAAGTGTTCTCTGACTAAAAGCACAGTTTGCCTACTCTGTTGTTATTTATGCCCGTAAGTTAAGGGCATATTTCTTATCGCATGAAATCACTGTATACACTAATGCACTGCTTAGGAAAATATTGCACAATCTAGCATGTTCTGGTAGATTGTTAAATTGGTCAATTGAGCTCACAGAGTTCGATATCACTTACACCCCACGCAAAGTGGTTAAAGCACAAGCACTAGCTGATTTTCTGGTGGAGTGTACATTCACCCACGACAGGGACCGCTCTAACAATAAGACCAAGAACAAAGAGCCTGCAGCATGCACATCCAATGAACAAGCCAAAATCCGACCCAAGCAATATTGGTTACTTTATGCAGATGGATCTTCATTACAAGAAAGTAGTGGCGCATGGATATTTTTTATGGCACCTGAGGATGAGCATCAATTCCAGAAGACCTTGAGGTTCAAGTTTAAAGCCTCAAACAACCAGGCGGAGTATGAGGCCTTTGTAGCCAGAATGGAATTATGCAGTGACATGGACATTGAACACTTGGTCGCCCACAGTGATTCTCAACTAGTGGTCAACCAAGTGCGGGGTGAATACTGCGAACTGGTGAAGAGGTTAGCAGGAAAATTACCTATCAAAATTAGCCGCATCAGATGTGAAAGTGAAGAAATACACCAAGGTTGGGTTCAAAGCAAAAATATCGACAAAATATAGGAAAGCTAACCAGGAGCCGGACCGTATGTATGGTAAGATTAATAGGTTCCCCCCCCCCAACTTTTTCTAAAAACTCACAAATAAAAGGATCTATTGGCAACCGAAGACCTACATCGAAATGAGCCAAATAGATAGCCACTTTGTCGTTCTTGGGTCTAGCTGCCCCAATATCAACCCGATCAGTTTCTATTGTAATTTTATATTTGTCAAGGTTAATGCCTTTCCTCCCTGCCCAACTGGGGACTCCCTCATTAGCGCGTGGATACAAACTCACCCGGTCTGCTGTATGAGAAGGTTCGAAGGCCTCCTCAGAAATTGCAGAAGCTTCACTGCTGCTCGCTCCGACATTCTGCCCCAAGTGAAGACATGGAATCTGCTGAAGACAAATCGCGGTCAGCACCGAGTGTACGGGGGTCATAGTAATAGTGAAATTTAAAATAAAGAAGAAGCTCGTTAAGGGTAGGGAAGTGAGATATGCGGACACCCAAGGGGAAAGAAATTGTGGGAATGTCTTCTACGTCTATAAACTTATGGTCCAACCCCCTCGCTATCATGAACCTTTGAATCTCACCCTCCCAAAAAGTTCGCCACCTTTCTAGGTCATCATCACAAACAACGTATTTAACCAAATGGGTGAAATCAAACCTAATACCCCTATAGGTAGTTTTGGTCCTGGCCATACGGAGAGATACAAGTACAAAAAGGGCAGTGGGCAAGTATACCTGACATTGAAAGATAGCAGGCAACTTTTCGAACCAAAAACGAGCAGGATTTCATTGACGGTAGCCAAGCAGACAACTTGGAAAACAAATGGATAGTGGGGTGACAGGCAATCTTCCAACAAAAGGAGCAGATTATTTTTCGTGGCAACAACGAACGATTTGAGTGGAAAGTCTTTTTCTTTTTCTTCAACTTGTATTTCTTCACCAGAATTACTTACGTTACCAGGAATATTATAAGAAGGAGTAGGATCACTTACCTCTTCACCAATGACTTTTCCATTACGCAGAGTAGTGATTGATTTTGCTTGTTTATTTTGACTAAGGAACTTCCCTTCTTCTCTACGTCTCATTCGAGCTAATTCTTTTGACATTTGTCCCAATTGCGTCATTATTTACATGCTAAAAACATTTTGTCTCTCTCCATTCATCATTTTTCGCTTCTTCAATTTGAAATTGTCCTTGTTAAGGAAATTGTTGAGGACGCAATGGCTTATTTCCTCCCCATGCGAAATTGGGATGATTTCTCCAACCCGGATTATACGTGTTGGAATAAGGATCATTCCTTTGTCTTGGAGGATATGACTTCATAGCATTCACTTGTTCAGGAAACAGAGTACTAGATGGACAAAAATTAGTAGCATGATTATTTAGTCCACAAATAGCACACCCTTCTTGCATTTTAGAGTTATTTTCAATTTTCTGTTGTAGGGACTTCAATTTGTGCTTGCATCCGCTCAAATTTAGCATCACTATCAGTATTATCTTGAATGTGATACAAACCTTTATTTTTACCACTAGTGCTTTTCTGTTGAGAATTAACACATAACATTTCAAACAAATCTTCTAATTCAGATGGTGTCATTCCTCTAACGGAACCACCGGCTGCACTGTCAACCATAGTTTGAAGAGTAGAAGGAAGTGCATGATAGAATTGAGTAACTAAAACATCTTGGGAAAGATTATGATGGGGACACATAATTTGTAAATTTTTAAATCAATCCCATGCTTCATGGAATGTTTCTCCTGGTTTAGTTTGGAAGGCAATAATTTGTCTTCTATAGTCAAATAGAGATGCATGCTGATAAAATTTACTCATAAACAAATCATATTATTGAGCCTAGTTATAAAAACTCCTTGGTACCAAATTCATAAACCATCTTTTCGCTGCATCTTCTAATACACATTGAAAATATCACATCTTCAATTGATCTACCGTTAGACCTCCTAACGGAAAATTATCAGTCATATACACATACTATTTCACAAAAGCAACAGGATCTCCGGAAGGTAGTCCATAAAATGAAGGCAACATATTATAAAAATGGCCTTTAAGTTCAAATTTTCTTATTGCTTCCAGTAATACTAAATATGATGGTGTCACATTCAGCATTGGACGACCATAATCATTTACTATTCTTTGATTTACTACCACTTCCATATTCCGAGCAACTGGTTTTTCCCTTTGATTCATTGGAGGAACCTGATTTTCAGGATTTTGATTAGCCATTGGAGGATCAGCCAGAGAATCCTCTCTATCTACTTGTTCTTGATTGACTGGTGGATTGTCAAAATTATCAGGATTTCCCTGATTTCTACCTAGATTATTTATATTTTGATTTAAATATGCTAACTTGGGATTTAAAGATCTACAACCATGCATACAATGCAAAACTAAAACAAATAAATAACTACATTAAAAACAAATTAAAAAAATCGTTTTTTAATTTTCTTTTAGAAAAACTGAATTTAAACGTTACCAATAAACTAGCTAGAAACTAGCTTGTCCCCGACAACAACACCAAAAACTTGATATCTTATTTTTTAACCTCGCAAGTGTACGAATCAATAGCAAGTATAGTGTACGGAAAGCGAGGGTCAAACCACATGGACAAGAAGTATCTAGAGCAAGTAAACAGGTAACAATTAAACTAAGGGAGGTTTTTTGTTTTATTAATCTAAATTATTCTAAAGGAAAGCAATTACTCTGATTAACAGTGTATTAAAGCAGCAAACACAGTTTGTGAAGATCTAATGTAGGAGAGAATCTAGGAATATGGATTCACTTGTATCTACTCTAATGCTCTTTTGTTTAATGCATCAATCAATTAATCTTGAGTTCATTCACGAAAGATTGGTATATGCCGTCAAATTATAATTTAGTCTCCATCCTAAATAATTCATTCGAATCTATACTCAAAAGAACAAGAACATATGAATTTTCGTCTGTTACTCAGAAACATATATATGAACCTAACCCTAACTTATCACTCTCATGCATCGATAAGGTTAATTTATCACAATGGTGAGCCAGTGTACGACATATGCATATGGTCGTGCAGTTATCCCCACCTCTTGGCCTTTACTATGGTGATACCATTCATTAGGAAAAAGCCAAATAGCAAAGGGATTGATAAACATTGTGATCAATAAGATTTGATTGAATAAAAATATATAATAGAGGAGAAGATTGATACAAGTTACCTCCAATTCCTAGATATGAGCGATTAGTTCATCCTTAAAGATGAACAGATCGATGGGATGAAAGAATACATGAACAATCTTCTAAAACTACAATTACAACAATAAAAACTCTAAATTACACACTAAATTCAGATTATTTCTGACCTAGAACCTAGAGCTACAAGGCTTGTATTTATACTAATGTGTACAAGGTAGGAGATAGAATTAGGGTACAATTCCCGTCATTGTGAAACGGAAGGGCTTGCGGGGGCAAGGTGCCAAGGGGATGCGGCCGCAAGGCCTTTCTTCTCTTTTGGGCTAACGTACTGGAGACCTTGCGGGGGCAAGGGTTGATGACCTTGTGTCCGCAAGGCATTTTGAATTTCTGGTACATCTTTTTTTAATCTTTTAGCACTTTGCACCCTTCCTTCAATTCTTCACTAAATCCTTGTAAATTCCTTAATCCACCTAAAGCCCTGAAACTCACAATTAAGCTCCAAAACACATATTAGTAGCCAAAAGCCTCGTGGAATTACTATTTCTAAGCTGTATAAGTACCCAATAGATGCGTATAAAACACATCTATCAGTCGTCAAGTTGAAAAGGTGCGACCATGTTGTGGATTTGGAGGAGACCTTTGGCAACATCAGGAAGCATAATATGAAGCTCAACCCCAGCAAGTCTGTGTTCGGGGTTAAGACTGCAAGTTCATGCGATTCGTAGTCAATGATAGGGTGATATAAGCAAATCCCGAGAATATTCAGGCCCTAATAGATATGAAAGAGACCAGATGCATCAAGGATATTCAGCAACTTAATAAACGGGTGATCGAGCTTGTTCGCTTCATCTCCAGCTCGGTAGAAAAGAGTCTGCCTTTCCTCAGAGTTCTCCATTGTAACAATGGCTTTTAGTGGACAGATGAGTGCCCGCGAGCCTTCCAGCAGCTGAAAGAGTATTTGGGAAATCCTCCTCTGTTGAGAAGCCTAGTTCTAGAAGAAAGTCTGTACGTGTATCTAGCGGCCATAGATCAGGTTGTGGTTGTTGTGCTAGTTAGGGAATAATATAATGTTCAAAAACCTATTTATTATATATCAAAGGCCCTCAATGCAGTCGAGAGTCGTTATTCCAATGTAGAGCAGTTAGCTTATTAGCTTGTTATAGCCACTCGAAAATTATGAGCTTACATTTTTACACATGTAATTGTTGTATACACGAACTCGCCCTTAAGGAAGATACTGCACAAGCCTGACTCTTATTGTCGGCTTCTAAAGTGGTCGATTGTATTGACGGAGTTCCAAATTGACTATCATCCTCGATGAGCAGTTAAAACGCAAGCTCTAGTCGACTTCATGGTAGAAACGAGCTTCACTTCTCAAATCGAGGAGGAAATTCCTCGCCGAGCAGACACCTTCCCACCTAGACCCCACAAGTTCGTCCAAACTTCAGTTGTGAGCGTTTTGTTAAGGAGTGACTAGCAAGTTCGGGAGTTGGGCTGGTCTTTTGCTGGTTCCACCCGAACAAGACATGGAATTTGAGAAAGCCTTGCGATTCATGTTCTTAGCGTCCAACAACCAGACCAAGTACGAGGCCTTAATTGCCGGACTCAAGCTCACCCAAGACATTGGTGTTCATGAAATTATTATGTATAATGATTCACAGCTCGTTGTGAAACAAGTTCGGGGGAGTACGGGGTGCATAATCCAGTTCTTAGGAGATATTGTGAGCTAGTCAAGGAACTGTTAAAATATTTTGACTACTGGGAGTTGACCAAAATAGACTGCAAGGATAAGATGCAAGTAGATTACCTTTCCAAAATAGTTGAGGAAGAAATCAACCACTTGCACCCATATATAATGATTGAGAACATAGAGGTGCCCACGATCGAAAGGGAGGTTATAATTGATATTGAGCCAACAACCCGCTATTGGATTGATGACTTGAAAGACTACATCGAGCATGGAGTTTTTCCCGAAGAGAAGTTCGAGGCAAGAGTGATATAGAGGCGATCATGTAGGTACACCCTCTTGGATGGTGTTATATACAGGAGATCGTACACAAGGTCGCTGTTAAGATACGTTTGGCCAAAAATGATAGAAGGAATGCTAGCCGAGATTCATGAGGGAGTTTGTGGTGGTCATCCCAGGCAGCAGTTGCTCGCCAACAAAGTCCTGACTTGCGGTTTTAATTGGATCACATTGAGAAAGGATGTTGAGGCTTATGTCAGGAAATGTGACAAGTTTCAGCGGTATGCGGACATACCCAGACTGCCATCTATCGAGTAGACTCTGGTGGTGGCAGCATGGTCATTTGACGTGTGGGAAATCAACCTGATCTGCCATTTTCTTCTAGCGCAGTTAAAGTACAAGTATGCGGTTGTGGCAGTTAACTACTTCACAAAATGGGTTGAGGCAAAACCTTTGGCGTCTATCACTGAGGAGAATGCCATTAACTTCGTGCATGACCATATCTGGTGTCATTTTAGACTTCTCCGAGCAATAGTAACTGACCACGGTACCCAATTCTCAAACAGATTCACATCAGATTGCGAGCAAATGAGTGTCAATTTAGAAACTTGAATGCTTTAGATTTACTTAAAACCAATAAGTATAAACAGTTATCTAAATTGATTAAAATCTTAAGCTATTTTTTATGTGGACTTTATAACAAGTCTAAATCTATCTGCTGAAACCTTCAGCAGATAAGATATCCTCTATTATTTATACAACAGATACCCTTTTGACTTTGCTTAGTTGCCTTCCTACTTGTTTCTCTCTATCTGCCTAAACCATGAGTCATCAGCAGCTAGCAACTACTAATAATAGTATCAGCACCTGTTTACTCTCTCAAAATTTTCTATTTGTTGAAAACACTATATCCGTTAAAAAATCTGACTTTCATGCGCTTGCTATAAAAACATTATTTTGGTCATTTTTTTCCAAATAAAAGAACTATTCACATATCCTATCAATGGAAGACTTTCATGCATGTCTTAAATGTTCTTTATATATTCAAACCTAGCTAACCACTCTATTTAATATTTCATGCTAGGGTATAATCTTTATCTCTTACAGTTTGTAGAATTTCTAGGCATTCAATGATAGATCATGATCATTAATTCATCAAGAAATTCAAGATTCAACCTCGCTCTCTCAAACGGCTACAATTCTGGATATCTCTATAAAACGTTTGAAGCAATGATTGAAGAAACACACACATTCGCAATATTACGTGCTCAAGCTTTCATAAATCTCAGATTCCCTAAAAGCATTCAAAAAGAGACAAACACGTTGAAGTCTTTATTCAAACCCAGAACTTCAATCTTTCCTTGAAGAGCTTCTTCTCCAAAACTCTTACTAGATAGTTTCTCACATAATATTCTTCTCTAATTTCTGTTTTGAGCAATCACTGATCCTTTGTTCCTTTATTTTTTCAAATCCTTAAAGGACCTCTGATTGTTGCACGAGTTTGATTCTTGCTAGATCAAACTCCTTAAACACTGGTTTTTGTTGTACACTGATCCGCAAGTGATCACTTAGCATTCATATAATCTTAGTGCATTTCAAAATCCAAGTTTGACCAACTTGGTAGTGGACGTAGCAATTTTTAACACTGTGAACCACTCCAAATACTTTCTTCTGCTACCTGTTATTTTTACTGTTCATACACTTAAGCAGCTTCTATCTACTTAAGTGTTTAACAGGTATATTCATAGATGATCTTATATATTGTACTTTAATTATGTCCATATACTTAAGTGATCAAAAGAAAAGCAAACCAAACTGTTTTAAGTTCAGCAGCTGCTACCTGCTGATTTTATACCAGCTACTGAAAACTTATCTTTTCCGTTGCAACTTTAAAGGTTTCCAAAATAGCCCTCAAAGTTTTTTTATAAGGCTATTTGTGGGTCCCAATGAGCACAATAATAAGCTAGAATGGGGGGTTGAATAGCTTATTAACACTTTAAAAACTTTTAAGTAAGTTCCTTGAAAGTTACTTGCAATCTATGAAAGGAATCAAGTAGCGGAAGACCTTCAAGAAAATTGTTCCAGGTCTGCCGATAAGGACTACCGGTAGACCTTTTACAGATTACTTAAGTTTTGCTGAAATGGATAATATAAACAATGAAACTAAGCAGTTCAAGTAATAGACAAACAGTAGGAAATAACACAAGTATTTTGGGATGGTTCACACTATAATGAGTGCTACGTCCACCACCAAGGCAGTCAACCTTGGATTTAAATTGTGCACTATGTTTTCCACTTAGATCAATTACAAAGAATATCCTAATGGATCGTGTACAAAAATATTGACTTGTGTTTGGGTCTAGGGAATTAAATATCTGTAAATAAAAGATATTTAATTCGTGCAAAAGTATAGTTAATGGAAGTTAACAACAAGAAGAATAAAGCAATAAATGTTGATGAGCAGCTTCTTGTTGTCGACGAGGACTTCTAGATCATTAAGGATCTATTGAATGCTTGGTGAACGACTTGGAGTTATGAAGTTTGAGCAATTCTTTAAGTGTTCGATTGATTACATGCAGTTGTCTCTTGTTCCGTCTTCAATGGCGTATTTATAGCGGTGCATTTCAAAGGAATCCGTTGGAGAGGGCGAAGACTTCAAACTCTATTCAAAAATGCATTAAATGCATGGGGCTTTCAGTCAAGTATTTTCGTCTTCACAGATATCTAGAGCAGATAATCATTTCTGATATCTTCAAAAAGGTGGGCGATTTGGTGTCAGATCTGAGAGATGAAGCAGAAAGTAGGGGCGATGCAGCTTTTACGCTTTCAGACGAAAAGTCTTCACCTTTTCGGAAAGTTGCTTTCGGCGGCTTGACATGTCAGGGAATGACTTGGATTAATTCAAACAATATGTAGGAATAATTTTGAATTAATCTAGCTAGCTCTTTGCTGGAGAGGACACGTAGAAGCAGATTAGCTGGACACGAGGTCTACCGATCTTAAGCTTTGAGCAGGTCTTAGGTGAAGGCGAGAAGGGGTCTTCCCGATCCCTGAAAAGTCCTATAAAAACTATACAAGGCAAAGTTCTATACAGTTGCCATGCTAATCGTCACCGATTAGCCATCAAGTATAAAACTAATGTAATGTCTTGATCGATATAAATTTAACATAAGAATCAACAATCTCCTCCTATTTATATCGGTCATCATTACTACAAATGAGGGTTTTAAAACAAACTATTTAATAGATAATAACATGTCTTAGAAAGTTTTATATATAAAGTAATCGGAAGACATGCCTCTATTAAACAGAATAACACCTCAAATGCAAGGGGCTAATTCTAAGTGCATACAAGAATAAGAGAGTCAAAGAACAAAGACACAGATTAGCGGCGGTTTAAATAAATTTAAACCGAATGTTTAAATTCTAATTAGATAAACAATAAAGCAAGAATTTAAACAATATAATTTTTGAAAAAGCAAGTAATCATCGTATTTATAAACAAGATGTTTACATTCAACGAGTTTTCAAAAATAAGATAAATACAAAGGAAAGGGAAGAAAAGATACATAAGCTACCAAGGTCTTTTCCCTTTGCCTTTGTCTGCCCTCCTTTTCTCTTCTTTCTCGCTCTTTCTTTCTCGCTCTAGCTCTTCCATTCTTCGTTGGTATTCATCATCGCATCGGATCGGGTCCGGTGGAGCGAAGCGGTAGTCCAGTTCTTCACGAAGGCGGCCGTTTCTCTTCCATCAAGATTACGTTGATAGACCTCATTTGTTTCTCCTCGTGATGGCCGGATCACGATCACGGTTGGCATTCATTATATCGTGGAGCGTAGTTGCGGCGAGGTTGTTGAGTTCCATAATTGGAGGGCGGTGGCGAGATGGAGAGTGATGGCGTGGAATAACTCGTAGAAAATGGAGCCTATGATACGGCAACCTTCATCCCGTTGAGCCGATGTTGATCTTGACATCGGTGAAGTCGTCTCATCCAAAACGAGTCAGACATCCTCTTGAAATTGTCGAAGATTAGTGGCGATCCGGTCGTTGGCCTTAGGCTGCGGCGATGGCTACTTCAGCGGTAGCGGTAGATATGCTGTGAGCTAGCCGGTAGATGGCATCAGTAGGGACAAAACTTCAGCATTGGGGGTGATGGGAAGTAGATGCTTGGCCAATGTGAATGGTGTCGGCGGAGGCGAGAGTCTGCCTGATGGGGCTGTTGGAGAGGGGGAGTTACAGGCGAGAAGAGGATGAGTCTTGGGTTGGTATGGTTTTGGTGGAAGAGGATATGGTTATGGGGAAGGTGGAGGAGGGTTGGTGGGGAATCGGTTCCGGTTCCATATCGTGTCGGAATTTTCAGCGATGTGGGAGGATTGGGGAATGGGTTCGGTAGAGAACCGGAAAGAAGAGGCGGGGTAGAAGAGGGATTTTGGTTTTTGAAGGGAAGGTTGAGGAGGTTGAGAAGGTTGAGGTTGATGAGTAGGGGTGAATAGATGCTACGGCGAAAGTTCGAAGAAGGAACTTGGCGGCAGCGAGGTCTAATAGGCGTGTTGTGGTTGAAGAAGTTGGATGGGATTGGTGAGGTGGGGAAGGGGTAGATGGGTCGGGTGAGTAGTTGAAAGGTGAGGGAGGAGGAGGAGTTGGGGTTCTAGGCGGCTCCTCCTCGATTTTGAGCTCCTCTGGGGATAGACTCCTCAGGAGGTGGTGAATTCCTCACGAGTAGATGATTTCGGGAGGAATAGATGAAGGGTTGATAGGTATAGATGAAGGGTTGGCGAGGTAAGGTTTGGGCGTCGGTAGTTGGTTGGGCGTCGGTAGTTGGTTGGGCGTCGGTTGGTATAGATGAAGCGTTGACGGAGTAAGGGTTGGGCGTCGGTAGTGGTAGTTGGTTGGTGGCGGTAGAGGTTGGGGGCCAGGTAGCCTCTCCTTGGGGCCAGGTTTCTTCCTCGGCCGGTGAATAGGAGACTGGTACTTCATTGGTTGGAGGGGTTGGAGGGCTGGGTGGGACTGGTCTTCAAGGGTTTCTGAAGTCTCCTTCGTTTTGGTTTGGGAGAGGGTGCGGGAGATGGTGAGGGTGGTTGGTGGAATGGGTAGGTGGGTGAGAGGATGGCTTAGCTTGGGTAGATGGAGGAGAAGATTGGCTAGATTGGCACTGAAGCCTTCTTATTTTGGCCTTCCTTCATCGTCTCTTATCCATTTGGCTGGCTGCTCCTCTTCGGTTGGAGGTGCCACTTAGGCCTTGTCTTCTTTGCTTTGCCCTTGGGCGCCATTTTGGATCTTAGCTTTGTTGCTCGCCTCATCGCTAGGTCTTTGGCCTTTTATGGAGGTTAGCGGCCACTTGATCGTCAAATTTTGCGAGAGGCCTTTTTTGTAGGTCTGCTACGCCCATCATGTGCTTCCATGTTGAGCGGGTGACCAAATAGGTGCGGAGCTTGGCCACTTTGTCAAGAGGCGGCGGTAGACCTTTGCGCGGCCGGCGCTTGTTCTCGTATTACCGGTGTATTTCTTGAAAAACGAGGTGTGAGCTGCTTGTCCTGGCCACTGTAAACAACTCATCTTCTTTCAAAGAAGAGTTGAGTTGACATTGCATCATCCCTCAAGGGCATTAATCGATCGGCGAAGGGGCGTTTGCAAGTGGGGTTGTTCTTAGCTTTCTCCACCTTGCTTTAGCTCGTCGAAATGATGAGCCCCGGTTGAGGCGTAGTTGGAGGAATCTGACCGGTCGGTTGATTTTTGGCCGTAAACATGTCATGAGCTCCACTTTTGAATAGGAGCCCCTTGTCTAGAAGATGGTGCGGTGGGCGTCGAGGGCAATTTGGAGCATTTCCCTTGTGGCTCGGTGTCTACTCCCTCATGGCTTCGGGCATGTAAAGCCTCGGCCACGGTTCTTTGAAGAGCTCCAAGTAATGCACGCCGATGATGGTGGAAATTGATTTAGCGGTGGCAGAGATGGGGCGACCTCGAATCCACCCACGAAGAAGCGATCTTGTTCATGAGCTCCATTCTTTGATAAAATTCTTACGCAGGAAGATCTTGTAGTTTTGTCGTTGAGGCGGAAGAGGCCGAATCGAGGCGTCCATATCCTCATGGCTTTGGCCAGCGGCTATAGAGTTGATTGGTGAAGGTCAATGCACATGCCGGAATATATAGCTTGGGTCCAAGCGACAATAATGTCATGAGGCGGGATAGGTGGGGTATCTGGAAGGTTGATATTCAGCGGGAGGAATGTCGGTTCGGGGTTCAAGCCTTCCCTGTCGCGCTTTGATTTTGAAGTTCTTGCACGAAGAAAAGCAAAATAAAAATTAGGGCTTTTCATCTAGACATCTAAACAAGTAGGAATTTCAAAGTTTTCTAAAATAATTGAAATTTTGAAGCAAAAACTTGAAACCCTAGAATGTTTAGAGAAACCACACTGAAATGCATATGAAGTTTTCATAAGAATAAACAATGAATATACATAAAAGCATTTGTTAGTATTCAAGTTTGTAAGAACAACAATGGCGAATCCTTTGTATAAACTCGAAAAATGACCGTTTGAATTCCAAAGCGATTTTAGGTTGATAATGAAATGCGAGCGATTACATAGAAAATTACAGTAGAGTAGAGAGAGAAAGCGTACCATTGTTGATGATGAGAAGAAGAAACAAGAAGAACTTGAATTTAGAGAAAGTAGTTACGAGAGAGAGAGAATGTTTTGTTCAAAGGGTTTCGTAAAGTTTGCAAATGACGGTTCAAGGACTATTTAAAAGCGAAAAAAATATCGGTTTGAAAAGCGGGAACTTAAGATATTTTCTTAAGTACCAAATTTTATCCTTGACCCACTTTATTGCTTTAGAAACCTCTTTAGCAAAAATAGACTAAGTAAGAGTACTAACCTTTAAGTCTTCAGGTAAAGGATAACTTCGTCTTAGATTAGTCTTAAAACAAGTCTAGGTATGAAAGAAACATTAACAAAATATTAACCTTAAGCGGTAGGATCAATCATACCAAGATTTCTCCTTAAATAAGCAAACTGGTGGCATCCGGTGGTTTTGTGAGAATACGCCAATTGATGCTCGGTTGGAACATATTCAAAGCGATGTTACCTTTTCCACATGATCTTTGAGGAAATGATAACGAATATCAATGTGCTTTGTCTTGGAATGCATCATTTGGATTTTGGAGGCGAGATAGGCGATGTGTTGTCACACATGATTGGGCGGATTTCGATCTTGATGTTGTAGTCCACTAGTTGTTGCTTCATCCATAGCGGTTGAGAACAACTTTGCTTTGGCAATGTGATACTGCTACGTGGTTGAGTTTGCCAACGATCCTTGTTTCTTGCAAGACCATGAGACAAGTGTTTCCAAAAATTGACAAGTCCCACTTGGTGCTTCTTACGCTTCACTGCAAATTGCATAATGCATCAGTATCCACTAGATTGAAGTTGTTGGATTTTGAATACCAGATGCCTAGATTTGTTGTTTTTGAAACATATCGATGATACGTTTGGCAGCAAGCAAATGTGACTCCTTTGGATCTGCACGAAATCTAGCACAAACACAAACAACAAACATAATGTCAGGTCTACTAGCAGTAAGGTAAAGAAGTGAACCTATGATTCCTCGGTACTTGGTCCATGTTCTCTTGCTTCCCTTTTCATCTTTGTCAAGATGGCACGGTAGACATTGGAGTTTCAAATCCTTTGGCCGAATCAAGACCAAACTTCTTGATTAGTTCCTTTGATATTTGGTTTGGCCATGAAGATTCCGTCTCAAGTCCGTTGTATCTCGCAGCCCCAGAAAATAGGTAAGTTCACCCATCATGCTCATCTCGAACTTGCTTTGCATCGCCTTCTTTCCAAGCTGTGCTTTGGTTAGTTGAAAGATGATGTCGCCCACATAGATTTGTACGTAAGAGAATGGCCTTGTGCTTGAGGATGAATAAAGTAGTCGATTCTTCCTCTCACGAATCCTTGTTCAATTAAGAACTTGGATAGAGTTTCATACCGTGCTCTAGGAGCTTGCTTCAGTCGTAGAGAGCTTTCTTGAGTCGGTAGACGTGATCCGCCTTGTCCGAGATGACAAATCCTGAGGTGCTCCACGATACGCTTGAAGATCACCATTCTAAAGGCACTTTAACATCCATCCGATACACTTTGAAGTCCATGAACGAGGCATAGGCTAGAAAGATTCTCGATTGTTTATTCTAGCAACAGAGCAAAAGTTTCATCAAAGTCAATTCCTTCTTCCCCGCTCTGCAGTCTCCGAGCAACCAATCTAATTGTTTCTCGTGACATTTCCATCTTCATCTCTTTTATTTCTAAAAACCCACTTGTGCCGATGACCTGGATGATCACCGGTCTTTGAACTAAGCTCCACACTCCATCATCTTTCAAACCGGTTCAAATTTTTGCAAGCCATTATGATCTTCGATAGCTTCATCAATCTTCTTTGGTTCGAGTTCCGATACAAATGCATAAGCAAACAAAGTTTCTTCTCGAACCTTATTTCTGCATTTAACCCTGAGTTGAGATCACCAATGATTTGAGAAATGGGATGATCTCTTGCTTCAATAATGTTGGAGGAAGATCACTTCGTGTGATTCTTCCCTTAAGAATTCCTGAGTTGGTTGAGAAGGAGATTCACCAAAACTGTTCGAAGAAATAGAGTCTTCAAAACTTTCATTTCTCCGTGAACAAGAAGGATGAGAGATCCGTAAAGGTGCTTGGGGAAGAGAGATGGGTTCGTGGTCACCGCATTTGTTGTTACGTTCTAGAGGTCTCATCTACCGATGAAGGATTATTGGTATTGGTGGGTTCAACATTGCCGCTTCTCATAAGTGAGTAGAAGTATTTGTACTGCCTCATCATTATCGAATCATTAGCAACGCTCGAGCCATTCCTCCTAGGCTCCCAATGTCATATTCATCAAAAGTTAAACACACGATTCTAAGATTTTTTCCATTATAAAGAAAAAAAACATTTACAACCGAAGATTTTAAGAAATCCAATGTTTGGGATCTTCCTCTCCATATTTCATATGGAGTTTTATTATGAAACTTGTTTACCAATCTATTTCGGTAAAGCAAGCAGACATCGCTCCGCCAGAAATACTGAAGTTTAGCTTCGCCAAAGATGTTCTCAGCCGCTCAATCGTTGTTCGCTTCTTCCGTCAGCCACCATTTTGTCATGAGTACCCAAGATTTGTCAAATGTCTTCAAGCTGAGTTTGAAGTCTTCTAAAAAAGGACTAGATCATACGCTTCATCTTTAGATGTCATAGTTTCAATCCAAGTGAATCTAGAGTAGTCATCAACTACTACAAGAGTGTACTTGTCTCCTAAATACCGGCTCGTTGTAATAGGTCCAAAGAGATCCATATGAAGTTGAAGAGGTCTATTTGTTGACAATACGTACTTTCTTTTGAAGGAGGACTTGGAAAGTTTTCCTAATTGACAAGCCAACTTCATGATCGCACAACCGTAGGTAGACCTCGACAAGCCCATTTTTGAGAGCTTGGAGAGGTGCTTGAAGTTGAGGTGTGATCAGACGCTTTGTGCCATAGCCACCGTTGTCACGAACATTGTTGGCTACTAGACACAGTTTGAGAATCTCCCTAGAAGATTTAAGTCCACTACATAGACGCTTCCTTGTCTATTGCCGCAAGATTGGTACACGATTCACCTGTTTTGATGAGGCACCGGTTTGAATTGAATTGGCATAGAAGTCCTTTGTCGCACTGTGATATGCTCTCAAGATTGTGCTTTAAACCACTTACTAGAGAAACTTTGTTGATGGAGAGACTTCCTCTAGTAATCGAGCCATATCCAATTGTCTTTCCTCTTGCATTGTCTCCAAAATAATCTGGGTCCTTTTGCTTCAAATAGACTGTAAGAAGACTGCTCCCCATGTCTTGAACAACCGTCTAGGTACCGATGTCTTTGTTTTCCCGATTCTATAGCCATGAAGCATTCTCGAAGAAGTTAAAGCAAACAAGGTACCCTTTATTGGGTCCTAAGGATTAGCAACCCATACCATACCTTGAGAGAACTAGGTCTCGATCTTGGGGTGAACTCTAGCGTGCATTCTCGGTGCCGATGGCCTAAGCAATGGCAAGAATGACATAAATGGAAAGTCATAGAGAATCGTTAGAGTCTTCAACCGAAGAGTACTATATGATTATTCATTTTCTTGACATCCATTTTTGGTTCACTTGCTTGTTGACGGTAGACTTAATTGGTTTCTTTCGAATCTTCCTAGGTAGGTTACCGTATTTTAGCTTTAGCTTTTCTCGTTGAATACCTTTTCAGAGGATTCGGTAATACCTTTAAGTTTACCTTCAACAGTAAAGGAGCTTTGCCTCTGTTTCATAGACAAACTTGATAGTTACCGGTAGAGGTTTAGTAGGTCTACCGTCGCCAGACTTTGCCTTGGCATAGTTGTTGCCTGTAGACTTCACTTTCTACCGCACCTTTCTCGTGTTTCTCATTTGAGTCACCATTTTGGCTTTTCCTTTTCGAGCTTTAGGTAAACGTAGTGGACACTTGAATAACCAAGGCATTGTTTCCCTATATTTCCAAATGTCTGCTTAGAGAAAGATATATCATTAGCGCTTCTGAGGATTCACCTTTCTCTTTTGGATCAGAGATTGTCTGAAGAGACACATCTCGAATATCCTATGCCCGCTTTATATCGCTAGATTTTTGGCTTGTAAGGATTTCTTTCAATGCATCCTTGAGCTATTCCAGAGTCAATTGTCTTTTGCAAGGCAATTTTCTAGGTCAAGTCCTTTGATGTGCTCACAATGTGACAAATAATTTTGTCATGAAGAAATTTGTTTTCTCGCTTGATACTCTTTGTTGACAGCCTATTGAGAGTTTGAATCTCACCGCCATCAAAGATTTCTCACCAGAAGTTTCACGCCCGCTTTAACATGCTACTCTAAAGGAATTAAATTCTTCAAGCATATCCTGATTATCCTTGAGAAGTTTTCCATCGAATCTATCAACGTTGGTTTCATTTTTTGTCCAAAGGACTTGTGAAACTACAACTTCATTTTCGTAGTCATAGGTAGGACATGAATCATGAGCTATTAAGCATATGTTAGCTTGCTCACAATCCTCTTCCTCCTCTTCCAATCGGCCTCAAACCATGAACCTCTGCTTCTTCTATGTCTTCACCAACATACCTTTTTGTTTTTGAAATTTTCTAAAAGGTTTTATAAGCTTCAAATTTTGGCTTAGGACATTTCGAGGCAAAGTGACCTGTGTTTTCTACAGCTATAACACACAAGCTCTTCCTTAGATGAGCTTTCACCATTTTCCCGAAAGGTTGTTGGTGTTCTTCCTTCCATATTTTGCAAATTTTGAAAACATTTAACAAACATAGCAAATTGTTCATCGATAAAAAATCATTTTCACTAGAAGAAGTAGAAGGTTTGTTTTCAACAATGATTTCTTCTTGGACCATGGTCGCAAAGACAGCTCGAACCTGCTTGTCTTGCTCTAGAGCTTGATTAACTTCAAGTTCATAAACCTTTAAACTTGCGTAGAGACTACGAAGAGTCATCTCGCTTAAGTTCTTAGATTCTTTCATAGCCGTGGTCTTCACATGCCATAAGCTACCTAGAGAACCTAAACCCTATGTTCATTGCCTTTACCAAGAGAAAAAAGCAACTATTTATTACCTCACCGAATCGATCGTATGCTTGTCTCAAGGTTTTTAGGATCCTTTTGAAAGAATCAAACTGCTGGATGTATGTATATTTTCTCGTTATCTCTGTGTCTTGGTCTCCTTCCAAGTATTCTACAAGAGCTTCCCACATCTCTTTTCGTAGCTTGTACATCGAATCACTTGTCGGGTAGGTGCTTGTGTCTAGAGAGTCGGTGATTATGTATTGATTGCTTTGTCACAAGTTCTACCAGCCTTTCTCTATCCTCCCATTCGATTCTTCTTTAGGAACTTCAGGTTCCCCGATGGAGGCTAGAAGATTGCCTTCATTCACATGCAGCGACACATTTCCATAACTTGTCAATAGAGTTCATGAATCTCATTACTTATCCTTCCATACATCAAAATGACCTTCGTCCAATATTGGGACGTGGTTAGCATTAGATGAAAGCATATAGTGTGCCATGCCAGATCTCCCAGTTTAATCTTCAACTTTTCTTGGCAAACTTGGGTCCCAATTTAACAAGCTAGAAGGGGGTTGAATAGCTTATTAACACTTTAAAAACTTTTAAGTAAGTTCCTGAAAGTTACTTGCAATCTATGAAAGGAATCAAGTAGCGAAGCTTGACCTGTCTGCCTACCTAGACCTTTTACATGTATTACTTAAGTTCTCAATAAATGGATAATATAAAACAATGAAACTAAGCGCTCAAGTAATAGACAACACATTTTGGGATTTTATTCCTAATGAGTCTTGACCAAAAATATTTGACTGTGTTTGTCTATGGAATATCTCAGATCAATACAAAGATATTTAATGGATCGCTACAAAATAAGTGTTAGTCTAGGGAAGTTAACAACAAGAAGAAGCAATAAATGCTGGAATTTGTACTTTACTTCTTTGTTATCGACGAGGACTTCTGATCCGTTAAGGATCTATTGAATGCACCGAAATGTAAAGACTTGGAGTGAAGCTGTATATTCTTTAAGTGTTCGATTGATTCTCATACAGCTTGTCTCTTGTTCCAGCCTTCAATGGCGATTTATAGCATTTCAAAGGAACTGTTGAGAGGACGAAGACTTCAACAAATTTATTCAAAAATGCATTAAACAAGGATTGCCTTCAAGAGATATCTTAGTGGAGCAATAATCATTTCCGAGATCTTCAAAAGGTGGGCGATTTGGTGTCGATCCGAGAGATGAAGCAAAAGTACACCTTTCTGCTTTCATCGTCAGATCTAAAAGTCTTCCTGCCAAAGTTGCTTTCGGCTTGACATGTCGTGGAATGACTTGATTAATTCAAACAATATGTAGGAATAAGTTTGAATTAATCCAGTTTAGCTCTTTGTCTGAGAGGACACGAAGCAGCATTTTGGACACGAGGTCACCGATCTTAAGCTTGAGCGTGTCTTCTCCGTGAAGCCGAGAAGGGGTCTTCCGCTGATCCTCGAAAAGTCCTATAAAACTATACAAGGCAAAGTTCTATACACAGCTTGCCATGCTTAATCGATACGCAGCCCGATTAGCCACTCAAGTATAAACTAATGTAATGTACCTGATTAGATATAAATTTAACATAAGAATCAACACTATTCACCCCCTCTAGCCTTACTGCCCCAACCTGACTTACAATCAAGCACCAGCCCACTCGGTAACGCACCCATAAGGGTGAACGCATAAGTGGAGACACGAACAAATAGGTCTTACA
>CM028381.1:64202052-64275844 GCA_013146195.2 Codonopsis lanceolata
TCGAGCAAACCAAATATGCAAAGGAACTCATCAAAATTTGGTCTTGATTAAAAGGATTCGAGACTCCAATGTCTGAGCTATCATCTTGACAAAGATGAAAAGGAAAGCAAGGAGCGTGACCAAGTATCGAGAATCATAGGTTCACTTCTTTACCTTCTTGCTAGTAGACGATATAATGTTTGCTTTTTTGTGTTTGTGCTAGATTTCGGAGTAGATCCAAAGGAATCACATTTGCTAACATAAGCGTATCATTAGATATGTTTCAACCACTACAAATCTGGGTATCTGGTATTCAAAACGCAACATCTTCAATCTAGTTGGGTACTCAGATGTAGATTATGCAGCCTGGAAAGTGAGCAGAAGAAGCACTAGTGGGACTTGTCAATTTCTTGGAAATAGACTTGTCTCATGGTCATGCAAGAAGCAAGGATCAGTTGTAAACTCTACCAGAGGCGAGAATACATTCTTCCTTGTTGCTTTCTCAATTACTATGGATGAAGCGACAACTAATGGACTACAACATCAAGGCGCAAATTGTCCAATCATGTGTGACAACACTTACGCAATTTCGGTCTCAAAAGAATCGATGATGCACTCAAAGACAAAGCACATTGATATCCGTTATCACTTCCTCAAAGATCATGTGGAGAAAGGTAACATCAGTCTAGAATTT
Source organism: Codonopsis lanceolata (assembly GCA_013146195.2). Classification (NCBI taxonomy): domain Eukaryota; kingdom Viridiplantae; phylum Streptophyta; class Magnoliopsida; order Asterales; family Campanulaceae; genus Codonopsis; species Codonopsis lanceolata. Next base: position 64,202,726 of record CM028381.1, read on the forward strand.
GTTCCAACTGAACATCAATGGGCTTATATTCTCACCAAGCCACTGGATGCAACCAGGTTTGCTTATTTAAGGAGAAATCTTGGTATGATTAATCCTACAACTTAATTTTTATTTTCAAATTTTCTTTCATACCGGCAGACTTAAACTACTACTAACCGGCAGACTTAATTTGCTATCTACCGGTAGACTTAAGCTCTTCGCTTTCACCAGGTTAGTATTTCAACTGTTTTAGAGGGTAAAAGGTTTTTTATAAAGGCAAATGGGTTAAAAAGTCAAAAAATTTATTACGTTGAAAATATCTTAAGTTACAGCTTTTCGCTAAAAGATTTTTTCTCTTTTAAATAGACTTTCAACTGCCCTTTTCAATCCTTCATCGAAAATTTATTTTACTTCTTAAAAATGAAATCTTTGATTGTTTGTTCTATCAAGACAAACGCCCTAATTTTTGAATTTGTTTTTGTAGGTGAAATCCTCTACAAAGTCAAAAAGCGACAATAGGAAGGCATTTGACCTTGAGAAGGTCATTCCACACAGTCATTTGATTAACCTTCCAGGATCTTTGTAGACACTCAATTTCGTACCCACGATGTGACTGCATATGATATCAAGAAATGTTTAAACTTAACAAATGTCAAGTTACAGGAGTTAAAAATGCGAAAGGCAAAGCATGATGCGCGAAACAGTAAAATGTGAGGGATAAAAGTGACAATTTTGAAAGTCAAACCGTGACTTGGCGTGGCCAAAAGGGCTATCTGGCACCGCGCCAAGAGAAGGTAGGTTCCACACCCAAAGTGCTACAGTCCTTCTCCCAGTTAACACATTGTACAAGAATTGAAGGCTGGTGTACAAGAGTTTTGAACGGCTTGGGGATTTTTAATCCCGATGTATCCCTTCGTCCACCTATAAATAAGTGCGTTGGGGTTCATCAAGAGACTAAGAGATCGAAAAGAAACGTTGAATGTTTTTCTCTGCGTCGTCCTAACGCTGAGATTAGTGAGTGAAGTGAGATAGGGAGTGGTTAGCCCATAAAGCTTTGAAACCCTGCCAAAACTCCGCCAAATCAAAAACCCACCGGTTAAAAGTGATCCCTAGCTTTTTAGTTAGGTATCCACCTTATTTCCCCAGCCCAAAAACCATAAAGTAAATCGTTACACTGCCCGAGTAAATAGGCCGAAAACACCCAAAATAAGCCATTATTCTGCCTAACCAAAAAGGCCAAAACCACCAAAACTAAGCAGTCATTCTCTCCGAGTGAGCGAGCCAAAACCACAAAAAATAAGCCGTCACTCTGCCCAAATCACAACAACAGCAACAAAAAAGACTCCCTCTCCCTGAAGGACAAAGCGAGCACACCCTGCTCTAAAAGGTAATAGCCTTTAAGGGCGTTATTTTTATAAAAGTTGTTCTTTAAATCCGGCCCAATGTAGAAAATATAAGCCGTTGTGCTGCCCGGATTTAGTTAGAAAATATTATGTAAAAGAGCCATTATAATGGCCAAATATATTTAAATATATATGTAATTATTTGCAAGTCCGTAAATAATGTAGCCGCGGATGTATTTGCTTTTTATTTTCTTGTCTTTAAATACATTATTTATTTGCTAGATAAATATAACAAAGAGCATGCTTTAGCCAAAAACCGCTTTTGAGACCGAAAGGGAGAGTTGGGTGCCTAGCACCTTCCCAACTCGTAACTTAGCCTTCGAACCCGTTTTATAATCTTTGGTTTTTCTTTTTTTGGTTTTGCTTTATTTTTGCCTTAAAATAAAGATGGCGACTCTATAAAACATTTTGGATCCAGTGAGGCCTCGCAACACTCCTTCTTGCACTTTTCTGTTTTTCCCTAAAAAAAGGAGAATGGGAATGAAAGGGTGATGTATTCCCATATCCTGGTATCCCCTAAACAACGTATAACTTGATGCGGGAAACCCAAAGCTCCCATAGTGGTCCGAAATAGGCCATAAGGCTAATTTTATAAAATCCATAGTGGGGGCGTTGCAACATCCTTTTTTGCACTTTTCTGTTTTCCCTAAAAAAGGGAAAATGAGAATGAAAGGGTGATGCATATAACTTGATGCGGAAAACCCAAAGTTCCCATATTGAATCAAAAATCCACTAAAGTCAACCGATGCGCATTCGAACGCGCTATTTTAGACAGCATTCCTCTCGCACTTTTAATTTTATTTTCCCCTAAACAAGGGGGGATGGAATGAGAGCAGTGGTGTCCCGCATCCGCACGTACGCGCACCCCTATCCAAGGGCGCGTGGGCGCAACGCTGGGCGACCACAGTGGCGACTCTGCTGGGGAGATCGTTTTATTTTAAATAAAATGGAGGGCTAGACTCATAAAAAAAAACTTTTTTATTTTTATTTATTTTTGGCTAAAGTATGTTTGTTATATTAATTTATGTATTTGAATATTGTGTTCCTATACATCCGTGTCTATATTTGTGGATATGATCCTCCATCTTGTAGCAGTTTTGTTCCGATAACTGTTATAGGTATATTTAAAAATATTTATTTTTTTAGAAAAACAAAAGAAGCAAAAAAAATTCCGAAAAAAAAAGTTTAATATATATATATATATCAATAAAAGGGCCGGAGCTTTATTTTTAATATTGCTTTATTTTCGGCCCTATATATATTTATTTTGTTCTGTTTATTATTTTTATTCCGCTCAATTTGTACATATTTGCATTCATTCTGCCATTTTATTTTGGGGACATAGGACCAAATTTGTAATTAATAGGAATAGATAGATTCCCGCTTTTCTTTCTATTTCTTAATGTGATGTGCTTGCTTGCTCGCGCTCAAACTAAAAAGTCGAGAAAATCCACGCGTAACAGTAAGACGGGCCATATATATATATATATATATATATATTATATCTGAAAATAAATAAGGATTTTATTGCTTTTTAGATACCGCACACACGTGCACGTATATATGTATATTCCGAACTACTACCCTACACCATGGCCAGCCTACCCCCTGCATAAGCCAACGTTAGAATGCATATAGATTCTCAGGACACTTCAATGACCGACCGATTTTTGCATCTTTGAATCATGGGTCAGCCCCTGCAAAAAAAAAAGTGAAAAAAAAAAATAATGCGCAAGAAGAAAAAAAAAGGATGATGAAAAAAAATGAAAATAAATTGCGCAAGCAAATGAAAAAATAAATACGCATGGGCTGATTTGTTATTCTCTGATGCTCAACCTAGACCATTTCGAATGGTGGATCCTGGAAAGAGTATAGGCCCTTCACCTTAGATCAGTTTGGTCTTGGGGAATCGAAAGGCAGGTGGAATACGTTGGTCCTATACTCTGGAGAAAGAATCCACTGTTCCAGGAAACGTTCTGAGACCGTCAATATAAAACAGGTGCTTATCCGGTCCATTGTAGGGAAAACAAATAATAATAAAATATACTAATAAAGGCACGTACTCCAAGCTCGAAAGCCTTGACCCTTACGATACCTCCAAACCCATTTTCCTCAGAAACCTGGCCCGAATTTGGAAAGGCAGAGATAGTATTGGCCGGTTGATACGGGAAATAAGTGTAGAAATCAGAACAGAGGGTATCAGTATCAGATTTGACAAGAGCAGAATCAGTCCAGAGGGTACAGATCCAAACAGTATGGCAGCTAAAAATAAACAGGCAGTGATGGAAGCTAGCGACAACTGGAACAGTTGGGAACCAGAAAAGGAAACTCCTGTGGATGCACCTCCTCCTGGGCTTGAGGCCTGGTTAAAGAAGGAATTGGACGCCCATGCAGAAAGAATAACAAATCAAGTGGTAAATGATCTTCTGGCAGGTTTTTCAGAAACTCTTGCCGCTTTCTCCCAAAAAACCAAGATCCCAAAATATGTCCCTAATACTTCCCACTTTCCTGAAATAAATTGCCCTGATACCTCAGAAAATATCATTTTCCAAACTTCTGAAAAGCCACCAAGTGCCAGCCATCAGCCAAATCATGACCTCCTTGCCCAAAGTAATATGATTTCAAATACCCATAGTCCTAATCCGTATCCTCCAGAAATCAACTCCAATCTCTCTCACCTGAATGCCTGCTTTTACAACCAAAAGAATTATCTCCCTCTTGATCCCTCCAATACCTATTCTCAGCAAACGACCCCAGGGATTCCAAAGGAAATCATTTGTATACCAGAAAAAGAATCCCTATTGGGCCAAGGTCCAGGCAACCCAATTCCAGTGCAATATTATCCAGGAGAAAAAACCCCACCTAGTTGCTTGACCAAATCCCAATCTGGCAACTTGCCTAAGCCAAAAGGCCAAAAGGAGATAATTCCAAGGCATTATGATGACCTGCCTGCCCCAAGATCTGAAATACTCCAAACATTATGGGGCCATGGGATACTGAAACCCATTTATAATTACCGACCACCCAAACTGTTACCCGTTACCTGGAATCATGCCCAATATTGTGAGTATCACCGTTGCAGTGGTCATCTTACCAACAAGTGCTATACACTCATGGATGCAATTCAGGATCTCATTGATAACGAGGTAATTACGGTGGCGGGCAAAAGAATTTTTGAAACAAATCAAGCCAAGGAGGTCTAAAGGGGCAAGTTAATCTAATTAGCCAAAAATAAAGGTGATGTAAGAATGCTAATCAATAAAAGGAGTTTCTAATAAATGTCTAGGAGACAGCTTCCTGGGTATGATAGACGGAGGCACTTATCATAAAAAGCTCTCTACTGAGTTTGAGCTTATTGATGATAAGCCCCTGCAGAACTGGTATACCACGACCGGCCCGCTCCTGACACCCGCAGATCTGGTGGACCGCCTTGGATATACTATCCCTATTCCTTCCCCTAGCTTTACGGATTGGTCATCTACCGATCCGCTCCCTAAAGTTGAGGATCTCAAACCCCAGGTCCTCAATAATGTAATAAACCATGTACAGTTTGCTTTTAATTATAATTTGAATGTCTTTGCTTATTCCTTAGTTGCACCTACATTAAAAGACGCATTAAGTAATAATTATAATAATGAGTCATTTAGTGAAATGGACCCAAAAGATAAAAATTATTTGCTTAAGCTTGTAAAGTCAGTTGAGCACCAGGAACAACACAATTCATCAGCATCAACTGAAGACTTGTCCACTATCAATCTGGGGCTGGACAACGAAATAAAAGAAATCAAAATCGGCAGCTACCTGCAAGGCTCTGAAAGGGTAGCACTCATTGATCTCCTCAAAGAGTTCGTGGACATATTTGTCTATTCCTATGAAGATATGCCAGGGCTAGACCCAGCCATAGTCGAACACCGGATCCCCATATATCCGACTGCTCGGCCAGTCAAGCAAAAGCTTCGCCACATCAAGCCGAAATGGTCACTACAATTAAAGAAGAAATCATGAAGCAGCTGCGTGTCAATTTCATTCGCGTAGTAGAATACCCGATCTAGCTGTCTAATATAGTGACCATTCCCAAGCCCAACGGGAAGGTCCAGATCTGTGTAGATTTCCACGACCTCAATAAGGCGTCGCCCAAAGATGACTTCCCTCTACCCAATATTGATATTGTGGTAGACGCCGTTGCTGCTCACAAAGTCCGATCCTTCGTCGACGACATGCTGGGCTATAATCAAATCAAAATGGCAGCAGAGGACCAGGAGAAGACCTCATTTACTACTCCTTGGGGTACTTATTGCTATATTGCCATGCCATTTGGGCTGAAAAATGCTGGGGCTACTTATCAGAGGGCTGCCACCACCCTCTTTCACGACATGATCTACAAAGAAATGGAGGTCTATGTTGACGATATGATCATGCACTCCAGCGACGCCAATGGTGCTCATATCAAAGACCTTCGAAATTTTTTCGAACGGTTAAGGAAGCACCAAATGAAGCTTAACCCCACCAAATACACATTTGGGGTTACCAAAGGCAAGGTCCTGGGATTCTTAGTGACCGAGCAGGGCATCGAGATCGAGCCAGCAAAGATAAAACTATCCTAGAGATGCCACAGCCAAAAACTCCAACCGAAGTCAAAGGCTTCCTAGGTCGATTGCAGTATATATCAGCCGTTTCATCCGGCAGCTGAAAACCACATGTGAGCCCCTCTTCAAACTCCTAAAAAAGAATACTGACCAAGTCTAGGACAAGAAGTGCCAGCTAGCCTTCAAAAAATAAAAGCCTATCTTACCAATCCACTTGTGCTAGCTCCACCTCATACACATAAACCTCTCCTCATATATTTAACCGTCACAGACACGTCAGTAGGGGCTATGCTCGCTCAAGAGAAAGAAAATTCCCTGCATTGAAAATGCCATATACTTCATAAGTAGGAAGCTGCAAGGAAGCGAGCTAAATTATTCAGCGCTAGAGAAAAGCTGCACCGGCCTAGTCTGGGCCACACAAAGGCTCAAGACCTATCTGCAAGGAAGGTCCATCAAACTCATATCCAGAATGGACCCTATCAAGTACATCTTTGGCAAGCCATCACTGTCCAGCCGACTGGCCAAGTGGTCTTTTCTTCTCAATGAGTTTGACATAACCTATGTCACACTCAAATCTATCAAAGGGAGCGTGATTGCAGACCACTTAGCCGATCTACCCTTAAAAGTCGAAGATGCAACCGAGCCTGGCTTCCTAGACGAAGGTATCTTAGAAATCACTGATCATGACACCAGCTGGCAGATGTTTTTGACGGAGCCGCCAATAAAAGAGGCTTCGGCATAGGAATCTTAATAATCGATCCGGTCGATTCCCATACTCCGCTGGCCATAAGGTTGGAATTCGAATGCTCGAAAACACGGTGGAATATGAAGCCTGTATCGCTGGCCTAGAAGAAGCTCTCCAAAGAGGAGCCAAAGATCTCGAAGTCTATGGAGACTCTGCCCTAATTATAAATCAAGTCGAAGGGAGATGGAAAACCCAAGATCCTCGGCTGCAGCTCTATCATGCCAAACTAACAGCACTTACCGCCCGATTTGACTCTATCTCGTTCCACTATCTGCCACGAGATAGAAATCAATTCGCCGATGCCTTAGCTACTCTGGCATTGCTAGTCCAAATTCCCGTAGAAACTAATGTTCAGCCATTCGTAGTCAGGAAAAAGGTCACTCCGGCATAGTGCTTCAAAATTAATGCAGCCCCTGAAGCAGATCATGAGCCTTGGTACGTTGATACCCTAAATCTGTTTCAGAAAGGTATCTATCCTCCCGCCCTAGACAAAAGAGGAAGAGTCTCCCTGCGAAGGTGGGCCTCACAATTTGTACTCAGCAGTGGCAGCCTGTATAAGAGGCATTATCAAGGCCATAATTTGTTATGCGTCGATCAGGCCAAAGCTGAGCAAATCATGGATCAACTTCATGGTGGTACCTATGGGCCCCACATGAATGGCCATATGCTGTCCAAGAAAATTATCCGACAGGGGTAATATTGGAGTACGCTTGAAACCGATTATATTCGGTGGGTGCGACATTGCGACAAGTGCCAACGCTTTGCCAATTTGCAGCATGTGCCCCCGCACATCCTATACAACTCCACAGCCTCTAGCCCTTCTCAACATGGGGAATCGACGTCATAGGCCAAATTCACCCAAAGGGATCCAATGGCCACGAATATGTCCCAGTAGCCGTCGATTACTTTACGAAGTGGGTGGAAGCCTCTTCATATAAAATTCTGAATGCCCGAAAGGTGTCCGAATTCATTCGGGCCAACATAATATATCGCTACGGAGTACCTTTCGAGATAATCTCCGACAATGGCTTGCATTTTGAAGGGGACGTGAATCGTCTACTCGACGAGTTCAAGATCCAAAGACATAAATCCTCCCCCTACCGGCCGCAAGCCAATGGTGCCGTTGAAGTAGCCAACAAAACGCTCGAAAAAATCATCAGAAAGATGGCTGACACAGGAAGAGACTGGCCAAAAAAATTGCCGCTAGCCCTCTGGGGCTATCGCACCTCAGTCCGCACACCCATTGGGGCTACCCCCTATTCTCTAGTATATGGCATGGAGGCGGTACTGCCAATAGAAGTTGAAATTCCATCACTGAGAGTAATAATGGAATCTGACGTAGCAAAGATTGACTGGGTTAAAGGGCGATTCAAATAATTGACCCTAATCGATGAACAACGCCTACTAGCCCTGGAGCATACCCGAGCGTATCAAAGGCGCATAGCCCGGGCTTTCAATAAAAAAGTCAAAGGCCGCGACATCCAAGTTGGAGATTTCGTGCTTCGAGAAAACCCCCTGGTTATGTTGATACTAGGGGAAAATGGAAATCTCCATGGATGGGACCATATATTGTCAAGGAGATCCGGTCAGGAGGTGTCGTACTTCTCACAAACCAAGAAGGAGAAGACCTTGTTCAGCCCTTCAATCTTGACAAGCTCAAAAGGTATTATGCTTGAGCTAATTTATCCAGCAGTTGCTTCCTTCTCCAGCTCGCTAGGCTGAAAACCCGAAAGGGCGACCTAGGCAAAAATTAGAGCGTAAAAAAAAGGCGATAAAAGAAGAAATAAGGGCTCGCTAGGTTGAAAACTCGAAAGGGCGGCCTAGGCAGAAGTTAGAGCATATAAAAAAATCAAGAGAAAAAGGGGAGGGAAGGCACTATTTGAATCCTCGGCATTCTACCTCCAGTCTTCAGCGTACAAAGGGCTCGAGTGACAGGAAAGAGAAAAACCACGACAGAAAGCTCGTAATAAAACACTAAAAAAAATTATAGGTCCTAAGGTGCAACTTAGGAATAATTGCTAAAGAAGTTTAGGTTATACATTAATTGCATGTACATATTTATTTATTGCCTATATCCCCCCTTGTTTCCCCAGAAACTATCCCTTCTTTTGCAGCTCAAGCCCCAAGGTGGTCCATCAGTGTCTGCGGCGTCCGCCCAGCCGGGCCCATATACTCCTCCTGCAAGGTACAGAAGAGGCTCAATCTCATCAGAATGAGAAGCACTAGAAGTGCCCTCGTCCTATTCATTATCCGCACTGCCGTTGTCCTGAAACAGCCAGACGACTTGGGTTCCGACCACTCACCGCCGCCTGCTCGATTAAGAAAATGCGGGGCTATGAGAATAGCCTTATGCCAAGTGTAGCCTTGCGGAAATTATATAGCCAGGAAACAGGAGAAGGCGGCTGCCTCTCCCTCCCCGCGTATCACCAGAAAAGCTCGCTCAAGCCTGAAGGTGTATTCTTATAAACTCCTTTTTCCAAAAATACAACGTGCCATTACCCTTAGATATTAGTATAGCTTTATTTTATGCATGTGTTTGAGTCTGCATTTTTAATATTTGTGCATCATATAAAATTATATTGCATTGTATCATAAATGTTTGTACAGGTTTTTTTTGTAAAAAAACAAAAAAAAAATGAAAAAGAAAGAGGAACTAATAATCGCAGGCATCCAAGACTAATTTGCTCGGGACGACTGGCTCCTATCAAGACCACCACCCATGACCCAAGGACCCCCTGTGCCACCAGCTCTGTACACTCGACCTCTGCCCCGAGTGCGGCTTGACCCGACATCCGCGTCATCATCATCACTATCTCGACGCCTGGTCTGCCGCACTGTGTCGCTCCCCCTGCAGGAAAATTCGTCAGCTAGATTTTGATAAAGCTTGCTAATACTGAAGAAACCCCGCAGCAGCTTCTTGTAGGTAGACACATTCACCTAAAGAAAAAAAAGTGAGACAACAAAAAGAATATATTAGTCTCCAAAAAATAAACATGCATAAAAAATGATGGATATATATATATATATATATATATATATATGTGTGTGTGTGTGTGTGTGTGTGTGTGATATAGAAAAAAAGGGAAATAAATGTAAAGGTAAATGTGTCTACCGAACGGGCCTGCTTCAGGACCCGACGCTCCTCAGGGATCTGGACATCTGGAAGAACCTCCTCTACCATATGACCACCCCACTGATACTGGAAGGTAGAGAAGACGTCATCAGGCTCAGTGAACTCCAGATTCTCGTCGAGAGATAAAGTAGAAGGCCCTGGTCTAGCAGAGGCATTAGAATGCCGTCTGGGCGCGGCAGGAGCAGGAAAAGGAGGATGAAGCACTGTCCTCAAGAAATCCTCGTATGCCATAATCGGAAAATCTGTCGCTGGCATGAGGAATTTCGATAGGTACTGATACCTGTTCGGCAGCTGGTCAGGTTCTATCCCCCAAAAAGGAGGCCGAGGAGGCACCACTGGAGGTACTAAGATCGACTGATGTTGGCGATTAACCCGCTCGCCCATCTATAACAAATCCACCATAATAGATACCATCAGTATCCGACAGCGGCTCAATCCCAAGGCAACAGCATAATGCCCCTCCAGGCCCTCCCAAGAAAGGAAGTGCACCGTACCCGGACTCGAGCTAGTGATCCGTTCCTGCACTCGTTCCTTCTTGGCACAACCGCCGTCCTAGTTAGGTCGAACCCTGTTCTCATCAATGTGTATCGACGCAGATCGGTGGTGGACACCGATGGAGACGACCGGCGAGAAATGAAAAAATGAAAAAGCCCAAACCTGCAAAGAAAAAAAAAAGAGAAAAGAAATGTTATCAGCAATAAAAAAAAAAAGAAATGTATGCTGCAAAATAATAATATGAAAAAAAGAGAAGTAGCAAAAGCAGGAAAAGGCATATACCTCCCACGCCGGGGCAAATCCATTCAAGGTCGGCGAATCAATCCAGCATATAAATTCTGCCAGCCCGCCCGCCCCAATGATAGGAAGGGATCTGCTCAAAATCAGCCAAGCAGGCCAAGACGGAAACCCGTAGGGTGGTAGAAGAGTTGGCGAAAAGCGACGTGCTGAGAAAGAAAAATAAAAATGCTCTAGCCGAGCGAGTCACATCGACAAAATAAAAATGCTCTAGCCGACCCGCCCCGTTGTCGAGGAGTCACAGTGTTGACAATATCATTTTCAGGCCAATGAAAATCTCGTCCGTCGATTTAAATTCGCGTTCGAAGCCTCGAGGAGCTAGGTCCACCAATGAAAACCTCGTCGATTTAAATTCGCTCGAAGCCGGAGGTCCACCACCTCCTCTAGACGCCGACGGAGAGTATAGTCAGGAGCCAGAGTCTCCCCGATGCTGGTAGGGAGGCTAGTAATAGCAGCAAAGTCACAGGGGGTCATGGTCGCCTCCCCCCAGCTAAAGTGAAAGGTATGGGTGGTGTCGCACCAATAGTCCCGTAGCACATCGAAGATCGGCAGGTAGCTCGTGAAGGGACGGAAAGCATGAAGGAAGGCGCTGAAGCCAGAACCCTTCACCAGGACCTGTGCCGCCTCGGGCAACATGTCATAAATCTCCCTTACATTGGTACAAGAAGCTCGGACCCTCTAGAATGGCCTGCGAAACTAAAAAAAAAAAAAAAAGAGGTAAGTCTACTATCTTTATTTTCCTCGTAAAAAAAACAAGAGAAAAAATGAATGAATAAGAATAAATAATAATGATGAATAAGTAAGGATAAATAATGAACATGTTGCATGCATTGTATTTCATGAATCATTAAATTGCAGCATGCTAGTTTCCTGTGACACATTTTATTAAAAAAAACATCATTTTTAAATATAAATAAACATTTAGCATCCATAATACAAAAAAAACCAAAAAAATAATAAAAAAACAAAAATAATAATAATAAAGAAAAAACAAAAAAATGTATTTTGAAAGTATATGTTGTATTCTTTTTACATCCTCATAATAAATAAAAATGCATTTTTGTGCATCCAAAAAAAGAGAGATTATATGTATTGTTTTGCATCTAAATGAGTTTTTTGCATTCTAGACTTCATAAAAAGTGTATTTTGCATTTTAAAAATATGTACTGCATTTTTACATTATTGTATGCATAATAGAATAAAAGAGTGCCCATGCATCATGTTAGTAAGCATCTTATAATTTTTCTGCATTGCATTTGCATCGAATAAAGTAATACATGCATCCATCATTTGCATTTATTGTCCAATAAGCTGCATTAGGGGTGCACTAAAAAGAGAATAAAATGTCACGAATCAGGAAAATAAATATTCTCATGGCATTTATTATGTCCTTGCAGCATAAGCATGCATGTAAAATGAATTTTAGGGCATAAAATATATTTGTTTTGTCCTGTATTCATCCGAAAATGTATCCGAAAAAAATTAAATTGTATTCGAAAAGTCCGTTTCGTGAACATATGGCATGCAAAAATATGTTTTAGTCTAAAACATGCATCATATAGCTCCAATTGCATTTATAGTATAAATCATGCATAGTAGGGTCAAATAGTGACCACTAGTTCAATCATGCATCGTAAGAATAAATTGCATAAATTTCATACATCATTACCTAATTGCATCATTTAGGCATAAATAGGACATGCATAAGCATTATTAACAGAGTCAGGAATGCTCCAAAAGTGCCAAGCGGTACTAAAATCTAGCAGATCTGAAGTATGTCCAGACAGATCTAAAAAAGAAGAAACTTACAGAAGTGGGTGGAAGATTGGACACATGGGTGTCCCGATCACGAAGTATATTGCCCCAGTCGTCCGTAGAATATCGGTACTTGATCTTATTCCGGATCAAAGGAGGAAATTCTTTCCTCCTTCCGCCAGATTCTAGGTGCATAAGAGCCTTCCCCTTCCTGGATCGCGACGAGGAAGCCATCTACTAGAGAAAACTCTTAAGTTGGCGGAAGAAAAATAAAAAAAAGAGCAAAATTGGAGAATAAATATGTTATAAAACCTAAAATATATTCTAAAGCTATACAAAAATGTTTCCAGCCGTTTCTAGCCGACCTAGGCTTTGGCTACAGACTCCTATTTATACCGAGAAGTTGTATTACAATTGTATCTCTAATGAAAACGCGAATTTTTGTGTTCTGACTACCTTGCGGTCGCAAGGTCTGGCACGCCTTGCGTCCGCAAGGTCCTTGGCCATTCCGGGGTTTGATCTTTGAGGTTTCTGTCCACCTTGCGAAGGCAAGGTCTGGAACACCTTGCGACCGCAAGGTCTCCAGCGTGTTCCTTCTTCTTTTCCTCTAAAATTTTCATTCTGGCCCCTTCTTGGAATTTGCATATAAAAGCCTTGTGATTTGCATATTTTCACTAAAAACCCTGAAACTCACAAAAATCACTGAAAACACATATCAGTAGCCAAAAGCCTCGTGAAATAGCATAATTTAAGTCCTAGAAGTATAGGAAATCGACGTATAAAATACATCGATCAAATACCCCCAAACTTAGACTTTGCTCGTCCACGAGTAAACAATACTTATAAATACAAAAGCATCAAAACAAATAACAAGAATGAAAATCTTTTTGGAGGGTGACACTATTTACACTCCTCTATAAACCCACAAACTTAAGGAGACTCTTTCGAGTGACTCAACTATGCAGATAAATACAAAAACTGATAAATACAAAAGCAGGTAAAGCTACACTAAAAATAAAACAAAAATCTTTTTGGCTTCAACCTCAAGTTATAATAGCATGGCATAACAAAGCAGTCTCAGTTTGATGCTCACCACATATGTGCAAGCTTAATCACATAAAGCCAACTGACCTTTTCTTAAAACTGCTACTACTTTTAATTTCTCCGTGTGTGTGTGATCACCAATCTTAGAGAATATCTCAACTAAAACCGTTTTATTAAGTTAAGCACCGCATTCATATGAAAATCGAACTTTAATTAAAAACCATGCATCGTGAATTATGAGATCTACCATCCAAACCCGGTCTATCACAGAAAGAGAGGTCACCAAGGATTTCAAAAACTTATACATCCATCCCATGCACTTCTATGTATGGCATACAATGATCTCCTATCCCAATTATTTGTAATAGCTAAGATTATGCTAACACAGTGAGCTTTTTTGCGAATAATATGAATATGAAGTGTTTGATCAATTCTGTATGACTCACTTAGCAAAGAAAACACGCACAAGCATTGGCAAGAAGATCATTAGGTCTTTATTAGCTTGTAATGTAAGGCCAAGGTGATGGGGGATTTGATGGAAATGGATTGAAATTCAATGTGAGAGAGCAAGACTACCCTTTATCCCTCATACTTCCAAGCAAAAGGAAGTTTTCCCTATTTAGGCTAGGACCTGCAAAGACTACAAGTGGGGGGTGTTTTCCTTACTTTTCAGTTTTCGTCTTCCCCCCCCCCCCAAACTTGTTTTGGGCAATACATATTTCTAAAAACATCTCATCATTTTTCTCAGCAATATTTTTCTAACATATTTTCTTTTGAAATCTATGCTTTCATTTGAATCTTCTTGCACTCTTCTTTTTCCGTTTCATTTTTTCGTCGATACATTTTTTTTTCTTTTCTTTTTCTATTTTCTTTCTTCTTTTTTTTTCTTTTTTCTTTTCGACGACGGAAAGAAGAAGTCTTCAGAAAAATGGCCTAACTAAAAAAAATGGTCCTCTATAATCAATTTCCCACCCACATCCTACTCTCTCAAAGGGTAGGCTAAAAGTGTATAGGCTTTTAGGGTTAAGTTAATGTGGGTAATAGAAATGATGTCGAATTGGGGTTTTAATGAGTGCTTAGCACACTCCATTCTTTTTAATTAGGCTCAAAGGGGACACTAGGGATATTTTTAGTAAAGGTAAGGGAATATTTAGGCTCTAACGATCCAAAGATGGCCTAAGTCATTTCTTAATGCCAAATGCTCATGTAGTTTTTAAAGCAAGTAAGACACACAAAACATCATATCAACTATGGGAATTGTGGGGTTGAATGTTTAGCATCACTGGATTTCACATAAACATTCGCTAAGACTGATGGTAGGGACAATTGAGACTAACATGCAGACACGGTTCGAAAGTGTGCTTGAGATATATTAGTAAGAAAAATCCAAAGGATCTAACTATCATGCAATTGACCCTAAGTTATAATTTAATGCAACAATATGTTCGAATGGCTATGCATCATATTCTTGTGCATATCTTGTTATAATGAAGTAGGTGCTATAAACTTTATAAAACTATTCTAATTAATCCATAATTATGACTGGTGTGGGTGCATGATGAATCTTGAGAAAAGTAAAAGTTTCGCAAAATCAAGTAAATTCCAGAGGGATCTACGGATTGGCTATGCGGTTCATTGCATTAACTCCTCATCGACTAGTACTACCACACCTAGACTTGAGGCTAAAAATTTTAAATAAAATATTTTTTTTATTTTTTTTAATAAAGAAAATTGGAGATGTTGATGACACAATTGATGTTGGGTCCCCATAGCAGGAATCCACGAGCATCCAAAATTATAGTATTCTGGTCAAGGCAACATCTCCGAAAATAAGAAAAATTCAAAAGCAAGAAAGGCGGGTGAGGAGGAGACACGATAGAGGGAAAAGAAAATTTTTCCCACCCTAAAAACGTAGTCCAACTCCACTCCTCCTTAGGCTAGGACTTGCTAAGACTCTGGGCTTTGAATCCCCCCCCCCCAAACTTAATTTCTATTTTGTCCTCAAAATTGAGGAACATATGAGAGGTTTGATGGGGAAGGGCAAATATCAAAAGGACATAGCAGGCCCACCTAACGAAAGAGGGTGAAACTTGGGCCTCGACTTAAGGTGAGTCGGGCGGAAATAACGAATGAGGAGGAAACTCGGGGATCGTGCCAGGTGGCAGCCCATACAGGTTGGAGACATTTTTTCCCACAGTGTTAAACCAGACAAATAATTGAGTCTGGTCGGCACGCATTTGTGCCAACTACTGACTCACCATATCAGTTTGGAGGACGGCTTCCTCCAACCTGTTGGAGATTTCCACCAACGGATCCATCTCCTCTTCGTGTTCCTCCACGTGGGGAACCCTCACTCGCGGCTGCTGCTGGTGCTCAAACAAAATGACCCTAGTAATGGCGGGCCCAGCTCTAAGCCTCTCCGCATGTCGAGGCCATCTCACTCCTGCCTCCCTACGCAGTCCAGTAATCAAATGCAGGAACACGAACCCCGCATTTGTAGTACCTCTAATCCGGATCTTAATTTGGCCATTGATCAGGCGGCCGACATAAACAGACCCACCTGTCATGATGGTGTAGATCAGGATAGCCTTAGCCCAAGTCACCATGTGTTGGTGACTGGAAGGCATAAGGCGGGAGCAGATAAATTTGAACACGGGCTTGGTCGTGTTCAAGAGGAAGGACTCCGCCATGGTGCGTGGACCGTAGGGTGGATTACGGTTTTGGGTCCACACCACACCAGGGAGGGCAATGGTCGCATTGACCACATCGACAGGAATAGGGGGGGTGAAGGTGAGTGCTATAGTCATCGGCACCTTACGCGAAGTTGGAGGTGCCGTAATACATGTTAATACTTTGGGACGAAAAGTTAACATCCTCGCCCCTAACAAAGACAATCTCTACCCCCCCCATCTATGCCAATACGGCCATTGGCATAGAACTCGCGGACAATAGGCAAGATGGCCTTGTCCGGAGAATCAATCAACAACCCCCACCTACGGGCCCTAAAATTATCCTGCAGGCCAAACTCTTCAGCCATGAATCCCCTCTCGGGAATTAAAGACTTGGAGAGCTTGGCAGCATATCTCTCCAAGGCCTCGAAAGAACTAAAGCGGCGGTGGTCATAGTGTTGCTCTTCCTCCTGAACGGGGCGAGAAGAAGAGGCGCCAGTATTTCTACGCTTATGAGACATTATGTTTGAGCAAATAAAAATTAAATTTTTGACAATTAAAGTATTATTATTTTTAAAATTTAAAATTAGAAATTAAAATTCACTATTTCCTAAAGCATGCAAAAACTATCTTCTACGTAAAGTTCTAACACCCTAACATGCAAAAATTTGTATATAGAAATTTAAAATGGAAGAGGGTTAGAGTTACTTGGTTTGCAGCTTTAAAGTCACCGGAGTTTAAGCTCTGATGCCGGCAACAATGGAGTCCTCTCCTTGCTTCAATCTTCAAATGGGGTGAAATGGAAGATGTATGGATGATGGAAGTTGAAGGGGTTGAAGGAGGGAGGTTGTTCTTTGTTGAGTGGCCGGAATTTGGAAGGATCTTTGAGGATTTCGCCGGATCTTGGAGGAAGGACGACTACTGCACTGCTTGCTTGCAGATTTTCTGGTGATTCTGTTTGAAGAACCCGACTCTTGCTTTTATAATGACACATTTTGGTCACAAGGTGGCTTTTACCTTGCGTCCGCAAGGTCGGCAGTGCAGGCGTTTCTTATTCCCAACTGATTCCCACGTCTGCATGTACCAATTCACGAAGTCCGCATTTAATGGGGACCTTGCGGTAGCAAGGCCCTTCGCACCTTGCATCCGCAAGGTGGGCAGATTGTCTCCTTTTGTTTCTTTTTCATCTTTTTCATCAGTTTAACACTCAGGTCCCTCCGTTAGCCTCCGTTACGTTTCGTTACTTTCCTGCATTATAAAAACTCTACAAAAACTCTAAACTAAAATTATTAGCAACATATAAATACAACATTGAGATGCTTTTCACCCCCAAACTTGGATTTTGGCATATTTAATTTCAAGATTAAATGTCCAAAAGTACGTTTAACGGAGAAAAACATATTTAAATTAACTACAAAAGTAATAAGAATTCATCATAGTGGGTTGCCTCCCACTTAGCGCCTTTGTTTAACGTCTTTGGCTCGACCCAACTGCAAACCTAATCATCAGGTGGTGCATTGTCAGCTAAACGAATTAATTCAATTGTTCGTTCAACTGACATCGGTTCAAGGTATGGCTTGAGTCAGTGTCCATTGACTTTAAAAACTTCATTAGTTCTTGGATTTCTTATATCAATGGCTCCATGGGGATAAATTTGTACAATTGTGAAAGGACCAGACCATTTAGATTTTAATTTTCCAGGGAATAGCCTAAGTCTAGAATTAAAAAGTAAAACTTTCAATCCTGGTCGAAACATTTTATTGGCTAATCCCATATCATGATATTTCTTGGTCTTTTCTTTATATGTTTTAGCATTCTCGTACGAATTTAGCCTGTGTTCTTCTAGTTCATTTAATTGAAACAATCTTTCCTCACCAGCCAAGGTTAAATCTAAATTTAAGTCTTTAACAGCCCAATAAGCTTTGTGTTCAATTTCAACTGGTAAATGGCATGCTTTGCCATATACCATTCGGTATGGACTCATTCCTATTGGGGTTTTATAAGCAGTTCGGTATGCCCATAAAGCATCGTTAAGTTTAGATTCTCAATCTTTACGATTAGGCCTAACAGTCTTTTCTAATACTGCTTTAATTTGTCTATTACTAACCTCTACTTGGCCAGATGTTGAGGGTGATAAGGTGTAGCTAACTTGTGAGTTACACCATGTTTCTTAAGGACATTATTCAATAATTTATTTGTAAAATGAGTTCCTTGGTCACTTATTATGGCCTTAGGTACTCCATATCTAGCAAAAAGGTCTTCTACGAATTTAACCACAGTTTTACCATCATTTGTTTTAGTAGCTATAGCTTCAATCCATTTAGACACATAATTGACGGCTACCAAAATATATTCACAATTATTTGATACTGGAAAAGGACCCATGAAGTCAATGCCCCAAACATCAAAGATTTCAACAACCATGTTAATATGCAAAGGCATTTCATTTCTTTTTCCTATTCCACCAGATCTTTGACATTTATCACACGTTCTATAAAATAAATCACAGTCTCTAAAAACAGTAGGCCAATATAAACCAGATTGTAAAATTTTTCTAGCAGTTTTATTCCCACTAAAATGACCGCCACAAGAGTATTCATGGCAGAATTCCATAATACTTTGTTGGTCTTTTTCTGGAATACATCGCCTAATTAGGGAGTCTGAACACATTTTATATAAATGAGGCTCTTCCCAAAAATAATTTTTCGCTTCAGCCAAAAATTTCTTCTTTTCATAATGATCAAAATCAGGATTTATAATATCAGACACATAATAATTGACAAAATCAGCATACCAAGGGTCTGAATCTTTAATTGCTAATAGTTGTTCATCGGGAAAATCTTCATTTATAGGAATTGGGTCGTCAAGAAATTGACGTTCGAGTAAGGGTGAAAATTCTAGTCTAGACAAGTGGTCGGCTACGACATTTTCAGTTCCTTTTTTATCCTTGATTGTAATGTCAAAATCTTGCAATAATAGCATCCACCTAATTAGTCTAGGTTTAGCATCTTTCTTACTTAATAAATATTTTAAGGCAGAATGATCAAAAATATTATCACTTTCGATCCTAACAGATATGGTCTAAATTTTTCTAAAGCATACACAACTGCCAAAAATTCTTTTTCTGTTGTTGTATAATTTAGTAGTGCATCATTTAGTGTTCTACTAGCATAATGTATCACATGTGGCTTTCTATCTACCCTTTGTCCTAACATGGCTCCAATTGCAAAATCTGATGCATCGCACATGATTTCAAAAGGGAGAGACCAATCAGCGCCGGATAAAATAGGGGCAGTAGTTAATCTTTCTTTTAATAGATTAAATGCTTCTACGCATTCTTGATCAAAAACAAACTCTATATCTTTTGCTAACAAGTTACATAGAGGTTTACAGATTTTGGAAAAATCTTTTATGAATCTTCTATAGAAGCCAACATGCCCTAGAAAACTTCTAACACTTTTAACAAAAGTTGGGGGAGGTAGTTGTGAAATAACTTCTATTTTCTCTTATCAACTTCAATACCTTTATTTGACACAACATGGCCTAAGACGATTCCATGTTTGACCATGAAATGACTTTTCTCCCAACTTAGAGTCAAATTTGTTTCACAACATCTTTTTAAAACTGATGTAAGATTCTCTAGGCAATGATCAAAAGAGTTTCCAAAAATTGAAAAATCATCCATGAAAACTTCAACACATCTTTCAACTAAATCTGAGAATATAGAAATCATGCATCTTTGAAAGGTGGCTGGTGCATTACATAGTCCAAAGGGCATTCTCCTAAAAGCAAAAGTACCAAAAGGACATGTAAAGGTGGTTTTCTCTTGGTCTTCAGGTGCTACAGGAATTTGATTGTAACCAGAAAAACCATCAAGAAAACAATAATACTCATGACCAGCTAATCTTTCAAGGATTTGGTCAATAAACGGCAAAGGAAAGTGGTCTTTCCTAGTTGCCGCATTTAGTTTTCTCAAATCAATGCACATTCTATAACCAGTAATAGTTCTTGTATGAACTAATTCATCTTTTTCATTTTTAACAACTGTAATTCCTGACTTCTTAGGAACTACCTGAACTGGACTAACCCATTTACTGTCTGATATTGGGTAAATTATACCTGCATCTAGAAGTTTAAGAACTTCTTTTCTTACTGCTTCTTCCATATGAGGGTCAAGTCTTCTTTGCCTTTCTCTTGAAGGTTTACTACCTTCTTCTAAGTGTATTTTATGCATGCACATAGACGGACTAATACCTTTTAAATCAGCTAAGGACCATCCTATGGCTTCTCTATGTGTCCATAAAACTTTTAATAAACTTGCTTCTTGTTCTTCGGTTAAGTATGATGCTATTATGACAGGTAAAGTTTTACCTTCCCATAAAAATGCATATTTTAAATGGGATGGTAGTGGCTTTAATTCTTCTACTGGAGGAGATTTAACAGATGGCATAAATTCATAATTTTCTGGTTTAATTGTTTCTTCTATTTTAACCTCCTCAGTATTTCCTTCTTTCACATCTTCATTATTTTCTACTTTAACATCCTCTATCTCTATTTCTTCAAAAAGAGATTTTAAAATTTCTACTTCATCTTCTTTAATTTCATTAATTTCATCCTCTACTTTTTCTATTTTATCAGAATTATTTTCTGATTCTGATTCTTTTTCCATGTCATTCTTATTTTTATTCTTAAGGGCTTCTAATTTCTCTCTTTCTTGTCTTTCTTCTTCTTCTATTTCTCTCTCTATCTCTTCAATGTCAATTTTTATGGGAGGTATAGGACTATCATCATAAACTTCGAATAGATCTTTCTCATAATTATCATCTTCATTCTCTTCCTCAAAAGTTTCAGTTGACAATTTTTCGATTTCGTCTATGGAGAAGCATGCATTTATGTCACTAGGTCTATTCATAGCATCATAAACAGAGATTTCAACAGTTTCACCTAGGACTGACATTGTGAGTTTACCATTTTTAACATTTATCATAGTATTGGCAGTGGCCATAAAAGGTCTGCCTAACAAGATAGGAACTTCATTATTTGTACAAATCTTCCGTTCCATCTCTAGAACCACAAAGTCGACTGGAATGATTAGTTTATCAACCTGAACTAGGATGTCTTCCACTATACCCAAGGGATGTTTAACTGAACGATCAGCTAATTGTAATTGCATATTAGTGGGTTTTAGTTCTCCTAACCCTAATTGTTTATAGACCGCAAAAGGCATCAAGTTAATACTTGCTCCATCTAGCATGACTTTCATCTTTTTAGAGCTTCCCAACGAAACTTGGATATTAAAGCTACCAGGGTCTTTCAACTTAGGGGGTAGTTCGGGTTGTAAAACAGCATTTACGTTCTCAGAAACAATAATTTTCTCATTGTTTTCAAACTTGTGTTTCTTAGAGTGAAGATCTTTGAAAAACTTTGCATAAGCTGGAATATTTTTAATAACGTTAAGCAAAGGAAGATTAACGTTCACTTTGGATAACATATTATAAATTTCCGAAAATTGTTTGCCCATTCGGTTTTTCATAAGTCTTCTAGGGAATGGAATTGGAGGAACATATGGTGGTGGAGCCACATAAGGTTCCTCTTCTTCTAGTTGTATCTCTTTTTCTACTTCTACTTGACTTTCTTTATTTTGAACTTCTTTTTCTTTTTCCTTATTTGGAACTTCTACATCTACTTCTACTTCTTGATTAATTGTTTGATTATTCGCATTACTATTATCCTTTTCAACTTCTTTTTCAGAATTATCTACTTCATCAGGCACATTAGAAGAATGAACAGGATCACTTACCTCTTCACCTATTACTTTACCACTTCGCAAAACAGTGATTGATTTTGCTTGCTCAGTTTGGCTAGGGAACTTCCCTTCTTCTCTTTTCTCGGTCTCAGAATTTACAATGTGCTTCTTCAAATTTTCCACTTCTTCAAGCAAATATTTTATCAAAACAGCTTGACTTTTGCTTGTCCCATCTTGTTTTGGAACTTCTTCAATTCTCAATTGATTTTGATTTGGAAATTATTGAGGTTGTGGTTGTTGAGGCTGGAATTGTTGAGGTTGTAAAGGTTTATTTCCTCCCCAAGAAAAGTTAGGATGATTCCTCCAACCATGATTATATGTGTTTG
Organism: Codonopsis lanceolata; assembly: GCA_013146195.2. NCBI lineage: Eukaryota > Viridiplantae > Streptophyta > Magnoliopsida > Asterales > Campanulaceae > Codonopsis > Codonopsis lanceolata. The sequence continues at coordinate 64,224,964 of CM028381.1, forward strand.
AGTAGGGATCATTCCTTGGCCTTTGAGGGTATATGTTCATGGCATTAGCCTGTTTAGCATACATAGCACTTGATGGACAAAAATTAGTAGCATGAGAATATAATCCACATAAAGCACATGCTTCTTGAATTGGCCTATTTTCAAATTGAGTTTGTGTATCTGATTTTTCTTGAACTTGATATAAACTCCTACTTTTACCTCTAGCACTTTTCTGTTGAGAATTTATACTTAACATCTCAAATAATTCCTCTAGCGCTTCTGGTGTCATTCTATTAATAGAACCACCAGCTGCACTATCAACCATAGTTTGTAAGTCTGGCGAAAGACCATGATAAAATTGAAGTACTAACACATGTTGAGCCAGATTATGATGAGGACACATAATGAGCAGATTTTTAAATCTATCCCAAGACTCATGGAATGTTTCACCTGGTTCATTTTGGAATGACATGTTTTGTTTTCTATATTCAGTGAGAGATGCATGCTTATAGTATTTGCTAATGAACAAATCATATAATTGAGCCCAAGTATAAATACTACTAGGTGTTAGATTCATAAACCATCGCTTTGCCAACTCTTTTAATGCACTGGGAAAGTATTTCATTTTAACTTGGTCTTTAGTCAACCCTCCTAAAGGAAAAGTACTCATCATGTATTCATAATCTCTTAAGAAACTGACATGATCTTCGTGAGGCATTCCATGGAAAGAAGGTATCATAGCAAAATAATGACCTTTTAATTCGAAATTCCTTACGGCCGCTGGTAAGACTAGACATGATGTTACTACATTTAATGAAGGTCTACTGAAATCATTAATAGTTCTTTGATTTACGACTACTTCCATATTTCTTCTAGCAGGTTCTTCTTCTATTTGATTCATATTAACCGGATGAACTGAATTTTCAGAATTTTGATTAATATCTTCCATTATAGGATCAACCAGAAGATCCTCTTGATTCAATTGTTCTTGATTATCAGGCTCGGTTTCTAGATTTTCAAGATCTTCTTGATTCCTTCTAATATTATTTATATCTTGATTCAGTTCTACCAGTTGAGGATTCAAAGATCTACGACCGTGCATAAAATAAATTAAAGCAATTTAAAAACAACTAACTATTAAAATAAATAAATAAAATATATTTGTATTTTTCTTTTTATAAAAACTGAAAATTAAATTAAATTAAAAAATTACGCTACCAACAAACTAACTATGTAAACTAGTTTGTCCCCGGCAACGGCGCCAAAAACTTGATCGATGTCTTATTTTAATTATTTCCTTGCAAGTGGACAAGACTATTGTAGAATAGCTTGGGAAGCAAGGGTCGAACCCGCAGAGACAAGAGATCACAGATAGTACAATTTATTAATAGCAAATTATTAATCTAAGGGGGGGTTTATATTTATTCTATTCTAACTAATTATTAATATTCGAGTGTTTAACTAATTAGCAGCAATTACAGGTTATGAAGATCTTATGGTGGATGGCAATCTAGGATTAGGGTTTCACTTGTATCTCTTCTATGTTTAATTCAAAATAATTATCATTCAATCTCTTGGGTTCGTTCACAAAATATAGATATAGTCTGTTGAATTATTTGTTCAGCCTCCATCCCCGAATAATTCATCCATTCTATATCCTAAGCACAAAAACATATGATCTATCTGTCACCTAGGTCATATATGGAACCTGGCCCTAACTTATCACTCTCGTGCATCGATAGGTCCAATTTATTGTGATGGTGAGCCAGTGTAAGACATATGCACATTGATCATGCAGTTATCCGAACCTCTAGGCCTTTATTCTTTGCGATTACATTCATTTGTTCAAAGAGAAATAATATAGGGATTGATAAACACCACAATCAACAAGAATTGAATGAACTTAAATATAAATTAAATCATAGATTCGATACAAGTTACCTCCCACCTCCTAGATTAATGATGATTTAGTTCATCCTTGAAGATGAACAACGCATGGAGATGATAGGAGACATGATTTGATCTTCAATACTTGTAATTACAATAACTAAATATGTTATACAACCTAAAATCTATTCTAAAGATATACAAAACTGTTTCCAGCCGTTTCTAGCCGACCTAGGCTTTGGCTACCGACTCCTATTTATACCGAGGAGTTGTATTACAATTGTATCTCTAATGAAAACGCAAATTTTTGTGTTCTGACTACCTTGCGGTCGCAAGGTCTGGCACACCTTGCGTCTGCAAGGTCCTTGGAAATTCTGGGGTTTGATCTTTGAGGTTTCTGTCCACCTTGCGGAGGCAAGGTCTGGAACACCTTGCGACCGCAAGGTCTCCAGCGTGTTCCTTCTTCTTTTCTTCTTAAATTTTCATTCTGGCCCCTTCTTGGAATTTGCATATAAAAGCCTTGTGATTTGCATATTTTCACTAAAAACCCTGAAACTCACAAAAATCACTAAAACACATCAGTAGCCAAAAGCCTCGTGAAATAACATAATTTAAGTCCTAGAAGTATAGAAAATCGACGTATAAAATACATCGATCAGCCATCCATCTGAGGGCAAAGGAAAAGTGATATCCCCAGCAGATCAACCGCAAAATAAGTAGAAAAGCCAAGAAATTCAAGCGGCGAAGGTAAGAATTGTGAAAGAAAAAAAAAGAAATAGAAAATAGAAAATAAAAGAAGAAAATAAAGAAGAAAAAGAAAAGAAGAAAAAGAAAAAAAAAGAAAAAGGAAAAAAGAAGTCCCTAGCTTGAAGAAGCAAAAGTGGCAGAAATATCAAAATCAGCTGAATCCGCAGCAGCCACCAAAGCATGAAAATGTAAGAAAGGTAAGGTATTCTTATCCCACCTCCAAAAAAATAAATAAATAAAAGAAAACTATTTTTCAGTTTTTGCTTTTGAAAAGAAAAAAAAAAAAAAAGAGGGATATGAAAAAAAAAAAAGAGGAATATGGAAAAACAAAAAAAAGAGTTTTTAATGCGAGGGATAAAAGTGACAATTTTGAAAGTCAAACAGTGACTTGGCGCGGCCAAAAGGGCTATCTGGCGCGGTGCCAAGAGAAGGTAGGTTCGCGCCCAAAGTGCTACAGCCCCTCTCCCACTTAACGCATTGTACAAGAATTGAAGGTTGGTGTACAAGAGTTTTGAACGTACTGAAGGGATTTTTAATCCCCGATGTATCCCTTCGTCCACCTATAAATAAGTGCGTTGGGGTTCACTTCTGAAGAGACGGAAGAGATCGAAAAGAAACGCTGAAAGTTTTTCTCTGCGTCGTCCTAACGCTGAGATTAGTGAGTGAAGTGAGATAGGGAGTGGTTAGCCCATAAAGCTTTGAAATCCTACCAAAACTCCGCCAAATCAAAAACCCACCGGTTAAAAGTGATCCCTAGCCTTTTAGTTAGGTATCCACCTTATTTCCCCGGCCCAAAAACCATAAAATAAGTCGTTACTATGCCCGAGTAAATAGGCCGAAAACACCCAAAATAAGTCGTTATTCCGCCCAACCAAAAAGGCCAAAACCACAAAAACTAAGCAGTCATTATGCCCGAGTGAGTGAGCCAAAACCACTAAAAATAAGCCGTCACTCTGCCCAAATCACAACAGCAGTAACAAAAAAGACTCCCTCTCCCTGAAGGATAGAGCGAGCACACCTCGCTCTAAAAGGTAATAACCTTTAAGGGCATTATTTTTATAAAAGTTGTTCTTTAAATCCGGCCCAATGTAGAAAATATAAGCCGTTGTGCTGCCCATATTTAGTTAAAAAAATATTATGTAAAAGAGTCGTTATAACGGCCAAATATTTTTAAATATATCTGTAATTATTGTAAGGAGACGACTGCAAGTCCGTAAATAATGTAGCTGCAGATGTATTTGCTTTTTATTTTCCTGTCTTTAAATGCTTTATTTATTTGCTAGATAAATATAACAAAAAACATACTTTAGCCAAAAACCGCTTTTGAGACCGAAAGGGCGAGTTGGGTGCCTAACACCTTCCCAACTCGTAACTTAGCCTCCGAACCCGTTTTATAATATCTGATTTTTCTTTTTTTGGTTTTGCTTTATTTTTACCTTAAAATAAAGATGACGACTCTATAAAACATTTTGGATCCAGTGGGGTCTCGCAACACTCGTTTCTTGCACTTTTCCATTTTCCCCTAAAAAAAGGAGAATGAGAATGAAAGGGTGGTGTATTCTCATATACTGGTATCCCCTAAATAAGGGATAACTTGATGTGGGAAACCCAAAGCTCCCATAGTGATCCGAAATATGCCATAAGGCTATTTTTATAAAATCCATAGTGGGGGCGTTGCAACATCCTTTTTTGCACTTTTCCGTTTTCCCCTAAAAAAGGGAAAATGAGAATGAAAGGGTGATGCATTCCCATATCCTGGTATCCCTAAACAAGGGATAACTTGATGCGGGAAACCCAAAGTTCTCATATTGGATCAAAAATCCACTAAAGTCAACCGAGGCGCATTCCAACGCGCTATTTTAGACAGCACTCCTCTCGCACTTTTAATTTCGTTTTCCCCTAAACAAGGAAGGATGGAATGAGAGGAGTGATGTCCCGCATCCGCACGTACGCGCACCCCTATCCAAGGGCGCGTGGGGCGCGGGCGCAATGCCGGGCGACCCACAAATACCCTCCATTTCCTCTCGCTCATGACTTCATTCAGGCTTTGGACCCAAAGACGTATCTGCCTGGCATGTGCATTGACCTCAAAACAGTCTGCACCTTTGCCGCCGGAGCCAAGGCATGCGAAGATATGAATGAGTTTGGGATTCTACCGCTCTTCTGTCTTCATGACGAAGACTATAGCATTCTCCTCGCTGAAGAATTCTATCAGCGAATGGTTATTGATCCCAAGACTCCTTCTGTGATGCGTGGATGGATTCGAGGACGGCCCATCTCTATCTCTGCCAAAGTAATTTCCAGAATCGTTGGGGTTCGCTACGGCGAAGATACCGAGCTATCCATTGTTGAGGCTGACAGAGTCTGGGAAGCAATGAGGGGACCAAACACTCCAAGGGAACCTCAAGGAAGAATGTCAATGAACATTTTTCCTTTGGATGTGTATTGTTCCAGTCATCTGCTGGACAAGTCTTTGATGTTCAAAAACGGCGCTCATGACAACTTCACGGCCCAACAGCTTAATCTCACAAGTGTCGTCTATCTCAAGACTCAGCTCAACTACGACACCATTATCTACAATGAGCTTCGAAACTACGTTCACAATGTGAAGGAGAGCCACAATTTCAAACGGCCCTTTATACGGCTTATCAACACCCTTCTACGGGACACGCCTGAGATCAACTCTACCGTCAAAGAGGATGAACTCATCTCTGTGGCCAAAGACAAGAAAATGACGGCCACTTTCTTCAAGAAGTACATGGATTATGAGACACAAGTGAAGGCAACAACGAGGGCTACCCAACATCTCCCTTGAAAAAGTTGCCAAGCCTTCACCCATGGTTGTCACGCGTTTCAACATGGACGCGTATGATGCTACTAGCAAAGGATTTTGATCTGCAGTGACCAAATGGGGACAAGGAGACCCTACCATTGCTCGCGATATTCTCCGCGAAGCCAAGGATCTGGCTACTGAGTCTGAGCGACTGATGAAGCAGAAGGAAGCAACTCAGGCTAAGAAGGCAAGGGCGGAAGAAGAGGTTGAAAAGCTTCAGGCCAAGTGGATTCGGCAGGAACTAAAGGCCGGCAAACGTGACAAGTCTGCTGGCAGCTCCTCTGCCGCTGCTGGTCAAACCTCCTCACCTCAACCATCTCACCTTGAACCAACAATCTCCACTCCCCAGCCATCCCCTATACCCAAACGTAAACCTTATTCTGACCAACCCTCACCTTCACCCAAACCTAAGCGTAGGTGACTACATAATGGTCTTTCGACCCAGACACCGATGACCCGGTAACCTCTGGAAGCGCGGTGAACCCTATTTCTAAGGCGAAAAAAATGCCGGACCCAACCCTCTACCGCTTCACAACCCATTCCTACTAAGTCATCTACTTAGGTGGAATCAACCTCTCCGGAGGAGCCTATCCCTCAGGAGGAGCCACAAACTCAGTAGGAGCCTACCAAATCACACTCTCCAGCCCCTCCTTCACCCTTCAACTACTCACCAAACCCATCTACCCCTTCTTCACCCCCTCGTAACCCAACCAACTCAACTACACCATTCGAACGAACCCAAACCATTCCCATTCAACCCTTAGACTTTGCTTCCATGAAGTTCTTATTTGAACTTTCATCGGTAGCCGATCTCTTTCCCCAACCTTCTTCACAACCTACCCAATTAAACCCAAATCCCTTTTCTATCCTGCTCCCTCCTTCTGGTTCTCTACCGACCCTCTACTCGAACCCTTAATAGTCAGTGACAACTCCGACACTGATATTGAACTTGACCCCCCACCAACCCCTCCTCTTTCTCCCCCAAAATCAAACTCCTCCTCTACCCATACCTTACCCTCACGCGACTCATCTTCCTCGAACTCAACCACTCTACTTCTCCAGCAGCCCTTCCGACCTATAATCTATGTCGACGCCACCTTCTCTGTCGGCATTGAGCACCTCCACATAGGCCTTGACCCTTCTCCATCCCAAACGGCCAACTCTGAAATTCTCAGCTTCCTGGACGCTATCTACGACAGACTGGGAGAGCTTACCAGTATCTCCACAGCTGTCGCTGAGCTTGCAACTGCCATGTCCAAGGCCACAGACAGGAATGCCGCCATCCTACGACAATTTCAAGAGGATGTGTGGACAAAGTTTGGAGAGATGAGGCACGAGTCCACTGATATCAAGATCAACATGGAAGCTCAATGCAAGGAGTACGTCAGACTTTGCTCTACTCTGTTCTACCAGCTCTTCCACAACATACTCTTCATCTGGGCCATGGACGCCCTCATGTTCTCGAGCTCAATGACCTTGCTCTCAACGCGTCTCATGACAAAATCAACATCGACCGTGATCGTGATCTGGCCATCACGGAGGAGAGACAATTGCAGTTTATGAACCGAACTCTGATGGAGGAGAACAACAGACTACGTGAAGAATTGGACTACCGTTCTTGCTCCACTAGACCTCCAACCTTTGCCGATGATGAGTACACCAGAAGAGTTGAAGAACTTGAACGTCAGAGAAGAGAAAGAGAAGCAGCAGACAAAGGCAAAGGGAAAAGGCCATGGTAGCTCTTAATTTTTTTCTCTCCCTAAACCTTTGTATCTATCTAAGTTTTTTTGAAAACTCTGTAATATTAAACTTCTCATTTGAATACAGAAGCTTATTGTCTTTCAAAAATGTCTTATGTTTAAATTTTGCTACTTCAATTCATATATCTGCTTAGAATTTAAACATTCAGTTTAAATCCATTTTGAACTATTTATTACTAATCCTTGTGTTGTTATTTACTTCTCTTCTGTTGTAAGCACTTAGATTAGCTTTTACACTTGAGGTGTTTTTCTTTTTAATAGAGGCATGTCTACCGTTATAAAACTAAGATACTTTTTGACATGTTATTATCTATCATAAAGTTTTCATAGCCCTCACTTGTAAGTAATGATGACCAGATGCAAATAGGAGAAGATTGTTGTTTCTCATTTGTATCTTGATTTACATCTGTTCATACATTACATTAGGTTCTATACTTAGTGGCTAATTGGGTTGTGTATCAATTAGTGTGGCAACTGTGTATAGAACTTTGCCTTAGAATAGTTTTATAGGCTTCACAGGTTCAGCGGAAGACTTCATCTGAAGGCTTCACCGGAAGACTTCATACAACATCCAGCGGCAAACCTTGTCTGCGCCTATTCAAGCATGACATGTCCAGTCATCAAACTTTTAGTGGATTAATTAAATTCACCCTTTATCAGTTTGAATTTGATTTAAACCTATCTTGACTTCTCAGACACGCCTGTCTAGTTTTCTAAAAAACAAGAAGACTTTCGCCTCCTAAATAGTGACAAAGCAGGTGAACATACTGACACTTACAGTCTGTACCAATTATTGCAGGTCTGTAACTCTGATTGCTCACCTGCCAGTTGCTGCAACAACTATGCTCCATTCCCTACTCAGTATCAGTGAAGAAAAAATCTACAAAGTCAGCTCCATGCATTTAATGCATTCAACCTAATAGAGCTGTTACTATTCGTCTTCTCCAAACGATCTCAAGAATACCCCAGCTATAAATACTGTCATTAAAGACTGAAGAAAACAATGCTTTGAATCTTCCCAACAACATCAAGTCTTATATACTCAGTGCACTCAAGAGATCATAAACTGATCAACGAAGTCCTCAACAACAACAAGAAGATCTGCATCAACACTTTATCCTTTGCTTCTTATTGTTATTTCTTTAACTATTCCTATGCACCATTGAATATTTTGTTTGTAAAGATATTCAATTCCCAACCCCCAAACACAAGCCAAATATTTTGTACACGATCCATTGGAATTCTTTGTAATAGAACTAGTGGAAAATATAGCGCACATTTAAATCCAAGGTTGACTGCCTTGGTGGTGGACGTAGCACTCTTTATAGTGCGAACCATCTCAAAATACTTGTGTTCTTTCATTACTGTTGCTTACTGCTTTATACTGTTTCATATCCTCTTACTTATTGCTTCATACAACAGACTTGAGTATTCATCAAAGTCTACCGGTAGTGCTTCACCGGCAGACTTGATCTGTCTTCCTTACAAGACTTCCACTACTTCAATATTTTCAATAGATTGCAAGTGCTTGTTTTAGGAATTTATACGAAAAGTTTTAAGTGTCTAATAAAGCTATTCAACCCCCCTTCTAGCTTATAATTGTGCCCATTTGAGACTAACAGTAACTCTTTTCTTTGTGGACTTTAAACTTGCTCAAAAACTGGGAGAGAGTGAGAATCATAACAAAGAATCACAATTGATTTTGAATGCAATTCCCAAGCAATAACAAAAGGCACAAACATGTGAGACAATGATCTAGAGTGCGAGAGAATGATCTAGAGTGCCTTCTAAAGACAAAAGGCAATCATTCCTATTTTTAAAAAAAAACTAAGTGTAAAGTCAAATGGCATAGATAACACAAGAGATTTCCAAAGATCAGAAAATCTCTCAAAATCTAGACTCTTAAAAAAATATCAGCAAGTTGATTTTCAATCCCAACATGTTAAATACAAACAATTCCTTGTCCAACCAAGTCTCTAATAAAGTGGTGTCTTATATTAATAAGTTTTGTTCGAGAATGATGAACTAGATTTTTGTGTTATACAAATTGCATTTGGTGTTATCACAATACATGGTTAACACATCAATGTATTGCTCATAATCTTTTATCATTTGGTGCATACATAAAAGTTGTAGAGTCATATCTAAAAAGCAAGCAATAAAAAAAAAAAATATGGACTCTAGAAAAATTTTCTGATTAAAAACTAAATTAAACTAATTACTAAAACTAACTACTAAAAGTAACAATATTTCTCTCAAAAATATTATGATTAGCATGCTAATTTGAGAGAATCAACCTTACTTTTTCTCCTTGTGGACATGTCATCATGAACATTGCATATCACTTGAGTGATTAAATGGTTTTTCTGTATACAACTGGGAATGTCATCACTTCGATCACTCATAGTTGGAGCAATTTTAACATGCTGAGTTTTAGTTTCAGTTTCTACAAAAGTTTTGACCAATGCATTTTTTGATACAGCTGCATCCGGAGCTGCATCCGCGTTTGCTTAATTTTTAGAACTTGTAGCGATTGTTTTTTCTGGAACTGGAACAGTGTCTGATTGACCACCTTTAGGAACCCAAGTGTTTTTGAACACCTTTGAATGATGCAGCTTCTGATGTTGCTGCATCTGATTACGGGCGAAGTAAGACTGTCTAACTTTTTCAGCAAAGTTTGCCTTTTTTCTGGTAGCAAAAAGGCTGAATGTATCCATGTTTATGGCAATAGTGACTCACAAAATTTCTCTTCCTAGTTCTAGGTTTTTCAAGGAAATTGTTGTTTTGGAAGGTTTGAAGAGGTTATTTTGGCTCAAAAGAAGGTGATGATGTTTCTTCACCTTTTTGAAAAAAAATCTTTGGTTTAAAACCAAGTCCAATTTTACCATTCTGTCCAACCTTTAACATATCATCAAGTTTTAGTTTACCTGAATTCCATTTAGCTATAGTTGCATTGGTTTTATCAAGCTCACATTTTAGAGATTCTAACTCAACATCCTTCTTTGTGAGCAAACACTCTAACCTTGTAATGCACTCCTTTTGATCTTCATTCTCCTTCTTGAGTGCTTCTTTTGTTCTTACAAGAACCTTGACTTGAGAAGCTCTTTTCTCCCAATCATTGTACAATTTTTTGTAAGCTTCCAACAGATCTGAATCATCCTTGCATTCTAACTCTTGGATACCTATAGTGTCTTCAGATATGGAAGAAGTAAAACACAAAAAATCGTCCCAGCTTCTGTCCGATGCATCTTGTGATGCAGTTGTATCCGAGGTGCATCACTTGAAAAACCTACAAGATTAGTATGAACATGTTGTATTTCTGTGAGAGTGATGAGATCACTTGAATCTTCATCATCACTGTCACTCAAAGTAGCAGAAAAACTCAAACCCTTCTTTCTCAAAGTATTAGCACATTGATTAGCATAATGACCAAACCCTGGATAAGCCCTACATTGAATAGAATCAATATTTTTACCTCTAGATGTAGGCTGTTTAGCAAAAGGATTGGTAAAAGGTTTCTCAGGGGTTTGAAAAGAACTTTCTTTGGGAACAAACTTGCTAGGCTCAGTTTTGAAAATAGTTTTGGTGCTAGAAGATGGAGATCTGTTTTGTCGCTTTAATTTGCTTTCAAAATATTGTTAAACTTTGTTATTAAAAAATCCATTTAGTCTTCACCAAAAATTCCTCAATCTCCTTGTGTAATTCAATCAACTCAGAAAACACATTAATAATAGAAGGAAAATCAATACTTTCCACATAAGGAGTAGAAGATGATGTACATTTGCCTTTGTTCTTAATTTGCTCATTGTGGTTTAACTCAAAATTTTGTAGAATGTCAGCTAGTTTTTCAAAACCAATTTTGTCAATGTCACGAGTTTCCTCAATAGCACAAATTTTGGCATTAAATCTTTTAGGCAAAGTACGCATCATCTTGCTAACAAGACGATCATTGGTGATAAGATCACCCAAAACAAGAGCAGTATTAAATATATCAAGTAATCTACCATAGTAAGACATAATATCTTCATCCTCATTCATTCTAGTGTTCTCAAATTGAGTAGTAAACATTTTAAGTTTTGAAGCACGAATACTAGCAGGACCTTCACATAAGGTGTGGGTCCCAATGAGCACAATAATAAGCTAGAAGGGGGGGTTGAATAGCTTATTAACACTTTAAAACTTTTAAAGTAAGTTCCTTGAAAGTTACTTGCAATATATGAAAAGAGTCAAGTAGCGGAAGACCTTCAAGAAAATTGTTCAGTGATAAGGACTACCGGTAGACCTTTTACATTACTTAAGTTCTTGAAATGGATAATATAAACAATGACACTAAGTCATTCGGATAAATAGACAGATAAGAAATAACACAAGTATTTTGGGATGGTTCACACTATAATGAGTGCTACGTCCACCACCAGGCGATCAACCTTGGATTTAAATTGTGCACTATGTTTTCCACTTAGATCAATTACAAAGAATATCCCTAATGGATCGTGTACAAAATATTGACTTGTGTTTGGGTCTAGGGAATTAAATATCTGTAAAACAAGATATTTAATTAAATGCAATATAGTTAATGGAAGTTAACAACAAGAAGAATAAAGCAATAAATGTTGAAGAGCACTTTTTGTTGTTGACGAGGACTTCTAGATCTGTTGAGGATCTATTGAATGCATGAAAGACTTGGAGTTGTGAAGATTGAGCAATTCTTTAAGTGTTCGATTGATTACCTTGTCATTTGTTCCAGTCTTCAATTGCATTTAAAGCGGGTGCATTTCAAAAGAATCCGTTGGAGGGCGAAGACTTCAATCTATTCATAAATGCATTAAATGCATGGGGTCGATCAAGAATTTTCGTCTTCACGATATCTAGAGCAGATAATCATTTACGAGATCTTCAAAAGAGTGGGCGATTTGGTGTCGATCGAGAGATGAAGCGAAAGTTCATCCTCGAAAAGTATTCTTGCTTTTCGGAAAGTTGCTTTCGGCTGCTTGACATGTCAGGGAGTGACTTGGATTAATTCAAATAATATATGGAAATAAGTTTGAATTAATCCTAGTTGAGAGGACACGTAGAAGTACACGAGGTCTAGATCTTAAGCTTTGAGCGGGTCTTAGGTAAAAGGCGAGAAGGGTCTTCCGAACGAAAAGTCCTATAAAAACTATACAAGGCAAAGTTCTATACAGGTTGCCACGCTAATCGATAGACCCGATTAGCCAGAGTATAAAACTAATGTAATGTACTGATCAGATATAAATTTAACATAAGAATCAACATAAGGTTTGAAGGGCATCCCAAACATCTTTGGCAAAGTCATAATTTGCAATAACTCTGAAGGTGTGAGCATCTAAGACCTTGTATATGGCTGAAAGAGCCTTAGAATTAAATGAAGTAGTGGTTCTATCTTGAGTGGTCAAATTTGCCTCACTGGTGATTTTAACATCACCATCATTATCAGTGGTCTTAGGTGGAGTCCAACCATTCAGAACAGCAAGCCACACTCTCTCATCAATTGATTTGATGAAAATATACATCTTAACTTTCCAAATTGAATAATTCAAATTAGACAAGGTACGAGGACGAACAATATTCTCATATTGAGAATCCATCATGGCTACAACCAGATCTTCTCTTAGTGTCGTCAAGAGGAGACTCTGATAGCAATTAATTGAAAGATCAATTGTACCTAGGATTTAATGAATCTGTCGATGCAGCTTGTGATGAAGCTACACCCGGAGGTGCATCGATGAGAAAGTAAAATATGTTAACAACATAAGACTTAGGTTTATTAAAGCAATAATAAAACACGGTTTTATCAAACAATCTACAAGTTAAGCTTGTAGATCCAGCTTCATGGCCAAAAAGTGATTTCACTAAAAAAATTATGTGTTTAACAAAGCAAATTGTGAAATCACTAAAATATCAAATCTCTCACAAGACAACAAGTCTGGAGAGGGAAACCCACAAAAACACGGTATGGAAAACGTGAGATTAAAAAATAAGCTTACTAGAAACTAGGAATGCAAACAACAACAACAACAATATAGCTCGTGATGAAGCTACACCCGGAGCTGCATCTAGATTTCCAGCAAAGCTCTCAGATTCGCTTTATGAAATCTCTGTCTTTCTGCATGTTTTCAGTCTGTACGTGATCTTCATATTTATATATGTGCTTGAGTTAAAGTCCTACATAAATAAGAAAACCAAATCTCCAAAGAAACAGAGGATTATGAAATAAATTAGTTTTCAAAATCTACTTTCCTAATTTAAGTCAAATAATCTATCTAAGATTTTATCAATTTAATTAAGGATTGTTTGAAAGCTTTTAAGAAGAGATTAAATATGGTAATTACTTACTAAACTTTAGGACTAAGAAACTTATTAAATATGGTAACTTCTTACCATTACTTTTGGACAAAAAAAAAAGCACAACAATTAAAATCGATGAAGGAAAATATGGACGACTATATTTTATCATTACTTGATTCATATAAAATTGTTGATTCATAAAATTTAATTGTAACGAACATACGATTCATTAAGGGTATGATAGTCATTTTACCACAAAAAGTGACTTTTTCTTGTTGAAAAAAAAATAATGTAGCGATTAAAATACTTTAACAAGTGGATCGGCCCATAAATTTTCCAATTTTCTAAACTATATTTTGCAAAACTTATTTTCTCACAGCTACAATTTACTTACTAATATGTCGTGGAACGTTATTCTGCTCTATAATCCGGCCATCAAAATTATATTTCTACTTGGAAAAAACAAAATTATAGGCCTCAACGTAGTTAATCCCTTTATACATCCATATTGGTTCATAAGATTTCAATTGCTTTTTATTGTCTAAATCCAAGACAAACCAATTTAGTGTTTAAAAAAAAAAAATCATATCCCCAACCACTTATAAATCCCATGAGATTCAACCATATAACCAATTGCAGGTCGAGTGAGCGTGACTAGGCTAGTGAGCGTGACCAGGCTAACAGTCAATTTCTTCATTTTATTGATTCTTCTAAGGTTAAATCTCTTGTAAAATTATGTTATAGATCCTTATTCGTTAGATGAAATTCTACTCTTTCATAGTTCAACACATTAATACACGGTGAGTCGATACACGATGAATCGAGTAAAGAGAATCCATCTTATAAAAAACTAATATTAGTAACCGTGCGTAAAACGCACGACATATATGTTTTTCAACTAAATTATACATACAAAATTAAAAAAATAAATTAGGTGACAATGCTTAACTAAAAATATATAACAATAAGATTAGTCATTATAGATTTTGAAAATTAATCATTTTCTACAATATAATTTTATATATGATTATTCAATTAAAAAAAAGCAAACACTAAAATGATCATTTAGTCACACTATGATTTTGACATGGATAAAATAATTCAAATGACTTTAACATTACTACATCCATCCCATAAGAAAAGATGACGATAATTTAAAAATGGATGAAGATTTCATTTCAATAATTTTTGGATAGATACAAAGGGAACGATGAATAATAATTTTGGATCGAAAGAAGTTTATATTTACTGATTAAATATCATCTAATAGAAAAAGGCAATAATATATATAGTTGGCCCCCCAAAAAAGTCATCAAATACCATGTTAATTACGTGCTCCTTCCGTTCTAGGTAAAAAATCATTGTTTGAAAGACAAACTATTGAAAAAAAATGACACTTTTTGAAATCTATTAGTAATAAAATGAATAATTGCGGGCTGGTTCTTTATTTAGAAATTATAACATCTCTGGTGCGCTATTTTTTATCCAACCGTATAAATCCATTTTTTTTCTTCCTAAAATGCCACTCCTTCTCCTGTCGATGGATATCATTCACCGGAGTTGGCACAAATTCAAAGAAAATAGATCTAAAAATATAGAACTTAACATTTTAATTAGTTCCATTTTAATTTTTTTTTTCATATAACTGGATAATTTGAGCTTGTCAATTTTAGAGTTGGAATTTTCCTAAATTATATATTGACAAATTATTTCGATTTTGTTAATTTATTTTTACATCCTCTATTTTATTTTTAAGAAAATAAAATTATAAATATAGATCCTAACTTTATAGATAGATTTAATTTATTTTTTAAAAATCTAGGTAAACACCAAGTCAATGTATTTTAACAGGAAAAGAAGATTTTGTTTTGAAATAAATGCCAAAACTAAATCATATATGTTGGGCAAAGGAATACAATACATAAAGCGGAAAAACAAATAATTATCCGGTCCAATTAAACATAACCGGTCCGACTTTTTCGATCTACCTTACCCAAACCGTTAAGCCCCACACGGATTCCACTCCTTAATATTGCAGTCGAAGTTTCCAAAAATACAAAATATTAAAAAAGGAAAGAGAAAACTACATATAAACCCCTAAATTATGAGTCATATTTGAATCTTCCCCTCAACTACTATATAAAGTAATGCATTCCATCTCAAGTCTCAACAATCAATTTTTCTTTAATTGGAACTTTTCTTTAGGATTTTCATTTGAGTTGTAAGAAAATATATGCTTAACTTCACATGATCATCTTTAGGTTTATTTTCCTATAATACCCTTTTAATTTTGGTTGTGTAGCTATATGTTATCCAAATAAATATATTACTCTCTTCATCCCTAAATAATTATTAAGCTTTATTTTTGTCAATTCCAATATAAAAATCCTATTTCTCTAACTTTTATTTTAAAAAATAATTTTACTACTTTAACCATATTTTTTTTGGCTACTTTAATTTTAACCACATATTCAAAAGTTTTAAAAGAAACAATATCTTATACATATATTTATAATAAAGTCTATTAGTTTTTCAATTCGTGTGTCCAACCAAACATGACAGTCACAATAACAACCAACAAATGGTCACGTGAGTTTCATGTGAACATTTTTGTCAACTCAAACGACAGTATTTAAATAGAATGTGCGATTTGAGAACATGTGATAGATGAGGGAGGTACATTGCTTTAATTGCTAATTAACAGAGACAATTAAATCAGACATATAGTTGAGGGGGTCTATCGGTAATATAATAAAAAAGAAACTAATAAGAAAATCAGGAAATAACGGCCGCCCAACACAATGCCGGCACATCAACGTCTTAGCCGCTTGTCCATCGAAACCCTCCGCGTGCCACGTACCCCCCAAACCATTATTCAATTTTGTCACCAGCTTGGGCGGCGCCTCTCCCCCCTCCCCACTCCCTCACGCCACCCCACCCCCCCAAGTCAAACCAACCTTGACCCATCTCTCTCTCCCTCACACACACATCCTTTATATATACCCCACTAGCCTCCTCCATTATTCTCTCATAACCCATGTAGTAAACAAAATATCTCTATAATGGCTAAGAAGGATCTGAGCAAAGGTACGGTTAAAACTAACGGCGTTAAGGAAGTGCACTACCGGGGCGTTAGAAAGAGGCCTTGGGGCCGGTACGCCGCCGAGATCCGAGATCCGGGTAAGAAAACCCGTGTCTGGTTAGGCACTTTCGACACGGCTGAGGAAGCCGCCAGAGCCTACGACACCGCCGCTATCGGTTTCCGGGGCAACAAAGCCAAGACCAACTTCAATCCGTCACCGGAGAATGTTAATAACGCTCCCCAGAGCCATAGCCGGAGCCCCAGCCAGAGCAGCACTGTTGAGTCGGCCGGCGGGAACGGTGTTATGCACGCGCCGACGAAGCTCGAATTCACGCGCCTCCTCGGTGGTGGTGTGCCTGTTCCTGTTCCTGCTGGGTTTGGGTATCAACGATTTTGCAGTAAGCAGCTGGGGCAGATATCGATTCTCCCTCAACCGAAGAAGCCGGTGCTGTTTTTTGAAGCGCAGCCGGGGGTGGTGGTGGGTGGGGCCCAAGGGTATGAGTTGACACGGGCGGCGGCCGGGGACGCGGCCACTCAGTATAGTGGTGGGTTTAGTAATGGGGTGCAGAGTGAGTCGGACTCGACCTCGGTAGATGAGAATGACACGAGTCATTCAAAAGTGGTTCTTAATCTTGACCTGAATTTGGGTCCCCCACTGGAAACTTGAGGGAGGAGAAAGAATTTTTCTAACTTTATAAAATCCAATTTGTATATGGGATTTTTTTTTTTTGGAACAACTGTGAGAAGTAGTAATATGATTTCCTTGGTTGTTTTGTTAGGACAAATACAATTTTAATCTTTTGTAGGTTTCAAAGAGTTTATTACCAAGTGTTTCTGAATTCTTCAACTTATTTGATGCTTTGACTAGTATTCATGGGTGTTTTATAGGACAAGAATTTATGTGTGATTTACTGATTTTAATTTTTTTTTATGGTGAGATCAGTGTTCTAAAATTTCTTGCCTAGGTCTCGTCTAGAGCTAGGTCTTTTTTTACCGTCGCGATTTTATTAGTCGCCGTCTAATCGACGAAGTCGACGTCTGCGCTAAACCTTGTCGACCTTAATTTATTTTTGCAGCTTTGATCTTGTGGCATGCGGTGACCAGAGAAAGAAGGAGGGCGAACTAGAAAAAGAAGGAGGGCGAATTGGAGAAGGAAGGAAGGGGAAGTGGTAATGGTGAGGCAGAGAGGGAGGTAGAAAGAAAAGAAGTTTCATTTTGTGGATATTCGGTGGGATGAGAGAGGAGATAGATTAAAGGATTAGATCTAGGAGGAAAGAGATTGGAGGATGAAAAAATGAGGAGAGTCGGTCTGTCGGAAAGGGAGAGAGAGAGAGAGAAAAGAAAAAAGAAAAAAGAGATAGATAGAAGAAAGAAGAAGAAAAAAAGATGAAGAAGAAGGGGGCTGTCTCGAAACTCAGAATTTAGGGAGGATATGTTAGACTGTGGGTTGTAGGGGCAGTTGGTATATATATATTTTAGTTCTAAACTTGACTGATTTATTGCTTTGATGTTGTTGAGAATTGAGATTAATTGTAGGTTTGTATATTTTTGTTCAATTTACAAATATAAATAAGTGTTTGATACAATGACAAACATAAAAAAAAAAAAAATTGTAGTAAATGTGTTTGATCTTTGATGTGAATTATAAAAAAAAAAAATTTAATAATTATGTCTTAATTCTAGGCCTCGTCAGGCTCCAATTACTCCCCGACTAGTCCCCTAGGCACTAGTGTGCCGCCTAGCGATTTTTAAAACCTTGGGTGAGATGCATCTTTAAGCTGTTGTATTTTACAAAAGATTGCAATTACGAAACTTGAACCGTAAAATTGTAACGAATTGACTCAGGTTTCAATGTGAAATCCAAATGTCTTGCCGCTAAAACAATCTAATGAACGAACAAGCGCTTGCCAAGTATAATGGCGTATGCCGAAAATTTTGAGCTAAAACAATGCTCGAAGTCTCTAACGAGGAAGTAAAGTCGTAACGGTTATACAAGACAATCAAAACCAAAACTGCGGAAGCAATCAAACATTGTGCTCGAGATATCAATTTCTAAGCTAAAGCATGACCCAAGAGATGGTAAATCTTTTAGCCATAAATTTGAATTGTGTGACGCAACATTGAGCATGGATAACAAACCCTCGACATCCAACGATCGACACAACAACAAGAAACCCCATCTGGACACAACTACTCGATGGCTAAAACACGCTAGGGGAAAACCAACTAATAGAATATAAGTCTACAAACTCGGAAACTAAGATGAACTGAACAACGGGATGAAAGAATACATGAATCGATCTTCAAAAACTGTAATTACAATGACTAAACTACGTAATACAAACTAAAATATAAGCTAGAGCTGTTTCGTAGCACTTTTTGGACTTCCTATGGCTTTGGCTACCGTCTTCTATTTATACCAGAGTGTTTGAGGGGAATAGAAGATTCAATCCAGGTGAAAGACCTCGTAAATGCGGTTCTGGGGACCTTGCGGGCGCATGAGGATTTTACCTTGCGTCCGCAAGGGTCTTGGACGGGCTGACCAACTTTCTGCCTACCTTACGAGAGCAAGGCCATTTAGGTTTGCGGCCGCAAGGTAGCCAATTTGTCTCTTTGCATCTTTTCCAATGTTGCACTTTGCACCCTTCCTCGAAATCTTCTCTAAAAGCTTCATTAATCCTATAAGTTCACCTAAAACCTTGAAACTCACTATATAGCTCAAAAACACATATTAGTAGCCAAAAGCCTCGTGGAATTGTTATTTCTAAGTCATACACGCACCTGATAAAGACGTATAAAATACGTCTATCAAACAACTTATAAAGTTTTTAATTCGTATTTCTTAGAAATTGATTACAGACAACTCTTCGAAATCTAGGCCAAGTTCCCAGAAAGTAAATATCATATAACAAAGGAATCAATCAATGTTTCATGATATAGAGTTTTTGACGCTTAACCTTTTTCATAAGAAGAAATAAAAATCATTTAAAATTCTTTCACTATAAGGTTGCAGAATTTTGTACTAAGAAATTTCTCTCAAGCGGGTGTTGGATAGACAACAATTGTTAGTCATATGTCAAGAGAATTTGAATCAAAAGTCATTTGAAGTGTAGCATACATCGAAGTTTTGTACATCTGAGAAAATTTTATTCATACTGTCAATTGAAGTGCACTTCTGTCATGTGAATAAATTTCTCATATTCAAGTAAGGAATCATCATAGGAATTGTCTAACTCAATAAATTTTTGAAAAGAAAATAGTTTTTCAAAGTGAACATGTTTTCAAAAATATTTCTCAAGAAATCCTGTCAAAAGAGTTTTTGAGATAAAAGAGAGTAAAACATTTTCTATTGACATGCATTTGGAGTGAGCAATAGATGATCAAACTCTCAGGTGATTTGACCTGACATATAGCTTATTGAGCTTGACTTTGATACAAATTGTTGGTCAATAATGATGCTCAAATAGGCTAGAGAGGGGAGGGGGGTGAATAGCCTATGATGCCTACTAAAAACTTTTCTTCTTTTACATTTAAAGTGTAGGTTTTAACGGTATAGATAGTTAGCATAGTGAGCATGTCTGCTGGCAATAAGGAACATCAGACTTGCTCTTAGGCGAGTAATGAACTCTGCTGGTAAACTGCCAGTAAATCAAAAGCCTGCTTGAAAGTGTTTAAGCAACGGAAATAGTAAAGCTTAGATTTAGAGAAGTCTTAAGTGGCTGTACATGAATATATGTTCAGAACAACGGCACACTTAATCCTTCTTCCAAATGCATATTTAGGAAATCATTAGAGAATAGCTTTTCAAATGATAAATCAATTTATGAAAGCTCATAAAGAGGTAAAGACTTAAAGATAAATTATTTGAAAGAACTTCTGAATTTATTCAAAGATAAATTACATAATACATCAACCTAGACTCGCTATATAAAATTTATGTCCTCGTCATTCCAAGCCTTAATCTTTACATAATCATTTATAGACAAATTCTTAAGTAAAAAAAGGCACTAGGAGATGAGAACGGGAAACCGATATGAGAAGACAATTTCCAAGATCGTTTAGATAAAAATTATTTGAATGAATGAGTGCTGAGCACTCGACCTTCTATGATGATCAATTATTGCACAATCAACATCATTTGTAATGGAATACAAATCTAAAGATATGAATGCAATGTATACAGACATCACTTCATTTTCGTTGGGCAACATCTGAGAATCTATCTTCAAATCGATCAAAAGCTTGACCTCTGACTTTAGGAATAAAATCCCAAAGCTCTGCTAGAGGCCAAGTTTTTCGAAGAAGCTTAAGGATGAAGAACTCAAATCAAGAACTGGGTTCTTGACCAAGATGTCGATATCTGTCTATAGATATTTCTGATCTATTTTTCTTTTTCAATACTTTTCTTCTTAGTAATCCACCGAGAGTGTTTTGCTAAGGTCTGGGTTTGCTCGCAGCAATCTTCTTTGTAGATCTGAGATGCATTGGTGAAGACGATCTCTTAGTAGATCGCACAGTCTTTGACGAAGAGGTTCTTGTTGCAGGTGTCTTTGATTCACGAATAAATTGTTTATCAATCTCACTAGTTTGAAGAGAAGGAAGGTTTTCTTTTATAGACCGGGGAGTTTTTGATCGTTGAGATCTGTTGATAGATTTATGTATCTGTTGAATAATTTGTCTTGAGAACTGATGGATAAAGATGTGGTTCGATAGATCTTTAGCTATTGGGTAAAAGACTTGTTCTCTGGATCTTCGAACTGTTACCCTATCAGGCTGTATGATAAGTCTCTGAAGGATAAGTCTAATTCATTGATGCACTTTCAGGTAGTCTGTCCAATAAAGTAGATTCTTTTGACTTTTCCAAACCACGTGAGTGAGAGAGAAGATCTTCCAGCATCAAGGATGTCAGGCTTCATAAGGATTTAAAAGACTTTGGAAGCTTGAACATTTTGTCTCTTCTTGATCTACTACATTCTTGTCTCTTTGTAGCACGTGCAGAGCTGAGTCTGCTAGTGATATGTTCAGTCCAGGGGAGTGAATCTTTCATAAGAGAGGACTGCTGGTAAGAACAATCAAACTGTAGCAAGTCTGCTGGTGGCGAGTCTTCAAGGTATTCTGTTGCACTCATGACAAGTCTGCTGGTGACGAGTCTTCAAGGTATTCTGTTGCGCTCATGACAAGTCTACTGGTGTCTGGTGACGAGTCTTCTGAAGATCTTTGACACTACAGCAAGTCTACTGGTGCTAGTGCATATGAATTTTTAGTCTGTTGATCATCATTAAGAAGGTAGGACTAGATTAGGACAACCTAACTGATGCAGGCAGTCTGGCACTAGATTATCTCGATTGTTTGGATCGGACGCGCGGAAAATGGCATAACTTTTGACTCGGGGGTAGTTACGGGGCCCGCCACATATCAAAACGAAGCTCTCGAAAAGACGAACAAACTAATTGAGTTTTACTTGGTTATGAGCATTTTTTAAGGCCAAAAAACGTCATTTAGATAGTGTTATGGGCCACAGAAGTTTTTTGTCAGTTTTAGGTTTTTTTGTAATTTCAACTATTTATTGCTTTTAGGGTTTTAGACATATTTAAACACTTTTAGGGATGTTTTTGAGGCTGTTTTTGCCGTTTTATGAACAAGTTACTTTTTCCCAATTCCGGTATTCATTGAATCAATGTGAATTGATGCCTAGATCGTGGTAGGTTTGTGAACCTCAACAGGATTTGGAAGATCAACGCTGGTAGTCGTATGCGATCTCAACAACTTTGATATTTATCGGTTACTCTTTAGTTACTTCCGCTACATCACTAACCTAAGACCTATGTGTTGTCAAACAAGCTGCCACACTAACCGGTACGCAGAACTTTTAGCCACTTGTTATGACACACGGTAATGGGAACAAGCAAATCAAAATATTTGGAATATGCACGAAGATAAATTACTTATCAACAAGCATATTCCAACACAATGCCAAGCTTTCTTCTCTACCTATTGTCACTAATCATGGCCTCTTTGCAGAATTGGTGCCTTCCTTTCTAATCCAAATCAATATAGGAGATTGGTGAGGAGATTGATATATTTGACCATTATCACACCTAAGATTTCTTATGTGGTCCATGTTCTTAGTCAATTTTTGGCACGTCCTAGACAACCACATCTTGAGGGAGCCAAGAAAGTGGTGAGGTTTCTCAAATAGGCTGCAGGTCGAGGATTGTTTTTCTCATCCACATCTCCTTCAATCCTTGCAAGACTGGGCTGCTTGTCCTACAACCAAAAAGTTCATCACTGGTTTCTTACATTTTCTTGGGCTCCTCTCTCATCTCATGGAAAAGTAAGAGGCAGACCACTATCGCCAGATCCTCTGCTGAGTCTAAGTATAGATCTATGGCTTCCACTTGATGTGAAATGTCTAGCTAAGGTCCTTGCTTCAAGTTCTCCAGGTTCCCATTTCATTTCCTGTTTCTCTCTTTTGTGACAACAAGGCTACTCTACACATTGCTGCTAATCCAGTCTACCATGAGAGAACCAAAGACATTGATTGTCACATTATTAGAGAGAAGATTGATCAAGGACTCATTGCACTTCTCATGTTCCTTCTCAACATCAACCTGCACATCTCTTCACCAAGGTTCTCCCTCAGTCTCAGTTGCAATATTTGCTAGTTATGTGTGGTCAATCTGTTTACCACTCCCAACTTGAGAGGGGGGGGTGTTAAGATAATGAGGGAGTCAAGTGTATCGGGTGTAATTATGTTATTGTTGAGTGGCTATTGAGTCACATTGTATTCTACGACAGTTAGAAGGGAGCATCTTTCTGTTTGATATATAGTATACATACATACAGATGATCAATTGTAATGTCAAGATAATGACAAATGATATTGAATTCTCTCAACTCAGATATTTCTCTCTTAAAAACAACAATTTACAACTTGAAAAAAGATGGGAAAACAAAAGTAGCCACCGAGACTCGAGAAAGTCATCACAAGCATGAGTTACAACTCAAAAGACGATAAAAGAAGGAGAAATGAGGCGCCATCAAGACTACGAAACTAATCCCTTGAAGAACCGCATCATCATCTTCATGCTTTAATGCATCTTCACTGGCAGAAAACTAATGCAGCACCTAAAGGTCCTGAACGGTGGAAATTGCACAGCCAATAAAAGAATGAGCAAGAGCATCCATGCGTCGTGCTAAAAAAATTAATACTCTTTAAAAGGCGTAGGGCCTGGGGTGGCAAGGAAAGATGAGGCATGATCATGTAATAATGTCACTAGAGATAATATGTTCAAAGATTTTTCATGGATAATGGTATTATAAGGTCAACCTAGATTAAGTTTACCGGCCCAAGCTTAAGATCTCCAGCAATATAAAAGAGTGAAGGCAAGAGTTTAACAGTGGATGAACTACTGAAGCAAATAATAGAAGAAACAAACGCAGCCAACCATTTCTTGGAGGGAAACAGCCACAAATTCTAACCACTTGAAGGAACTGCTTACATATCTAGAGCAAACTACAGTTGGTGGGTGGGGGGAGGGAGGGGGCGAGGGTATGAAAGTTTGCAGGTAAACACTTGAGAAGTAATTAGAAGAATGAAGGGCAAACATAAAAGTAGAGGAACAAAGCAATACATAATAAATAGTTGACGTAAACAAATACTGTACTTATGAGCAAGAAATTGGTCATAGAATAACTCTTTGTTCACGATCTTCATGACCATCAGATAGGCCAATTCAGCAACTTTCTATTACATTTCAATAGAACTGATCCAAGGAGCTATGTTTGCAACTGCCTAGGCACATGCTCTATGTTCTACTAGAAATAGAAACAACACCCTCTTATTTTCCCATGTATAGGGTTAGCCTGGTTCCCTAAAGTACCACCCCCCTTGGAAACAAAAACGTCATCGATGATTTGCATGTGATTTGGCCTTGTTTGGTGCAATGTTTTGAAAACGCATTTTTTTCAAAACGCAACATTTTCAATAAGCAGTTTTATTTTTGTAAATATGTTTGGAAAACTATTTCAAAACTCTATTTTTCATATACAGAGTAGTTGTAAACGTAACATATTTTAAAAACGCTCCACATTTTAAAAACGATACGTTTTAAAATATTGCATTGAAACACTTTTAAAGAGAAAACGCAGCGTTTTGACCAAAACACTCCACCAAACATGCCATTAAATAAACGATAGTTAGTATAGTAGGATGACTAATTTCACAGTAGCATTCACCATGGAAAATAGGAATATGATATAAGAGTGAGATCCAGTAATAACTCCAAATTACACAGCTTAACTGAAAGAACGTAATAGCTCGAATTCTCAAGAAAGATCAAAGTGATTTCCAATGTAGCTGTGATTGTAGCTACAATGGGACTTCTTTTGGGGCTCTATAGATGGGAAATCGAAAGCTCACTGGATTGCTTGGGAGAGATGTTGTAGACCGGTTCTAGAAGGGGGAATAGGCATTCGCTCGGTTTCAGATGTCATCCGCGCATTTTCCCTTAAATTATGGTGGAGATTTCGCTCATCTACTAGTCTTTGGGCTAAATTCATGAGATCGAGATACTGCAATTCGACGCATCCTTCCTGTGCTGCTGGTCGGGGTTCTCACACATGGCGTCGTTTATGCCTAGTTCGTAAAGAGGCTGAGGCTGTCATAAAATGGATTATTGGTCGAGGGGATTGTTCGATTTGGCTCGACAATTGGCTTGATTGTGGCCTTATTAATCGTCCGGATGTTAGCCATCTTTCTCTTGTGAAGGATATTTTTGACAATCAGAATAACATTACGCAGGCAGCAAGGAGTGTATTGGGCTATCAGAAAGTTAATCTTATTATTAAACAGCAAGTTGGCATTGTTGATTACCCAGATAGTGCTGTTTGGAGCCTTACCTCTAAGGGTAACTTTTCTCTATCCTCGGCATGGGATTTCGTTCGCGTTAAACATCCTCTTATGGATTCCGCTAAATTTATTTGGCATCGGCACCTTCCTCGTCAAATTAGTGTGTTTATGTGGAGATTATGGCAGCGCCGTATTTCGATTGATGAGAGCATAATGGCGAAAGGTATTCAGTTGGCTTCCCGTTGCTCCTGCTGCGCTCTGGGTCAGGTCGAAACCTTTTCTCATGTCTTTCTGAATAGCACCATGGCGATATCGATTTGGAATGTATTTAATAATCTGGGAGAAGTGTATGGTTCTTCAGATTCTATTAATCAAACTTGTCTTGCTTGGTGGTATAAGAAAAGCTTCTCTATCCTTCATGCTATTACGCCTTCGGTTATTCTTTGGGAGCTTTGGAAGTATCGAAATGCTGCTCTTCATGAAGGGGTTCGTAGCCCTGTCAAGGTTGTAGTAGATCGTATTAATTTCTTGTTGTCTTCTATCATTAAAGCGGCAGGCCTTAATGCTCATAATTCATTGGACTGGAATGTTCCTTTTTCTTCCAAGCTTGGTCGCTTATCCAGAAGATGTATCCGTGCGGTTTCCTGGTCGAAGCCCATTCATGGGCTGGTTAAACTCAACACTGATGGAGCGTGTCGGGGCAATCCTGGTCCTAGTTCGGGCGGTGGCATCATTCGTGATCATTCTGGCCACTTAATTGTTGCCTTCTCTTCTATTTATGGGCGCCTCGGCTTTATGGCCGAGTGTTATGCTCTCCTTCAAGGAATTCAGTGGCTTCGTAATTATGGATACACAAAGGCTCTTATTGAAATTGACTCCAAGCATCTCGTTGATTGTCTTCTTCACGGCATCAATCCTCCCTGGCAAAGTAGATACATCTTTCGTAATATCTCTGCCCTATCTCATTCTATGGATTTTGATTTCTGTCATGTCTTTCGTGAAGCCAATTCAGTTGCCGACGCCTTGGCCAATCTTGGAATTGATCAAAATCGTGATTTTGTTTTCACAACAAAGAAGCTCTCTTCCCATTGCGAGTCGTGGTCTCATCTCTCTAGATAGTAGTGAGACTCCTTATATTCGTATAACTTAGGTTTTTGTATGACTTTATTTCATTTCTGTTTCGAGGTTCAGGCTCCTTTGCCCTCCTTTTTAAGGGCCCGGCTGGTTGTCCCCCTCAAGTTTGTATTTTTTATTATTTCTATCAATAAAATCTAGCAGGGTGCCGCCCTTGTTTCCCAAAAAAAAAAAAAAAAGATTGATAACACAACACTAAACAGAAAAATAGAACTAAAGTTTTTACCAAAAACAATCTACAAGTTAATACTTGTAGACCTAGCCTCAAGGCCACACAAATTTCACTAAAAGAATAATTATTGTTTTACAAAAACAATTGTGAAATCACTAAAACAAAATATTCTCACAAGACAAAGAATCTTGGAGAACAAAACCCCCACATAAATAGGTTAAACAAAACGTGGGAGGAAACAAAAACAACTTCTTTTAATCAAAACAGGAAGCACAAACAGTTTTCCAGAAATCTGATGTTACTGTCAATGTTGTAACATTGACAGCCTTCAGCGAGCAGGTATACTTCAGGTCTAAAAAACTGATTCAAGATCTTCTTACTTGTGCTCACAGATGTATCGACTTTGTTCTCTCTCTAAAGCTCTATATCCAGCCCGTTTCCTTGCTCAGAATATATAGTTGACGATCCCTACACAACACGCAAAAGAGGCCATCTACTACAAGGAAAAAGATTAGCTATTTAAGGAAAAATCAACAACTTACCAAACTTGTAATATTTTGTTACCAAATATGAAGGAAGTCAAGAAACTTGGTTTGACTAGGATTTTTGCCAAGATTTAGTTACCAAATATGTGCACTCGAAATCTTAGATAAGATTATGATACCAAAAACTAACAAAACTAAATCTAATAAAAATACTAATTCCTAAGATAATACAAACTTAACAAAAGTCCTATTTTGACCAAGAAAGATAAAAACAAGTAAAAATAGGCCTTGCCTATTTTACCCTTACATTAACTTAGCAGCATGGATAGCCATATACCCTATGATAGTATTATTCTCCATCCAAGAATGTGTTTTGGCTGCAAATACAAATATTTCTAATCCAAAAAGCAGGAAGAAACAAATGATAGGTTTGCAGGATGACAAATTTCACAGTAGTAATCACCAAATGTTAGTTCTCTTTGGTAAAGAAATAGATATGATATTATATGAGAGAGAGAGAGAGAGAGGACACACATCTGTTGATGATAGTTACAAAGAAATGGAAGTCTCATGGAATAGCAGTGTGATAGAAAGCTAAAGAGTCTTTAACCATATGCACGAAAAATTTGCCTCTTTCCAAAAACCGAGTCAATTTTCGAAGCCTTTTGCATCGAATCCATTTGACATGAATGATGAACCCATCATGAATTCTTAAAGTCCATAAAAAGTGACCAAAATTCAGTAAGGTCAGGTCCCTGCATCATGGACTCTTTGCATCATAGCTAGCTACTGCATTGTTTAGAACTAATTATCGTCCACCTTAATCAATTCAGGAACTTCATCCTCAAATTTGGTCACAAACAAGGCCTCAAAAGTACTCTTCTTGCAAAGAATAAATCTCCAACTCACTTCTATTTTTTTTCTTAAATCGACCCTTTGACATCAAAACCTGTAGAACGTACCATCTAGGACTAACTGACTTCTCCAAACTAGTAAGGAATAAACTTGGATATCTAGTTATCTACCAACATCAGTTGCCTTTATACCAACCATGTCCACAAGGAAATCCATTACTTCTATTATCCACTTCACTGAGCTATACATCAACAATGGCTGCAATTTGAATGTCAAATTGAAATCATTCTCATTCCAACCGAGGCTCGGAAGAGCCACCTTCTTCCTTTACCACATCGTCTCGCCTATAGCTGCCCTCATAGCTACAGAAGAGATGAACTTTTAACATTCAGGTTCGCACCCATTTCCTCAACACCATTTCACAAATCAACTCTCACTACTATTGATCTCGGTAGACGCATGATAAGTTTCCCAATCGGGATTCAGTACATTGTGATCACGCAAAGTTTCCACATTTGGCACATTACATTTCTCGATTCGCATTGATTCGGTTTGATAGATTCATCCAAACTCATGTCAAACATTTACGCACAAGATATAACAATCCCGTGAAACTCGGGTCCTACAACACACAAAGATTCAAAGAACTCAAGTTTGGCTCTTAAATTTGAGACTGGGTCTGTTAAATAAGATGTGGGCACCTTGAAATTAAGGTTGAAATGTCTTTTCTGGAGAACCTGAAGGATATATCATATATATATATATCATACAAATTCGCTATCAAAACAGTAATTAAGGATTACCTTTATGCGAACTAGAGCCTTGTGCGCGGCGGAAGAATTTCGCTTGAGTTACGATCTTCGTATGCCAAGATCCACAAACCTGCAAGTCTCTCTCGTCGGATTGATATCACGGAGCACGGATATCAATACTGGTTCATACCGCAAATCCAAGCCTCTTGATGGTTAGGCTAGAGGGAGTATTTTGGTGAGATAGATTTAGGAGAGAGGATGGGGCGGCACTTTTGCTAGGAGACGTGTTCTCCAAATTGTTGATTAGGGTTTTATCCCTTAGTTGCCCTATTTATATTATTACAAGAAACCTATTTCTTGTAGGTTAAGTCAATCCTAAACCCAATTGGATTAGGATACTAATTAACCAATAAATAATATAAATATAATTTCCATGTGGGCGGGACTAAATAATCGGGCCGCAAGCCCAATTACCAACATTTCCCACTCGTACACATGGACTCACCTCTCTAACCACATCGTATCATCAAAACCCGTTAAACACTGCCTCTTCATACTGGAAGTGAAGCGTGCGACATGACGAGAAAACAAAACTCGTCTATACCCTAGACCGTATATATATACATCAATTTAAGCATCCTCAATCCCTCAAGAACGGTGCTTAAAACTCAATATGTTTGTGTATCAAGATCAACCTTTTGAACCGTATGTTCAATATGATCGCCATGGCATTGAAACACAAAAATAAATTAAGATGCATATCATACTATCTTCCTTAGACACTCATATTAATCACTCTTGGCTGATTGCTTTCCCAAAGAATGCTCAGTGGGGATGTGCATAGCTTGGTTGGTCGGCATGCCAAAGTAGCATCATCAACGTCCAAGTTCATGATATAGTTCTAAGTCACATAGGGTATAATTGTGATCTGGATTCGATCACTAGAACTCACACAGTGATGAAGCAGAGATCATTCAATCACTTTCTTAAGTCGCATTATAGTCACATACAGTATGAAGTGTATGCTATGACGGAACTCCCACACGAAGCAGGCATGTCATGCTCAAACGTCATACGAACCTTAGTCTAGCCACCCTTCTGGCGTCTAACTTGAGTACTTAAAAGCAGTCACTCTTCTAGTGACTCTCTTTTAAGATCTCACATTCGGACTTTTCCTTGGGATATAAAGTCGACCTTATAAAAGGTCTCATCTTGGCCGTATGCCAAGGCGATAAATGTAATGTCATTTGCGTACCCCCCTTTGTAGGTACCAAAGACTTTTACTATCCCAACTTGCTCGCTCACCTGGCGATAAGGTGAATTACCCGTGTGAGAGGGCCAACTCAATATCCACGACATCTTTTAATCAAAAATATATATGCCACACAATTTCATATCAAAATATCCAATTAACATATAAAAGGAATAAAATGAAACTGCAATTTATTCAAACGATAATGAATAATAATCAAATGTCAACATAAGTGTTCTCAGAATAAAAGTCAAATCCTACGAAGCCCTAGACCCAACATGTGATCTTGAAAGATCTCTCTAGCTAGAGGTTTAGTCATAGGGTCAGCTAACATGCTTCTAGTAGGAATATATTCTAGAACAACTTTCTTTTCTGCAACCATGTCTCTAGTGAAATGATATTTGATGTTAATGTGTTTCGTCTTCCCATGGTACTTGGGATCTTTAGTGTAACCTAAAGCAGCCATGTTATCACAAGCAATGACTACAGGACGATCCACATGCGTCGTAACATCAAGATGTTGAAGAAAACTCTTCAACCACACAGCTTCTTGAACCGCAGCTGAGCAAGCCATGTACTCTGACTCCATCGTAGATAGGGCGGTGCTAGTCTGTCG
The DNA here is from genome assembly GCA_013146195.2 of Codonopsis lanceolata. NCBI lineage: Eukaryota > Viridiplantae > Streptophyta > Magnoliopsida > Asterales > Campanulaceae > Codonopsis > Codonopsis lanceolata. The sequence goes on from CM028381.1 coordinate 64,255,678, forward strand.
CTTGCTACTCCAAGAGATAGCTCCACCACCAAGAGGAAAGCGTATCCCGAAGTAGATTTATAACCATCTACATCTATTGTTTTGGGGTTTGTTTAAAAGTTTTACCCGATAACGAAACAAATGGGTTTTATTATTTTATGTGTAAAACTTTAAAATTTTCGAGAAAAATTTATATGTCTGAGTTCCCTACGACGAGGCGAACAACATACTAAATTCTTGTTGAATTCCGTTGGGTATTTTTCAAAATATCGCAAACCCAAGTTTTGTTGAAAAGTGATTTTTCCGAAACTTTGCATGCTTTTTTGACCTGTTTATGTTCTACAAAATCGTGATTTTATGAACTTTACTTGTAGTACTCCGTGAGGGCTTTCCAACGACATATTATATGCTTAATTTGGACTTAAAATGAACATTTTATGGCCTCGCGAAGTTGGCCCTTCGCGAATCAAATTTTTGGGTTAAAAATTCGACCAAAAACGACCCCCACTCTCGGCCTCGATACACGTGCCATTTTGGGCACTCCTTTTGAGGTAAAAAGTACACCACTGGGAAGTACACGATGAGACGAGTCCAACGCCACCTTCCGTGAGGTCATCGGACCACCAGAAGACGGCGCGTGGAGCTCACTCTTCGGCCAGGCGCGTGTAGACGACTGGAGGCTGACCAGTCAACCGTTGACTGGTCAATGGTCAACCTATTGACTGCCACGTCATCGCCACATCATCAGTGGGACCCACCCCAGAAAATCCTCTGTGCTGACATCATCATGCCCTGTCAGCCCTAGGCCCAGTCACTGCCCAGTCAGCTTCAGAAGGAAGCCCACACGCGCAGGTGGCGCGTGCGGCCTTTTTGGAGCTCCGATCGGCAAACGGTTGACGCGTCTGGCTCTCTTTTGTCCTTCTGAGTCCAATGGTGGTCTCTGTTTTGATTAATTCAGCCTGTAATTATTTGTTTTTGATTTTTCAGTGCATAAAAACTTGTTTTCTGATTTTTTAAAAATACAAAAATAATATCTAGGGGCTGTTTTGTCATTCTGTGACTGTTTAGGGCTGTTTGGGACTGTTCTTGAATTTTTTAAAATTCTTTGTGAATTTTAAGCTATTTTTAAGTCATTTTTAACATATTTAATTGTCGTTTTGGGCTCTAAAATTGCTATTGGGACTATACGAGACCCAGTAAATTTATTTTCAGTAGTGAAAATATTTATGTACATGATATGTACTTGATGGATCTGTTCTATCATATTTCTTTTGTTTAAATTATCAATTTATGAATATTTTCATGTTGTGCATGTTTTGGTTGTGATTACGAGCCTCGCGGATTTTCCCTCCTTATGTGTATGATGTGATTATATTCAGTATTTGATTTTTTAAAACAAAAGTGAATCGAAATATATATATGCTCATGTCTTTTTTTTTTTTGCAATAAAATTGTAGTGAAATGGCTTCTCAAAATGTAATCGCTGACCTTAATAAGGGTGAGAAATTAGATGGCTCAAACTATGGTGTTTGGCAAAGGAAAATCACGTACTTGCTAAACGAGCAAGAGGTTCTGGATAACCTTGATACTGTGATGGTAGAACCAGAGATGGGTAACTTGACCATCGCCCAGCATCGCCAGAAAATGCAAGAATTCCTTGACTGGAAAAAGAAAGATCGATGTGCACGCTTTACTATCTTTGAGTAGCATGCATAATGATCGATTAGCGAGTTTGAGGAGGCGCTAAACAAATGTGGGACCAAATTAAGCGCATTTATGGGAATATACGCTACAAAGTTAAGGACTTTGACCTACAAGTTTGAAAGCTATAAGATTGACCATAAACGAAACATTCTTGAACAACTTCGTGAGATGTCCGTAATGATTAAGTGATCTTAAAGCTATTTGGTTCTATTTTATCGATGAGCAGCAAGTTCAAGCGGTGATTCGTTCACCTTTGCTGATTCTTGGAGTGGTTTGGGGCATATCTTGACTCATACGGACTCCATTCGGACTTTGCGGATGTATCTCACCATGTTGAGCTTGAGGTGAGTGTCATGAAGCGAATCGCGCGATAAGTCTTTGCGACTTCGTGATCTTGCTCTTGTTTCCCTTGAGGGTCAGCGCAAGCCACACGCAACAGCAAAGCAGCTAAAAGCAAGAAGACTCGAAATTTGGGCCCTAAAAGTGACAAGATTGCTAAACGCCGTAGAGGCAAGAAGAATATTGCTAAGCGTAAGTGCTACAAGCGTGGTGCCTTGGGTCATTTTGCTCGGACTTGTCCTGAGCCCAAGAAGGTATCACTTAATCCTATCTCCATGCAAAGTTGTGTTTGCTCTCATGTTTTATTAGCTGACTCTCTCCCTGTGTGGATTATAGACTCAGGCTCAACCAAACATGTGATGAGGGATCGAGAAGGATTTGTAGATTATCGAAAAGTTCCTATAGGTACAAGAAAAATTTTCATGGGAAGTTAGATGCATTGAAGTCAAAGGAGTTGGCTCATACCAACTTCAATTGTGGAGTGGGCGCACATTGACTCTTCATGAAGTTCTTTATGCACGGAATTCGACATAATCTACTATCGATGAGTACAATTGCTAGGACATGGATATTCTTTTAATTTTAGTAATGATCACTTGGATATTTGTTTTGGTGATGAGGTTTTGGGACATGGTTCTTTGTCAGATAATTTCTTTAAATTAGATTTGTTAGATTCCCATAATTCTTCTCTTAATTCTTCTTCTTGCATGGTTTATGATGATTATAATTCTGAGTTGTGGCATGCTAGACTTGGACATATAGGAAAAGATAGCTGACTAGATTGGCTAGAGAAGGCCTATTGGGGTCTCTCAGCAAAGTCAACCTACCCTTGTGTGAATCTTGTTTGGCGAGGAAAAGCTTGCAGAAAGCCTTTTGGAAAGGCAAAAGAGCCACATCCATTAGAGTTATCCATTAGAGTTAGTCCATTCGGACATTTGCGGACCAATGAATGTTAAGGCACGTCATGGAGCTTCCTATTTTATCACTTTTATCGATGACTATACACGTATGGTTATGTTTACCTTATTTCTCACCGCGATGAAGCTCTCAAGTGTTTTGGCGCTTTCGCAGAGGTTGAGAATCAAAAGGATAAAAGCTTAAAACTTTTAGAGCGGCCGGGTGGCGTGAATATTTATATCGATCAATTTAAAGAATTGTGTGAGAAAAAGGGAATAATCGCCGACATTGACAATTCCTAGAACTCCCAACAAAGCGGTGTTGCGAGCGAAGGAATCGAACATTGTTGGAAATGGTTAGGTCGATGATGGCACGCCAACCTCCCAATTTCGTTTTGGGGGATGCGCGCTAATTGCCGCCTACATACTTAAGCGAGTGCCTTCTAAGTCGGTTCCCACAACCCCTTATGAACTTTGGAAAGGTGAGAAGCCTAAATTGGGGCATCTTCATCCTTGGGGTTGTGCAGTTATGTCCATAGTCCATAGTACTCCAATAAGTTTGGAAAACTAGGCCCTAGAGGAAACAAGTGTGTTTTCATAAGGTATTCGAGATACCTCAAAGGGTTATGTTATGTACGGTGGAAAACCTAACGAAGGAATGACCGAATCGAGTCGCGCAATGTTGATTTCATTGAGAATGATTTCCCAGATAGGTGAAGTTAGGAAAGACTTTGAACTTTTGAGATGGAAGAAGAACACATGATATCTTTTGGCGAAGGTGGGGAATTGCCTCAACCTAATCCTATGGTACAACATGAGGTTGAACCTATGGAAGTCGCCAATGAGAGTCAAGGTGATCTTCATCCAAGTGGGAATGCGGATTCTAGTGGGAGTCGATCCTAAAGCGAAGAAAGTAGCGTGGAAATATACCTCGTCGTCGATTCGCGATCGAAGAGGAATCTTTCTAACTACTTCTTTCAATTCTAGTGAGCCTACATCGTTCAAAGAGGCCCTTTCTTTACCTACAAACAGTGAATGGATGACTGATGGAAGATGAAATTTCCTCTATGAAAAGAATCGGGTTTGGGAGTTAGTTGATCTTCAGTAAGGTCGCAAGACTATTGGAAACAAATGGGTTTTCAAAGTCAAGCGAAAGCGAGATGGATCAATTGACAAATATAAGGCACGTCTTGTGGCGAAAGGCTTTACCCAAAGAGAGGGTTTAGACTATGAAGAGACATTCTCCCTGTGGTGAGATTTTCTTCGTTCGCCTAATCCTAGCGATAGTAGCACACATGGATCTAGAACTTTATCGGATGGATGTTAAAGCGCATTTCTCAATGGAGAACTAGATCAAGAGATCTATATGACTCAACCAGAGGGTTTTGAAGTCAAGGGACAAGAGCGCAAAGTGTGCCGACTCAAGCGTTCCATCTATGGTCTCAAACAATCATCTAGGCAGGTGGTACATTCGCTTTCACCAAGCGATAACCTCAATTGACTTTGTGATGATTGAGGAAGACCATGTGTGTATGTTAAAGCGATCCAAGAAAAAGATTTTGATTACGTCATTATATGTTGATGACATCCTACTAGGCTGGGAATGATATGGAGATGATAAATGCCACTAAAGAGTGGTATCTGCTTTCGATATGACGACTTGGGTGAAGCAAACTATGTGCTTGGAGTAAAGTCATTAGAGATCGTTCGAAAATATTTCTCGGTTTGTCTCAAGAGACTTACATTAAGAAAATTATCGAGCGATTTGGCATGACTATGAAACCCGTTGTCACTCCAATGGAAAAAGGGATGTGTCCTTAGTACAAAACCAATGCCCTAAGAATGAAGAAGAGAAGAAGAGAATGTCTACAACTCCATATGCAAATGCGGTAGGAAGCTTGATGTATGCTATGGTGTACTCGTGTACCGACCTATGCTTTGCGGTAGGGATGTTGAGTCGATTCCAAAGTAATCACGGACCTCAAACACCTTTGGATGGCGGTGAAGAGGGTTTTGCGTTACTTGGTGGGAACCACAAATTTAACCCTGTGTTGCCAAGGTGGTGATTTGAGCTTGAAAGGTTTCACTGACGCGGATTGGGCTGGAGATGTAGATGGTTATAAATTTGTGGTTCCCACCAAGTAACGTAGAACCCTCTTCACTGCCATCGGTGTTGAGGTCGGGATTACTTTCGACTCAACACATGGAAGTCGGCCGTACACACCATAACATACATCAAGCGCATTTTCATATATGGAGTTGTAGACATTCTCTTCTTCTTCATTCTTGGGCATTGTGCATTGGCTAAGAGACACATCCCTTTCCATCCCTTCCATTGGAGTGACAACGGGTTTTGCGTTAGTCATGCCAAATCGTTCGATAATTTTCTTAATGTAAGTCTCTTGAGACAAACTGAGAAATCTTTTACTAATAAAACCCATTTGTTTCGTTATCGGGTAAAACTTTTAAACAAACCCCAAAACAAGAGCATGCGATTCATGGCATAACGATACGAGCAATCAAGCAACCTGGCTCTGATACCAATGAAGGATATATCATATATATATCATACAAGTTCGCTATCAAAACAGTAATTAAGGATTACCTTTATGCGAACTAGAGCCTTGTGCGCAGCGGAAGAATTTCGCTTGAGCTACGATCTTCGTATGCCAAGATCCACAAACCTGCAAGTCTCTCTCGTCGGATTGATATCACGAACACGGATATCAATCTTGGTTCCACCGCAAATCCAAGCCTCTTGATGGTTAGGCTAGAGGGAGTATTTTGGTGAGATAGATTTAGGAGAGAGGATGGGGCGGCACTTTTGCTAGGAGACGTGTTCTCCAAATTGTTGATTAGGGTTTTATCCCTTAGTTGCCCTATTTATATTATTACAAGAAACCTATTTCTTGTAGGTTAAGTCAATCCTAAACCCACTTGGATTAGGATACTAATTAACCAATAAATAATATAAATATAATTTCCATGTGGGCGGGACTAAATAATCGGGCCGCAAGCCCAATTACCAACAGAACCAATGTGATATAAACAACTCAATTACAGAGTTCAATCTTTCAATGGACTTAATATTTACCAATCTAGAAACTGAGATAGCAGATTGAACTGGAAAAAATAAATAATGAGAAGACGCAAATGGTCGGAGTGTTTAATGTGATTACAAAGTGTAACCATGAAATTGATTAATAAATAGAAACCCATAATCAAATTATTTTTACTTTACCAACGGACCAAACAATCCAGTAAACTGAATTATGGCATCTTCGCAAGCATTACTAATTCAATTAAGAGCCATCTGCCCACTTTTGTACACATTAATTACTTCAGGAACTTCGTCCATCTATATTATATAAGGGAGACACTAAAAGTCGCACCCTATTTACTAAATGTGGCACCATTTTAAATGCTTATATTACAATTATATCCTCCTTCACCTTAAAACAAAATAACCCACTACTTTTTCATCCTTTAACCAAACACCCCCCACTTAAACAAAATTTCTCACTCTACCTGATTTCTCTCTTGGCCGGCAACTAGTGACGTCGATTTCTCCCCAAGTTGGTAACAAGTGACCACGATTTCTTAGATTAAGTGGTTAGGGAACTTAGGCTTAAATCCTTGTAAGCCGAAAGACTTTTTAGACTTGCATTCATGTAAGTCACCAGACTCTTTACACTTGCATTAAAGTAAGCCGTCAAACCCTTTAGACTTGCATCAATGTAAGACGCTAAACTCTTTAGACTTGTATTGATTTAAGTCGCCAAACTTTTTAGACTTGCATCAATGTAAGCCCCCAAACTCTTTAGACTTGCATCATTGTAAGTCGTCAGACTATTTAGACTTGCATCGATATAAGTCGTCAGACTCTTTAGACTTGCATCGATGTAAGTCTCTAGATGCTTTAGACTTGCATTCATCCAAGTCAAAAATCCTAGTAAACTTATTGATTTTAAGTCCATAGACACTGACACTAGCCTAGGATTTTGAAAATTTATCAAGTCGACAAACCCTTTAGACTTGCATATATGTAAGTTGCCAGACGATCTTTAAACTAGCATCTATGTAAGTCGTCAGACTCTTTAGATTTGCATCTATGTAAGTCGTCAGACTCTTTAGACTTACATTCATGTAAGTTGAAAACCTTAGTAAACTTACTGATTTTAAGTCCATAGACCCTGGCAACTATCCTAGGGTTTTGAAAATTCATCAAGTCGCGCTACTATATTTTGACTTATTTGGAGGCAAATTGAAATGTGGTTTGGACTTAAATGATGTTAAGTCGCTAGGGTTTGACAGCTTCAATGAGTGTAAGTTGTCAGAGTTTAATGGCTTTGCTGAGCTTAAGTGGCTAGGGCCTGGTGACTTTAAGCAAATTTCGGCAGTCTGAGTTTCAGCTCTATATCTAGCATATAAAATCATAAAAAAAAAATTGTGGAACATACCCTAAAATAAGAATTTATATGAGCATTGTTGTCCGAATTCACATTATTTGGATTCACATTGTTGTTGGGGTTATTGGAGAGTAAAATTTGATAGTGAGAGTATCTATTGTTGAAATTCATGGAAAGATGGGGGAGGGAAAGAAATAAATGTAATTTTTTTACAAAAGGGAAATTTAGAAATTCAACTTTAAAGTAGGTGCGACATTTAGTATTTTTAGGGTGCGACGTTTAAGGTGCTTGTATTATAATACAGATCAGTCAGTTAGAAAAGCTAACTACTATGGTCAGGATTGTTTTTTTACCAAACACAATTACTGATCAGAATTAACTTTCTCCATCTCAACCGTTTAAGCACGTTTTATTTCCGACTGATTCTGTTTTTTCTCTCTACCAATTCGGTATGTCTCTCTCTCTCTCCCTTCATCTCCTTGCGTATTCTTCCCAGTCTATTCCTATTCAACAAAACCCATCTCCCACTCTCACATTAAACGCTACTAACTGTTTCCTTCCCCAAGATATTTAATAGCCTACTCCCCTAAACTTTCTCCATTTTTGTAATTCTCTTTTCTTTTCAATCACGAATGGGGTAAGTCTCTTTACTTCTTCTATTCACTTCTCCTCTCCAAACTCTTCACTCTCTCCCGTCTCTCTGCTTCTTCTTCACCCTAAATCCAAGGACCGAGAGTAATAGAGAGATAAATAGTTTCAGTTGTTATATACTCCGGCAGGCTCCCTCTTTCCTATAGTTTCAATTCTCCCTTTCTTTCTAATCGAATAATCATGGTCTTATAGATAAATTCAGCTATATACTCATAAACTAATACTGTTATTTTTGGAACTAAAGAGTTATAGAAGTTATCCATCAAAATAATTTTGTGACGACCTGACCCGGATCCCAAGACGAGATCCCAAGGTCGTGCCGTCGGGAAACAAGCAACAACAAGCAAATAACAAATAATGGGTAAGGCCATAACGGCAATACGCCAACAACATCAACACATGCGGAAGCGAAACATAATTACACAGTGGCGCCTGAGCTAACAAGCTCAAACTAAATACAACGAAAGAGATAATAAATCTCTCGATCCAAAAATTTGAAGTGCATGACGCAACATTGAGCACGCTCATGAAAACTCCCTGTCATGCGATATAAATATATAGCAATTTATAAACCAAGTCATCGGCGACGTTACAGCCGGAACCCAACATTATACTAAGTTTAGAACTCTAGTCTAACATACTCAATGGCTAAAAACATGCCGGAGAATAAACATGATAAATTAACCATCAATGTAACATACTAAAATATAATCACCAACATTCACCAAGCGTGACTAACACAAGTCGGCTACCAAAAGAATAAGTACTAATAATCATAAGTACAAACATCAAGTATACTCAAAAGACTTGCTACCCAAAATAAAGTTTACATAACTTTACTTTCCCCAAATGTCCTTGCCAAAAGAAAAGGTACTAAACTATTAGGTAGCAACCTTGCCAAAAGAAGACTTCACCAACGTACTCGGCAATCACTTCAATCCGCTAGCACGACTCGGATCTAGGGAAAACAATCAAACAAATAGGAGTAAGTCATAATGACTTAGTAAGTTACTAAACATAACTTCCTGTCATGGCGTCATGCTCAACAATAATAAATCATGCTATCATCAAAGTATAACATTTCATTAAAAATCATGTCAAGGCATTTATACTTAACAATAATAATTTATGTTATTGGCATAATATAACATTCCAACAATATTCATGTCAAGGCATTTATACTTAACAACCTTAAATTTCATGTTATCCATAAAGTATAACAATTTACTTAACCATCTCAACCATCATATCATATCATATTCACATAGCACATTATTAACATATAAGTACTTGTGAGTCAATTCATATAAAAGAGATATGATACCATTACCATTTCTTTCCGCCATGTCGCTCCTGCAAAAACACGTGCAAACCTTATGTGTCCTCGATATCCCTTTCGTGGATATCGACGTCCCTGAGACAATCCCCGCTCGAGTTCCATAGTTATCAAAGTCATGTGTATTACTATAACTAAGATCAACTACTTCCCCACCGTGGCCATCGATGGAGGGGTGTGTGCAACCCGACACGACGATCCATCGCGGTCACGAATCCCACAATTCGTGAAGACGATGCATCATCCTACCAAAGACTCAACAAACCGACTCCAGCTGGACTCAAACCCAAGCACAAGTAATATATACTCATATGCTCAAAAACAAGTAGGCACATACTCTACCATCAAACTAGTTATGCATTTCATTCAAAACTAGCATAAATTCACATTAGAGAATAATATTAGCTCTCATAATCAAGTGTCCTTCATAAAGTTATAAAATTCTTGGAGTCTTAACCTCCATCAATTCTACCCCAAATTCCGTAGGACTTAAGATTTTAGTTCCTTAAATTCATACAAACCCAAAGGTTGACTCCGTTGAGTCCAATCTACACTTTCCAAAAATTAGGGCATAGAAGCCATGGGCTACAATACCCTCCTATGTTCACAACTATTATCAATGACCATATTCCCAAGTTCATTAAGCCCACATAATCCCAACAAAACACTTAATTAGGCAACATAGAGCAAAAATCACATTTTATGCATAAACCCATTTAGGTCACTTCACCAATCATGCTCTCCAAAACTTGAATAGATCACATAGAATGGATTAATATACTATACTACACATGAATATCATACTAATTATGGTCTCAAGCAAGTTCATCCAAGCAAAATCATCATTTAGGCATTTAGGGTTCATAGCATATCTAAAAAGCCCTAGAATGCACCCATTGACCTCACATAGCACAAAGATTGTTTTCCCTAGGGTCAATGGGGAAAAAATAAAGAGGAAGAGATGTAGAAACTTACTTCAAATCAGCACTTCAAGCTACAAATTCAAAATTCCAATCGGTGGAAAGAGTTCACCTCAACCTCCTCTTCAATCCTATGACTTGGATTGGGCAATGGAGCTCTCTAGCTATGGCATCCAAGGATGGGCTCTCAAGAAACCCTATAAGACTCTCCCTTCAACTCTCAAGAAGCTCTCCCATGTTTTTTAGAAAGATAGGCTGAATATGATAGGTTAAGTGAGGTGTTAGGGCTTCACTAAGGTTAGAAAGTAAGTGGGTTATGTTTACAACTAATGTGATTGTTTCCCTTTGATTAACCACCACTAATCCCTTCTAAAATTCAATTATATGTCTAGGACATAATTTAAGATAGTTAGGAAGGTTTAGGAGTGGGTTAGGATGGGGTTGGGTAGGGTTAGGTTAGCCAATTTTGTAAAATACCCAAAACAGTCCCGTAACAGGGACAGGCATCAAAGCGGCCGCATGGCCTTATTGCATGCGAGCGCATGTTTCTGAAGTTCATGCCATTCCAATATTGCTTCCTTGCTCGGTCTAGGTCACTCCCCCTTGCATCCTCGAGTCCTCCAATGCATGAAATGGTCTAGAATTCAATACTAAAGGACTCTAATCTATAACCAAAGCATCCAAGGTTCAAACCTCACTCAAAGATGGCTAAGAACTCAAACAAAACACTCACGAACAACAACCGAAAAGGTCACACGAAGAAGGTTAACAACTAGAAGCAAACTTGCAATCAAACCGTCAATGCAACAAGTATTCAATCAACATCTAAATCATGTTAATGATGTTATGAATGATGTCTAACACTTATTCATATATATTTTCAACATGTATAAACAAGCAAAGTCCCAAGGCATGTCATGAAGAAAAGATGCATTTGAGCATAGAAACCGATGTCAACGAACATGCCATTGATTCTAAACATATGAATGAGTTAAGTTAACATACTTATGATAAATATGAATGTATGAACTCAAGCATAAAACAAGCAAGCAACATTCTAGGGTTTTACAAATTTAATCAAAGAGAATATCAACAAATCACTAAAAACCTTATTCATTTTCTCATTAGGCATTGGAATTATTGCTTTAACCATTCATATGAAATCTGCATTTTTCGACAATTGATGCATTATATAACTTCACTACAATATATTAGTATTGAAAAATCATTAAATAAACTGGTTGTGTAATTTTATATATAATATTTTATAGATAAATAATAAATCAAAGAAAATAACAAAGCCTTTGAGAGAGAGAGAGAGAGAGATAACATGCAGATGATGACATCTCTCTCACAGTCTCACTCACTTGTGCTAGGTTGTTGTGTTATTTCAAAAATGAACTTTAGCGGTGGAAAAAATAAATGAGGAACCGTAGTGAAAAAATGTTTAAGAAAAGGGACCGGCCATCAATTTCTCCAAAAAAATAGGGGACTAAAGAGGTTGAAAATCTTACAAAGTGGGCCAGTTTGTAATTTATCCAAAGATATATAGGAGGCTGTTCAGATGATATATCTCGATTTCTCTGCCATTTTTTGATATGAGCATCATTCGGGTCCCTGTTGTTTCTACATGCCAAATTTCTTTTTATGGATGCCCAAGGTATACCTCAGATTCAAATTTCATAGTCTTTATTTGTTGTTAGTATTTCCTTTTGGATGTCAGGTTCCTCTGTCCTCCCTCTTATAAGGGCAATGTTGGTTGTCCCCTCAAGTTTGTAATTTTATTTCTATTAATAAAATCTAGCAAGGTGGTATTTCCTTAAAAAAATAAAATTACAAAAGTAAGTTTGAATTTTTGTTTCCACTGTTGGATGACCATATTGTTTTAATTGATTATCGAGAGGTGTTCATTTTCAATTTGTTATTTTGTAAGTTTGAGTTTCCTTTGTTGAACATATTCATAAACACTTTGGGCTGGAGTACTTGTATGTCACCATATCCAGAAAAAAATTAGACTCTTTTTGAAACATGATTGAAATATATATATTGATTAATTTAAATATTGACACCCTCCAATACTGACATCCTCCCCTACTCGCGTCGTGCCATGGGCACAGGCACAAATACTAGTATACTTCATCACAATACGGGCCTCAAAGTCTTGCTTCGATTTATGAAAAGTTGGAATTAGTTTTTAAAGTTCACCAATTAGCCACTTTGACTTATGGACATCTAGCAACATCAGAGGCCTTAACACCGACCCTTGTTCTCTAGGAAATCCATTATGTGTTTGATCTTCTTCTCTGATTTAAGCATGAATATCAGTACCGCAATGAATGCCGAATCAAAACAACCTCCTTCTTTCTATCCCACACCGACGTACTTATAGTTGTCATTTAGTCAACATCAGAGATGAACTTTCAACAATTTGGATCAATGCCTGTTAGGGGCAACATTCAGTTCCTGTAGAAAATTGATTAGAAAATTGAATTGTTTTAAGGTCCACCGAGATCAATGATCTCTTTCCTTAAGACAAAATTGGCACTGTTACTGGAATGGACGGACAATGCCAAGAGTCTCCTAGGATTGTGGATCTTACGTAATTGAAGAGGCCAATTCCTTCCAACTTCAATTACCAGCAAATCAAAACCACTATTGTATTTCAATTACAAATTTTAGAGCAGAAAAAATTTTGAGAAAGAGAGAGAAAGGAATTAATGGTGTTGAATCCTGAAATACCTAGTTTATTTAAACATGTGGGAGGCGTCCTTTGGGAGTGGGTGTGTTCATTAAAAAAACGAACATGCACTATCTGTTATTAGCAAGCGGACACAACGTTTGAGTTTAAACCACGGACACGCGTCTGAGACGCGATTTGAATTCTAGAGGGAAACACTTCAACAGGTCCTACCTGGTGATACATTTGATGCATGAACCAGCAGGTTGGTCCTGCTGTTTTAAGTCAAGCAGGTTGGTCCTGCTTTTATTTAGCACAAAATTGGTCCTGCTTTTGTTCAGCAGATGGACAACAACAGGTTGGTCCTGCTTCTGTTCAGTAGATGGATGTGTTGTTTTGAACTAGCCAATTGGTCCTACTATTTAAAGTGGACCGACAGCAAAAAGAAAGGGCCCAAGCCAACCAGCCAACCGACAGACCAATTCAATCCAAGCCGGCTAGCAAGTCAATGCACGCGTGTGTGTTTGAACATACATTTGGCTAGGTCTTCCTTCCTACACAGTAGTGTAATATCCCTAAGGGCCAATCAACAACTTAAACTCTCTTTTATATAAGGTGGAACTTACTCCCTTATTTTCCCAATGTGGGATTCTCCCTTTGTAAAGAGCCTTACTTCCTACATGACTTCATCATTCAAGTCTTTATTGGAAACAAGTTTCCAACAATCCCCCACATTGAATGAGGTATCATGTAAGTTGATGATATGAAGATGATACAGAGATACAACTGAGAGTAACTGCAGTGGAATAGGTGGCTTTTGTATTTGAACCTTTCTTTATGATATACGATCGGGATGTCTTACTAATCAGTGACTTGAGTGTCTTGAACTAACAAGTGTTTGATGGCATACAAGACAATAGTAATCACACAGCTACCCCCAAACATGGCTTGATTATTCGATTGTGTTCATTTTGGCCCTGAACTATACCTGGTTCTGCGAATGCTTTAGAGAATTTCAGCCTCTAAATTCTCATGAAAATTAGCCTGTTTTACATTCACATAGATGACTTTTTATAAAGAGTATTTTGTCATTAGTCCACTTCATAAATCAAGTCATAGGAATCATTAAAAGAAAAGCTTACCGTATACCAAGACAGATAACACTAGTGTGTTTCACCATAGGAATGCGTAGGAGTTAAATCCTTTAGTGTTAACATCGAGATTAATTTAGTTGGGTTATCCCTTCGAACCTAGACCATGGGATCTCCAATCACCTAGGTGGGGTTTTCCACAAAATCATTCTCCACTGCATAGGCTTGAGGCCAATTCCCTTCGATGAATTGCATACTTGCTCTATTGACAAACCTTTAGTTAATGGATCCACTAGTTTGTATTTTGATCGAATATAGTCGATGGTGATCACTCCATTTGAGACAAGTTGCCGAACGGTATTGTGACCCCTTCGTATGTGTCGTGATTTACCATTATACATATTGTTTTGTGCCCTTCCAATTGTGGCTTGATTGTCGCAATGGATGCATATAGCTGGTACTGGTTGTGGCTAGATTGGAATACTTTCTAGGAAGTTTCGTAATCATTCGACTTCCTTCGATATTTTATCTTAAGCGATAAATTCTGATTCCATTATAGACCTTGCAATGCAAGTTTGTTTGGAGGATTTCCATGTGATAGCACCACCACCGAGTGTAAATACAAATCCATTTGTGAATTTTGAGTCGTTAATATCAGATATCTAATTAGCGTCACTATAACCTTCAATTACTGTTGGATACTTTGAATAGTGCAACCCATAGTCTTTAGTATATCGTAGATATTTAAGAGCTCTTAGAATAGCCTTCCAGTGATCATGTCCTGGATTACTAGTAAATCTACTCAATCGATTGACTGTTTGAACAATATCTGGTCGCGTACAATTCACAAGATACATAATACTTCCAATGATACGAGAGTATTCAATTTGAGATACACTTTTGTGTAGGTTCTTTTTGATATGAAAGTTTGAGTCTATTGGAGTCTTTGCAACACTATTATCACCTTTGCTGAATTTCTCTAGTAATTTCTCAATGTAATGAGATTCTGATAGTATGATCTCCTTGGATGTTCTAGATATTTTAATATCTAGGATGACATCAGCTACCCCAAGATATTTCATGTCAAACCTGTTGGCCAACATTTTCTTGGTGTACTTGATCATGTTGTTATTACTGCCAATGATGAGCATATCATCCACATAGAGGCAAATATTAACGTAACCATGTTGTGTATTTTTGGCTTACACACATTTGTCACATTTGTTGATCTTGAACCTATTTGCAAGTACCACGTCATCAAAACGTTTATACCATTGTTTTTGTGCTTGTTTTAAACCATACAACGATTTGACCAACCGACATACTTTTTTTTAGTTGCCTGGAGCTATGAACCCTTCTAGTGGGTTCATATAAATTTCTTCTTCGAGTTCCCCATTTAGGAATGCGCTCTTAATGTCCATTTAATGTATTTCATGACCGTGTAAAGCTGCAATCGCAATTAATAGTCGATTTGACGTAATTCGAGTTAGCGGGGCATAAATGCCAAAATAATCAACACCTTTTTTTTTATTGAACCCCTTTAAGACTAGTCGTGCTTTATACTTATCAATGGAACCATCAGGTTTTAATTTCCATTTGAAAATCCATTTACAGCCTAATGGTTTGCAACCCTGTGGAAGGTTAACTAATTCCCAAGTGTGGTATTGCATAATGGAAGAGATTTCTCCATTAATGGCTTCTTTCCATTGAGGAGCTTCTGGAGTAGACATTGCTTCCTCGAACATTCATGGTTCATCATCCACTATGGTCAAAAAGTCTGGTCCAAAAGTTTTAGTTATTTTCACCCGTTTGCTCCTTCTAGGTTCATCATCCTGTTCATCTTGATGATCCTTTTTGATGATGTCCATGGGGACACTGTCTGTGGGGACCTCGTTCTCATCTTCGCTTGTATTCCAAGGAAATGAGTGTTTTCCATTAATATTAACCTTTAATGGAAAGATGTTTTCAAAAAATATGACATTTCTTGAATCCATTATTGTATTTACTTCCATATATAGATTTTCAGACTTGTTTACTTAGAACCTATAGGCATTGGTACGAGCTGCATATCCTTTGAAGATACAATCCACGGTTTTGGACCAATTTTTACCATTATAGGTAATAGTACTAATACCTTTGCTAGGAACCCCCACACTTTGATGAATTTATAGGAAGGTTTTCGACTATTCCATAATTCATAAAGAGTTCACTCCAATTTCTTGTGTGGTAGTTTATTTAGCAAGTAATTTGTTGCAAGAACCACTTCCCCCCTTATTTCGTCGAGTAGGCCAGATTGAATCAATAAAGAATTTATCATTTCTTTAGGTGTACGATTTTTCCTTTCAGCAATCCCATTGGATTGTGGAGTATAAGGAGGAGTAACTTGATGAATTATTCAATGTGCTTCACAAAAATCCTTAAAAAGATGTACTTATTCACCTACTCGATTAGATTTGAGAATTTTTATCTTTTTCTCAAGTTGATTCTCGACTTTGCTCTTGTAGGTTTTAAATGTCTCGAACGCTTCATCTTTGTTTTTTATCAAGTAAAGTTGACAATAGTGTGTACTATCATCAATAAAGGTGACAAAGTATTTTTAACCGCCATATGACTCTATGGATTTAAAATCACATAGATCGCTATGAACTAGATCCAACGGTCTAGTGTCACGTTGCACCGTTTGGAAGGAGATTCTTGTTTGTTTGGCCTCAACGCATATTTGATATTTTTCCTTAGTATTTACGTGTATTTTAGGAATTAATTCCATTTGCATTAGTTTTCGTATAGATTCATGGTTAACATAACCTAATCTAAGGTGCCAAATACTAGAGTGCTCAAACAAGTAAGAAAAAGATGCAATCGCTCTATTATGAATAATTCTATTGTTGGGTGGGTTTACCACCATTACATTACATTTGAACAAGCCCTTAGTGAGGTAACCCTTGCCCATAAAACCCCGCTCTTACGTAGCACAAACTTGTCGGATTCAAAGACCAACTTAAATCCATGCTTTATTAAAAGAGAACCGTAAATTAGGTTTTTCCAAATATCACGGAACATGGAGGACTTTGGTAAGAACCAATTCCACGCCGGTCATCTTCAACGTAACTCCGCCTTTGCCTTTCGTGCTAGAGGAGGAAAAGTTGCCCCAAAACACACTGAACGTCACTTTTGAATAGGAAGAAAACATCTTCGCATCTTTTGCTGCCAGCGTTTGAATTCTGAACCAACAAATTTTTTCGGGCGTTCACTATGGTGGGTGTGGACCGTTGGTTGCAACATTGGATTTGATGCCTTTGGTCGTTTCTACGCCAGAAGGAGTTCTTTTCAGCCTCGGAAGCCATACCTTGCACAAATGCGGTGTGATTAGTAACACATACAATAAAAAATTTAAGTTCTGTAACCAGTTTCTATAAAACAGAATAATCCTGAAACTATTATGTAAAACAGAATATGGTAGTTTTATTGCTCTTCTGTTTACACATAGTGAAATGCTTCTGTAAGTGAAATTTACATATTAAAACTTTCTATTAATGTATTTCTCTTTGAATCAGTGACAATTAATATACAAAAGAAGTGCCAGAAGAAGAAGAATCTACATAACGGTAAAAATAAAACCGAAATGGATAGTTGTCTATCTTCTAGGAACATGTACGCCAAAAGTTTTGTCTTAAGATTGTTGGGGGTGACATTAGTTCTGTAGAAAATTGATTAGAAAAAACAATTGTTTTTAGGTCCACCGAGATCAATGATCTTTTTTTTTTTTTTTTTAGAGAAACAGGGTCAGCACCCCACACATTAATGATCTCTTTCCTAAAGACAAAGTTGGCACCATTACTGGAATGGACAAACAATCCCAAGAGTCTACGAGGATCATGGATCTTACGTAATTGAAGAGGCCAATTCCTTCCACCGCAATTGCGAATCTAAACCGCGTATCTACATTACGTTTTAGGGCAGAAAGAATTTTGAGAAAGAGAGAGAAAGGAATTAACGATGTCGAATTATGAAATCCCTAGTTTTTTAAATAGGAGGGAGGCTTCTTTTGGGAGTGGGTGTGCTCGTTAAAAAAAATGAACAGACATTGTCTGTTATTAGCGAATAGACACAACGTTTGAGTTTAAAACACGACACGCTGTCCGAGACCCGATTTGAATTACGGAGAAACATTTCAGCCAGTAGGACCTGCTAATACACCTGTTGCATGAACTATCGGGTTGGTCTTGTTGTTTTAAGTCAAGTAGGTTGGTCTGTTTACATTCGGTGATGGACAACATCGGGTTGGTCTCTTTGCTTGTTCAAGCAAATGGACAATAAAGGTTGGTCCTTCGCTAGATGAACTTTTTTGCTTTGAACCAACAAATTGGTCCTGCTATTTAAAGTGAACCAGCAACAAAAAGAAAGAGGCCAAGCTAGTCAATCGACCGACCAATCCAATCCAAGCCAAGTCAATCCAAGCCAAGCCAAGCCAAGCAAAACCGAACTGGGCCGAGCGAGCGGCAGCGGTGTGCACACGTGTGTGTAAACTTGGACTTGGCTAGGTCTTCCCTCCTACACAAAAGTGTAGTGGCCCTAAGGGCCAATCAACAGCTTAAACTCTCTTCTATATAAGGTGGAGCTTACTCCCTTATTTTCCCAATGTGGGATTCTCCCTTTGTAAAAAGCCTTACTTCCTACATGACTTCGTCATTCAAGTCTTTATTGGAAACAAGTTTCTAACAATCCTCTACATTGATTGAGATATCATGTAAGTTGATGACATGAAGATTATATAGAGATACTGAGAGTAACTCCACCGGAATAGGTTACTTTTGGCTTTGAACCTTTCCTTATGATATACGATGAGGATGACTTACTAATCAGTGACTTGAGTGTCTTGAACTGACTCGTGTTCGATGTCATTCAAGACAAGAGTAATCACACAGCTACCCCCAAACATGGTTTGATTCTTCGATTGTGTTCAGTTTGGCCCTGAACTATGCCTGGTTCTACGAATGCTTTAGAGAATTTCAGCCTTTATATTCTCATGAAAATCGGCCAGTTTTGCATTCACATAGGTGACTTCCTATAAAGAGTATTCCGTCATTAATCCACTTCATAAATCTTGTAATAGGAATCATTAAAAGTAAAGCTTACCCTATACCAAGACGATAATACTAGTGTGTTTCACCATAGGAATGGGTAGGAGTTAAATCCTTTAATGTTAACATCGAGATCAATTTAGTTGGGTTGTCCCTTTGAACCCAGACCATGGGATCTTCAATCAGCTAGGTGGGGTTTTCTACAAAATCATTCTCTACTTCATTGGCTTGAGGCCCATTCCCTTCGATGATCTGCCTACTTGCTCTCTCGACAAATCTTTAATTAATGGATCCGCTAGGTTGTCTTTTGATTGAATATAGTTGATGGTGATCACTCCATTTGAGAGAAGTTGCCTAATGGTATTGCACGCCTCGTATGTGTTGTGATTTACTATTATACATATTGTTTGTGCCCTTCAAATTGTGGCTTGATTGTCGCAATGGACGATATAGCCGGTAACTGTCAGCCAAGCTAGAATATTATGTAGGAGGTTTCATAACCATTCGGCTTCCTCCTATGTTTTAACTAGAGATATAAATTCGATTCCATTGTAGAACTTGCAATGCAAGTCTGCTTTTGGATGATTTCCATGTGATAGCACCACCACTGTGTAAATACAAATCCACTTGTGGATTTTGAGTCATTAGTATCGGATATCCAGTTAGCGTCACTGTAACCTTCAATTACTGCTGTATACTTTAAATAGTGCAACCCATAGTCCTTAGTATATTGTAGATATCTAAGAACTTTTTGCAATAACGTGATCATGTCCTGGATTACTAATGAATTTGCTCAATCGATTGACCGCTTTGAGCAATATCCGTCGTGTACAATTCGTAAGATAAATAAGACTTCCAATGAAACGAGAATATTAAATTTGAGATACACCTTCGTGTAGGTTCTTTTTAAGATGAAAGTTTGGGTCTATTGGATTCTTTGCAATACTATCATCACCTTTGTTGAATTTCTCTAGTTATTTCTCAATATAATGAGATTGTGATAGTATGATCTCCTCGAATGTTCTAGATATCTTAATACCTAGGATGACATCGGCCCCCAAGCTCTTTCAGTTTAAAGGAAAGC
>CM028381.1:64275944-64322260 GCA_013146195.2 Codonopsis lanceolata
GATGCGACACTTACGCCCATACAATGCCTAAATGCGCGTCATCTCAATGTTAGGCGATAAAATTTGTTATTATCATAAGCTTCGACCAACGGTAGATGTGAATCACTACCCTTAAAATCCATAGCACACGCATACGTGTATATCCTCAAAATGTATCAATGTCATTGACCATTCAGGGCGGGGATGAAAGCGATCTTGAAATTAAACCGTGCCCAAGCCTCCTGCAAAGAATGCGAGACCTAGAAGTAAATTTAGGGGTCTCTATCGACCTGATATAACAATGCTTACGTAGTCTCAATCTCACTGAATGCAATGGCTGACTGCGTAGGAAATCGCAATAGGGATAAAATGAGAGAGGCTTAGTCAACCTATCAGCGACAACCCAATGCGCATCAAGCCTCTGCAGTGCGTGGCAACCACGAAACAAAATCCATGATTAAATGCTCCCACTTCCACTCAGGAATCTCAAGTGGATGAAGCAAACCGGCGAGTCTCACGGTGCTTTCGGCCTTAACCTGCGGCACGTCAAACCTCTCGAAACATACTCGGCGGCTCTCCCTCTTCATACCATTCCACAAAGCGCCTCTTCAAGTCACGGTACATCTTAGTACTACCCGGATGTATCGAATCTTTGAGCCTTGTGAGCCTCATCAAGAACCATCGTTTCCTTCATCGGAAGAAGGAGCATAAATCCTACTGCGGAGCGTCAAGATCCCATCACTATTTATCGCGAACTCGGGTGTATTATTCTCACCCAATCCCTCGATAATCTTCATCAAATCTGGATCAGTAGCTTGAGCTTCCTTGATCCACCCAAACAATACTAGTGTAGCACGAACACTAGCAAAGAGAACACCATACTCCTCACAGCGGGACTCCATTCACGGATATCCTCGAGCATCTTCCAAGCGGTGTCACAATAAACCACAGTTCTCACCACCAAGGCAAAGCTAAAACCGGAGTGTAGTCAACCTCTTCTTCGACTCTGAAAGCTAGCCTCACACTTGTCACTCAAACAAAGGCGGACTTCATCGAGTAAGATTAGTCATAGGGTGGCAATCTTAGAAAATCCCTCGATGAACCTACGGTAATAACCCGCCAAGCCCAGAAACTACGGACTTCGGTCACCGTACTGGCGTCTTCCATTTTGTAACGACCTCGACTTACGATGGATCCACGCGATACCATCACTAGACCTGACATGCCCAAGAAAAGCAACTTGTTCTAGGCGAGAAAGCACACTTGCTAAATTTAGCAAAAAGGCGTCTCTTACGCAACCATAGAACCTCTCTCAAATGATGCTCATGCTCCTCTCATGACTTCGAGTACACAAGGATATCATCAATGAACACCACTACAAAGCAATCAAGATACTCATGAAATACTCTATTCATCAAGTCCATAAAAACGACAGGCGCGTTTGTCAAATCAAACGGCATCACAACAAACTCATAATGGCCATAACACGTGCGAGGCGTCTTGGGACACCCTCACACGAACCCTCAAGCGGGTGGGAACTACTCCTCAAGTCTAACTTGGAATACACATGAGACCCCGAAGGCGATCAAAGAGATCATCAATGTGGGGTAATGGGTACTTATCTTTATAGTAACTTTGGTTCTCTTGGCGATAGTCAATGCGCAACGCATAAACTACCATCCTTCTTCTTCACAAACAAAACCGGTGCACCCAGGAGACACACTCGGTTTAAAAACTCTCTATCAAGCGGTTCACAGCTGCTCCTTCAACTCTCTCCCAACTCATTTGGAGCCATCCTATAAGGTGCTTTCGGCGATAGGTGAAATCTTAGGGCTATAACTCAATGCAAAACTCTAACTCTCGGTCGGGAGGTAATGCATAATCGGTCGAAAAGACATCCAGGAAATTCATTAACTACGAAACTTCACTAACAATTAGAACTTCTTACGGTATAGAAGTAGACATGCTAGTCTCAAGTACACAAGTAATATACCGGTACACCCACGAGATAGAAGTTTTCTAGCAGTAAGCGAGAAATAACATGTATACCTCTCATAGCATGATCGCCAATAAACACTGAAACTCAGAATTCGGGCATAGCAAAAGTAACCCTCTTGCAATGGCAATCTACTAAAGCATGGTAAACACATAGGCAATCCATTCTCACTATCACATCAATCTCAGGATAGGCAATACTACCAAACCATGCAAAACCCGATCACAAGCAAGTACATCACAACCCCTAATAAATCTCGGATGCAAGCACACAATCACCCAACGGTGTAGACACCTCAAGCACATAAGGCAACTGAGCAGGCAATACACATAAATTCTCAAGAAAATACGGTGCATCATATTTGCACCTTTAGCAATACACCATTTATTGTTCCATACCTTTTTGGTAATTGGTTCGGTCAATTTCAAATCTAATTTATACCATTCTAATTCTCAGGCGAAGACCTCTTGATAATCAAGTCGGGGGCCCTCTGAAGTGACTTCAAAAGCTTTCGTCGTAAAGGATGTGGGGTGTTAAGTGATTCACATAAAAACATCCTTCATATCGGTCTCAAGAATACAAATCATACGCGAGATATAGGCATGGCATCAACATCATGCAACATAGTATATTAATTTACTATGTATGTTAACAAGATTTTGAAATATTCATACCATTAACTCCCCATCAATGGTAGATAAAACACATTATACAAGGCTAGCACACTTTCAATGTATTAGACTAATCAAGAGACAATACAACATTTCGCGTCACTAGGTAGCATATTCTTACTAACTAGTATACGACCAATCCTTATAAGTCAATCCGTATGCGGTGACAACCAATCATCACGTGACCACCTCTTGGCCAATCTCAATGTTCCAACATATCATGAGGAAATTTCTCCTTAATCAAGGTAGTCCCCAAATACCCAAACACAAACATCGGAAAGAGTTCTCAAATTCCCGGCACCGATAATACAAGGCGGTGGTTAATTACTACCATAACTATCTACACGAATAGTAATCTATGAAATACTAATAGGTAAAAGCGGGAGGTTTAACCACTCCGCTCTCAAAACACATCACAACGAACTTTCGCCATAATGATTAACACGACGATCACTCTTGGGACCGACAACCTAGCTTCTCGATTCCTAAAAATGGAACAAGGAACACGGCTCTCTTGAGCGGCACCCACTCTTGGTATAAGCGCAACTCATTAGCGGTATAGGAGAAATATAATACTCTAGACACAAACCTTCACTCACGGCAATCTAAAACAAAGCGAACTTAGTACTCCAAGTCGTATTCATTCTCGAAGAATGCGCCAATAAGGCATGATCTGAGAACACTCAGCGTCAAGATTCACACGAGGGAACCAACCCATCTAGGCCATGGAACCTATCTGGCCGATAGCTAACTATAAAGCTCGATACCAAGCTGTGACGACCCGACCGGACCAGAGATGGAATCACAAGTCAAGTCGTCCAAATAGGACAACAATACATGCAAAGACTTCGGTTTTAGAAAAGCGGCGTGGCGCAACATTTCGGATGAAGCGCGACTCGGCACCAAGGCGGAATAATTTAAAACTTTTTACACGATATAACAATTAATACAATTATACCAAATCATCGGCGAATTTACTACGGAACCCACACTACAGTTCATGCAAATATACCTCGGCGGCTATAACATGCTTGGGAGAACAACATACTTAAATAAGAGCTAAAGTAATGCCCGGCGGAAGTTTTAAAAGCAGATGAACCATAATACTGACTATACAAGGCTCGGCGTACATGCGGCACACAAAATAGGATACGGTATAGACATAAATACAACAAAACCAAATTCCCAAAGCAAAGTCTAAATGACTTGCTAATCCCAACGTCCTTACAAAGAGAACAAAACAAGGACATCTAATAACCACAACCTCGTCGCGTGCGATCACGGACAAGCACGAACCTGCTACGCCTCAGCGGCGGTACACGAGCGGCTCGGATCTAAAGCGATAAAAGGGAGGGTAAGTCATAAAGACTTTGTGAGTTAACAATTATGCATGTCATGGCATCATGCGGCATACATATCAAGATATCATTTTTAATATCAAGCCACTCAAGCGTTCATTTAATAAACACTTAAAACACATATCCATGGTAGCACATTGTTTCACATAAGTGCTATAAAGGTAAACCACATATAAGGAGGATAGGATATGAAACCGATGCCGCTACGTAGCTCTGCAATACAGCGTTAACATTCGTGCCAATGATACCCGTGATTAGTGTATCAAAGTATCGAGTTCTCTACTCGAGTGCAGAGTTCTGCTTTCGGGTACCAAGCTCTCTCCTTGGTACTTAGACCTTCCAATGTGCTCTCTTGGTTCAGCAAAGGTGCTACTTCCCCACTTGTGGCCAACGGTGGGCGTGTGTGATAAAAACCGGAATAACAATCCATCACTATCACGAGTCCCATAACTTCGTGGCGATGCATTGTCACACCAACGACTCAATCAAATATGCCGGTGGACTAATGCAATGCCAAGTAGATGTTTCTTGGTCATGAAATCTCAAATAAGGAATAAGTTCGACAAGAGCGAACTTATTCAACAAATAGTTGTTTACTCACTTAAGGGATCACACAAGAATTCGACAAAAGCGAATTCAACATGTCAAATAGATTCATTATTCTACAACATGCTCTCAATCATGCATTTATTTCACACGATCACACAAACCACATAAGAACTTCGATTGAGTCTTATAAGCACGCATATCAAATATACCCTTCAATCCATCCCAAAGTCACGTAAGCTAATTCATTAGTCTAACGCACTAAATTCATCATGTCAAATAGATATGTCATTCTATAACATGCTCTCGATCATGCATTTACTCCACACGATCACACAACCGCATAAGAACTCGATTGAGTCTTACAAGCACACATACATCAAGGCATACTCATCAATCCATCTCAAAGTATCGTAAGCTAATTCATTAGTCTAACGAACTACATTCGTCGTAGGGATTGATTGTGGAGTCGTTATTGTTCATAACTCCCTAAATTCAACTCCGGTGAGTTTTACTACAATTCAACCGAGAAGAGTATTGATACTATATGTATCACATTGCCTTCTCCTAAGTTCTCCGTTCATTTAGAACTTTATAACTAAGCCGTTCATGTTCTCGAACTAGCCTTAAACACAATCTCGAGTTTCAAACCCTAGTTTCGGTGATTTTGTTAAACCTTGAATTGAACCGAATTCTTTCACAAGAGTTATTCCCAAGCTTAATACAAACAACATTCATGCTTTAATAAATGTCAAAATCATAACTTCATAGAGATTTCATAAAATCATACTCACATTTTATATGTTGAATTGAAGGTTGTGTCTTCACAAAAGATGTTCAAAATCAACATTAAAACAACTATAATGAAGGGGTCATGCTATTTTGTTTAACATGAAAATCTCAGGGAATTGTCACTCACCTTAGTCCTATGATTAATGGAGGAAAGGTTGATTAGAGCAAGGATTCTTGTAGAGGTGATCAAGAGCTTCGATTTGGCGGTCTCGGCTCGACAATCGGACCACCGGATCTCCGGGAAATGGCCCTTCAACCTAGGGTTTCTTCCATGGCCGAAAATTGCTTAAGTCCACGAAGTTCTCTGGTTTTAGATGAGCTAAAATGGCTGGAAGGTCTGCATTTTAGTTTATATACTTCCCTTAAAACCCCCAATCAAGTGATAGGCTTTAAAAGACTTCTAATTGGCTATGGCATGTGAGCCATTGATAAGCCATGATCCAGGGTCAATAAGAGTCCTAGACAAGTCAACAAAGGTGGCCTTGAGTGCCCAAGGTCGGCCAAGGGGCAAGGGTTCAAGAGACATTAGCCAAAATCCACTCAAAATGAACATAGGCTGAAAACAGCACCATGCGGTCGCTTCACTTTTCCTCCATGCGACCGCAAGGGTCCCTCTCACAGCTTCTGCACTTTTGGACTAGCTCTCAGCATCTCCTCGCGAGCCAGCCTCCAAAATGCAATGCGATCGCGAGGTACAGACCTAAAACTTGTCCTAAACATGGCCTAAATGATTCCAAACTCAAAGGCAACAATTCTAAGGTGTTACCAAGCCCAAAACAAGTCGGAAACACACCCGAAACACATTCGAATCAAGCTAAAACATGGCTGGAACCACTCGACAATTGGCCAACAAATCAAATACGAATCAATCCCGACTTAATCTAGGATAGAATGAACATGTATTAGGATTGTTAACTCATGGTTATGACTTGTATTCAAGTCCTAGAACTCAACCGAACCTCTCACGAGACGAAATGAAGGCAATACAAGCAATGATGTAAAACCGAAAAACACAAACGAAGCAACGAAGCTTCTAAACTCCCAACCAAGCATGAAACCACTAAGATGAACATTGTAAATCTTGTATGCAAGGTATTAATACTCTCATGAGACTTGTTAAGGTGCTTACACGTTAACACGAACACCCGAAACAACAACAACAAGGCATGCAACGCATGGAAGACCAATACTCTGTTATGATCTTAACCAATTCAATGCCAACTCGATATGAATGAAATGAAGTCTCAAATATGTCAAGACATATTGTAAACATGTTATAATGATGTCAAACATGAAATGGGGTTTGGGTTCTCACAGCATGTTTCTAAAGTTCATGCCATTCCAATATTGCTTCCTTGCTCGGTCTAGGTCATTCCCCCTTGCATCCTCAAGTCCTCCAATGCATGAAATGGTCTAGAATTCAATACTAAAGGACTCTAATCTATAACCAAAGCATCAAGGTTAAAACCTCACTCAAAGATGGATAAGAACTCAAACAAAACACTCACGAACAACAACCGAAAAGGTCACACGAAGAAGGTTAACAACTAGAAGCAAACATGCAATCAAACCGTCGATGCAACAAGTATTCAATCAACATCTAAATCATGTTAATGATGTTATGAATGATGTATAACACTTATTCATATATATTTTCAACATGTATAAACAAGCAAAGTCCCAAGGCATGTCATGAAGAAAAGATGCATTTGAGCATAGAAACCGATGTCAACGAACATGCCATTGATTCTAAACATATGAATGAGTTAAGTTAACATACTTATGATAAATATGAATGTATGAACTCAAGCATAAAACAAGCAAGCAACATTCTAGGGTTTTACAAATTTAATCAAAGAGAATATCAACAAATCACTAAAAACCTTATTCATTTTCTAATTAGGCATTGGAATTATTGCTTTAACCATTCATATGAAATCTGCATTTTTCGACAATTGATGCATTATATAACTTCACTACAATATATATTAGTATTGAAAACTCATTAAATAAACTAGTTGTGTAATTTTATATATAATATTTTATAGATAAATAATAAATCAAAGAAAATAACAAAGCCTTTGAGAGAGAGAGAGAGAGAGAGATAACATGCAGGTGATGACATCTCTCTCACAGTCTCACTCACTTGTGCCAAGGTTGTTGTGTTATTTCAAAAATGAACTTTAGCGGTGGAAAAAATAAATGAGGAACCGTAGTGAAAAAATGTTTAAGAAAAGGGACCGGCCATCAATTTCTCCAAAAAAATAGGGGACTAAAGAGGTTGAAAATCTTACAAAGTGGGCCAGTTTGTAATTTATCCAAAGATATATAGGAGGCTGTTCAGATGATATATCTCGGTTTCTCTGCCATTTTTTGATATGAGCATCATTCGGGTCCCTGTTGTTTCTACATGCCAAATTTCTTTTTATGGATGCCCAAGGTATACCTCAGATTCAAATTTCATAGTCTTTATTTGTTGTTAGTATTTCCATTTCGATGTCAGGTTCCTCTGTCCTCCCTCTTATAAGGGAAATGCTGGTTGTCCCCTCAAGTTTGTAATTTTATTTCTATTAATAAAATCTAGCAAGGTGGTATTTCCTTTAAAAAATAAAATTACAAAAGTAAGTTTGAATTTTTGTTTCCACTGTTGGATGACCATATTGTTTTAATTGATTATCGAGAGGTGTTCATTTTCAATTTGTTATTTTGTAAGTTTGAGTTTCCTTTGTTGAACATATTCATAAACACTTTGGGCTGGAGTACTTGTATGTCACCATATCCAGAAAAAAATTAGACTCTTTTTGAAACATGATTGAAATATATATATTGATTAATTTAAATATTGACACCCTCCAATACTGACATCCTCCCCTACTTGCGTCGTGCCATGGGCACATACACAAATACTAGTATACTTCATCACAATACGGGCCTCAAAGTCTTGCTTCGATTTATGAAAAGTTGGAATTAGTTTTTAAAGTTCACCAATTAGCCACTTTGACTTATGGACATCTAGCAACATCAGAGGCCTTAACACCGACCCTTGTTCTCTAGGAAATCCATTATGTGTTTGATCTTCTTCTCTGATTTAAGCATGAATATCAGTACCGCAATGAATGCCGAATCAAAACAACCTCCTTCTTTCTATCCCACACCGACGTACTTATAGTTGTCATTTAGTCAACAACAGAGATGAACTTTCAACAATTTGGATCAATGCTTGTTAGGGGCAACATTCAGTTCCTGTAGAAAATTGATTAGAAAATTGAATTGTTTTAAGGTCCACCGAGATCAATGATCTCTTTCCTTAAGACAAAATTGCCACTGTTACTGGAATGGACGTACAATGCCAAGAGTCTCCTAGGATCGTGGATCTTACGTAATTGAAGAGGCCAATTCCTTCCAACTTCAATTACCAGCAAATCAAAACCACTTCTGTATTTCTATTACAACTTTTAGAGCAGAAAAAATCTTGAGAAAGAGAGAGAAAGGAATTAATGGTGTTGAATCCTGAAATACCTAGTTTATTTAAACATGTGGGAGGCGTCCTTTGGGAGTGGGTGTGTTCATTAAAAAAACGAACAGGCACTGTCTGTTATTAGCAAGCGGACACAACGTTTGAGTTTAAACCACGGACACGCGTCTGAGACGCGATTTGAATTCTAGAGGGAAACACTTCAACAGGTCCTACCTGGTGATACATTTGATGCATGAACCAGCAGGTTGGTCCTGCTGTTTTAAGTCAAGCAGGTTGGTCCTGCTTTTATTTAGCACAAAATTGGTCACCTTTTGTTCGCCGGATGGACAACAACAGTTGGTCCCTCGCTACATTCGAGTCAAGAGATGGATGTGTTGTTTTGAACTAGCCAATTGGTCCTACTATTTAAAGTGGACCGACAGCAAAAAGAAAGGGCCCAAGCCAACCAGCCAACCGACAGACCAATTCAATCCAAGCCGGGCTAGCCAAGCAGCAGCGGTGCACGCGTGTGTGTTTGAACATACATTTGGCTAGGTCTTCCTTCCTACACAATAGTGTAATATCCCTAAGGGCCAATCAACAGCTTAAACTCTCTTTTATATAAGGTGGAACTTACTCCCTTATTTTCCCAATGTGGGATTCTCCCTTTGTAAAGAGCCTTACTTCCTACATGACTTCTTCATTCAAGTCTTTATTGGAAACAAGTTTCCAACAATCCCCCACATTGAATGAGGTATCATGTAAGTTGATGATATGAAGATGATACAGAGATACAACTGAGAGTAACTGCAGTGGAATATGTGGCTTTTGTATTTGAACCTTTCTTTATGATATACGATCGGGATGACTTACTAATCAGTGACTTGAGTGTCTTGAACTAACAAGTGTTTGATGGCATACAAGACAATAGTAATCACACAGCTACCCCCAAACATGGCTTGATTATTCGATTGTGTTCATTTTGGCCCTGAACTATACCTGGTTCTGCGAATGCTTTAGAGAATTTTAGCCTCTAAATTCTCATGAAAATCAGCCAGTTTTACATTCACATAGGTGACTTTTTATAAAGAGTATTTTGTCATTACTCCACTTCATAAATCAAGTCATAGGAATCATTAAAAGAAAAACTTACCGTATACCAAGACAGATAACACTAGTGTATTTCACCATAGGAATGAGTAGGAGTTAAATCCTTTAGTGTTAACATCGAGATTAATTTAGTTGGGTTATCCCTTCGAACCTAGACCATGGGATCTCCAATCAGCTAGGTGGGGTTTTCCACAAAATCA
Source organism: Codonopsis lanceolata (assembly GCA_013146195.2). Taxonomy (NCBI): domain Eukaryota; kingdom Viridiplantae; phylum Streptophyta; class Magnoliopsida; order Asterales; family Campanulaceae; genus Codonopsis; species Codonopsis lanceolata. The sequence goes on from CM028381.1 coordinate 64,286,054, forward strand.
TTCTCCACTGCATAGGCTTGAGGCCAATTCCCTTCGATGAATTGCATACTTGCTCTATCGACAAACCTTTAGTTAATGGATCCACTAGTTTGTATTTTGATCGAATATAGTCGATGGTGATCACTCCATTTGAGACAAGTTGCCGAACGGTATTGTGACGCCTTCGTATGTGTCGTGATTTACCATTATACATATTGTTTTGTGCCCTTCCAATTGCGGCTTGATTGTCGCAATGGATGCATATAGCTGGTACTGGTTGTGGCTAGACTGGAATACTTTCTAGGAAGTTTCGTAATCATTCGACTTCCTTCGATATTTTATCTTAAGCGATAAATTCTGATTCTATTGTAGACCTTGCAATGCAAGTCTGTTTAGAGGATTTCCATGTGATAGCACCACCACCGAGTGTAAATACAAATCCATTTGTGAATTTTGAGTCGTTAATATCAGATATCCAGTTAGCGTCACTATAACCTTCAATTACTGTTGGATACTTTGAATAGTGCAACCCATAGTCTTTAATATATCGTAGATATTTAAGAACTCTTAGAATAGCCTTCCAGTGATCATGTCCTGGATTACTAGTAAATCTACTCAATCGATTGACTGTTTGAACAATATCTGGTCGCGTACAATTCACAAGATACATAAGACTTCCAATGATACGAGAGTATTCAATTTGAGATACACTTTTGTGTAGGTTCTTTTTGATATGAAAGTTTGAGTCTATTGGAGTCTTTGCAACACTATCATCACCTTTGCTGAATTTCTCTAGTAATTTCTCAATGTAATGAGATTATGATAGTATGATCTCCTTGGATGTTCTAGATATTTTAATATCTAGGATGACATCAGCTACCCCAAGATATTTCATGTCAAACCTGTTGGCCAACATTTTCTTGGTGTCCTTGATCATGTTGTTATTACTGCCAATGATGAGCATATCATCCACATAGAGGCAGATATTAACGTAACCATGTTGTGTATTTTTGGCTTACACACATTTGTCACATTCGTTGATCTTGAACCCATTTGCCAGTACCACGTCATCAAAACGTTTATACCATTGTTTTTGTGCTTGTTTTAAACCATACAACGATTTGACCAACCGACATACTTTTTTTTAGTTGCCTGGAGCTATGAACCCTTCTAGTGGGTTCATATAAATTTCTTCTTTGAGTTCCCCATTTAGGAATGCGCTCTTAATGTCCATTTAATGTATTTCATGACCGTGTAAAGCTGCAATCGCTATTAATAGTCGATTTGACGTAATTCGAGTTAGCGGGGCATAAATGCCAAAATAATCAACACCTTTTTTTTTAATTGAACCCCTTTAAGACTAGTCGTGCTTTATACTTATCAATGGAACCATCATGTTTTAATTTCCATTTGAAAATCCATTTACAACCTAATGGTTTGCAACCCTGTGGAAGGTTAACTAATTCCCAAGTGTGGTTTTGCATAATGGAAGAGATTTCACCATTAATGTCTTCTTTCCATTGAGGAGCTTCTGGAGTAGACATTGCTTCCTCGAACATTCATGGTTCATCATCCACTATGGTCAAAAAGTCTGGTCCAAAAGTTTTAGTTATTTTCACCCGTTTGCTCCTTCTAGGTTCATCATCCTGTTCATCTTGATGATTCTTTTTGATGATGTCCATGGGGACCTCGTTCTCATCTTCGCTTGTATTCAAAGGAAATGAGTGTTTTCCATTAACATTAACCTTTAATGGAAAGATGTTTTCAAAAAAATATGACATTTCTTGAATCCATTATTGTATTTACTTCCATATATAGATTTTCAGACTTGTTTACTTAGAACCTATAGGCACTGGTACGAGCTGCATATCCTATGAAGATACAATCCACGGTTTTTGGACCAATTTTTACCATTATAGGTAATAGTACTAATACCTTTGCTAGGAACCCCCACACTTTGATGAATTTATAGGAAGGTTTTCGACTATTCCATAATTCATAAAGAGTTCACTCCAATTTCTTGTGTGGTAGTTTATTTAGCAAGTAATTTGTTGCAAGAACCACTTCCCCCCTCATTTCGTCGAGTAGGCCAGATTGAATCAATAAAGAATTTATCATTTCTTTAAGTGTACGATTTTTCCTTTCAGCAATCCCATTGGATTGTGGAGTATAAGGAGGAGTAACTTGATGAATTATTCAATGTGCTTCACAAAAATCCTTAAAAAGATGTACTTATTCACCTACTCGATTAGATTTGAGAATTTTTATCTTTTTCTCAAGTTGATTCTCGACTTTGCTCTTGTAGGTTTTAAATGTCTCGAACGCTTCATCTTTGTTTTTTATCAAGTAAAGTTGACAATAGTGTGTACTATCATCAATAAAGGTGACAAAGTATTTTTAACCGCCATATGACTCTATGGATTTAAAATCACATAGATCGCTATGAACTAGATCCAACGGTCTAGTGTCACGTTGCACCGTTTGGAAGGAGATTCTTGTTTGTTTGGCCTCAACGCATATTTGATATTTTCCTTAGTATTTACGTGTATTTTAGGAATTAATTCCATTTGCATTAGTTTTCGTATAGATTCATGGTTAACATAACCTAATCTAAGGTGCCAAATACTAGAGTGCTCAAACAAGTAAGAAAAAGATGCAATCGCTCTATTATGAATAATTCTATTGTTGGGTGGGTTTACCACCATTACATTACATTTGAACAAGCCCTTAGTGAGGTAACCCTTGCCCATAAAAACCCCGCTCTTACGTAGCACAAACTTGTCGGATTCAAAGACCAACTTAAATCCATGCTTTATTAAAAGAGAACCAGAAATTAGGTTTTTCCAAATATCTGGAACATGGAGGACTTTGGTAAGAACCAATTCCCTGCCGCTGGTCATCTTCAACGTAACCTGCCCTTTGCCTTCGTGCTAGAGGAGGAAAAGTTGCCCAAAACAGCTTTTCGCTGAACGTCACTTTTGAATAGGAAGAAAACATCTTCGCATCTTTTGCTGCCAGCGTTTGAATTCTGAACCAACAAATTTTTTCGGGCGTTCACTATGGTGGGTGTGGACCGTTGGTTGCAACATTGGATTTGATGCACTGGGCTGTTCTACAGCAAGGAGTTCTTTTCCAGTCTCGGAAGCCATACTGCACAAATGCAGGTGTGATTAGTAACACATACAATAAAAAATATTAAGTTTTGTAACCAGTTTCTATAAAACAGAATAATCCTGAAACGATTATGTAAAACATAATATGGTAGTTTTATTGCTCTTCTGTTTACACATAGTGAAATGCTTCTGTAAGTGAAATTTACATATTAAAACTTTCTATTAATGTATTTCTCTTTGAATCAGGTGACAATTAACATATAAAAGAAGTGCCGAAGAAGAAGAATCTACAAATAACAGTAAAAATAAAACCGAAATGCATAGTTGTCTATCTTCTAGGAACATGTACGCCAAAAGTTTTGTCTTAAGATTGTTGGGGGTGACATTAGTTCCTGTAGAAAATTGATTAGAAAAAACAATTGTTTTTAGGTCCACCGAGATCAATGATCTTTTTTTTTTTTTTTTATAGAGAAACAGGGTCAGCACCCCACACATTAATGATCTCTTTCCTAAAGACAAAGTTGGCACCATTACTGGAATGGACAAACAATCCCAAGAGTCTACGAGGATCATGGATCTTACGTAATTGAAGAGGCCAATTCCTTCCACCTGCAATTACCGACGAATCTAAACCGCTACTGTATCTCTGTTACAGTTTTTAGGGCAGAAAGAATTTTGAGAAAGAGAGAGAAAGGAATTAACGATGTCGAATTCTGAAACCCCTAGTTTTTTAAATAGGAGGGAGGCTTCTTTTGGGAGTGGGTGTGCTCGTTAAAAAAATGAACAGACATTGTCTGTTATTAGCGAATAGACACAACGTTTGAGTTTAAAACACGAACACGCGTCTGAGACCCGATTTGAATTCTGGAGGGAAACATTTCAGCAGGTAGGACCTGCTAATACACCTGTTGCATGAACTATCGGGTTGGTCTTGTTGTTTTAAGTCAAGTAGGTTGGTCCTGTTTCTGTTCAGCTGATGGACAACATCAGGTTGGTCTCTTGCTTCTGTTCAGCAAATGGACAATAAAAGGTTGGTCCTGCTTCTGTTCAGTAGATGAACCTGCTGTTTTGAACCAACAAATTGGTCCTGCTATTTAAAGTGAACCAGCAACAAAAAGAAAGAGGCCAAGCTAGTCAATCGACCGACCAATCCAATCCAAGCCAAGTCAATCCAAGCCAAGCCAAGCAAAATCGAACTGGGCTGAGCGAGCGGCAGCGGTTTGCACACGTGTGTGTAAACTTGGACTTGGCTAGGTCTTCCCTCCTACACAAAAGTGTAGTGGCCCTAAGGGCCAATCAACAGCTTAAACTCTCTTCTATATAAGGTGGAGCTTACTCCCTTATTTTCCCAATGTGGGATTCTCCCTTTGTAAAAAGCCTTACTTCCTACATGACTTCGTCATTCAAGTCTTTATTGGAAACAAGTTTCTAACAATCCTCTACATTGATTGAGATATCATGTAAGTTGATGACATGAAGATTATATAGAGATACTACTGAGAGTAACTGCACTGGAATAGGTTACTTTTGGCTTTGAACCTTTCCTTATGATATACGATTAGGATGACTTACTAATCAGTGACTTGAGTGTCTTGAACTGACTCGTGTTCGATGTCATTCAAGACAAGAGTAATCACACAGCTACCCCCAAACATGGTTTGATTCTTCGATTGTGTTCAGTTTGGCCCTGAACTATGCCTGGTTCTACGAATGCTTTAGAGAATTTCAGCCTTTATATTCTCATGAAAATCGGCCAGTTTTGCATTCACATAGGTGACTTCCTATAAAGAGTATTCCGTCATTAATCCACTTCATAAATCTTGTAATAGGAATCATTAAAAGTAAAGCTTACCCTATACCAAGACAGATAATACTAGTGTGTTTCACCATAGGAATGGGTAGGAGTTAAATCCTTTAATGTTAACATCGAGATCAATTTAGTTGGGTTGTCCCTTTGAACCTAGACCATGGGATCTTCAATCAGCTAGGTGGGGTTTTCTACAAAATCATTCTCTACTTCATTGGCTTGAGGCCCATTCCCTTCGATGATCTGCCTACTTGCTCTCTCGACAAATCTTTAATTAATGGATCCGCTAGGTTGTCTTTTGATTGAATATAGTTGATGGTGATCACTCCATTTGAGAGAAGTTGCCTAATGGTATTGTGACGCCTTCGTATGTGTTGTGATTTACTATTATACATATTGTTTTGTGCCCTTCAAATTGTGGCTTGATTGTCGCAATGGACGCATATAGCTGGTACTGGTTGTGGCCAAGCTAGAATATTATGTAGGAGGTTTCATAACCATTCGGCTTCCTCCTATGTTTTAACTAGAGATATAAATTCTGATTCCATTGTAGAACTTGCAATGCAAGTCTGTTTGGATGATTTCCATGTGATAGCACCACCACTAAGTGTAAATACAAATCCACTTGTGGATTTTGAGTCATTAGTATCGGATATCCAGTTAGCGTCACTGTAACCTTCAATTACTGCTGGATACTTTATGAATAGTGCAACCCATAGTCCTTAGTATATTGTAGATATCTAAGAACTTTTGCAATAACGTGATCATGTCCTGGATTACTAATGAATTTGCTCAATCGATTGACCGTTTGAGCAATATCTGGTCGTGTACAATTCGTAAGATAAATAAGACTTCCAATGAAACGAGAATATTAAATTTGAGATACACCTTCGTGTAGGTTCTTTTTAAGATGAAAGTTTGGGTCTATTGGATTCTTTGCAATACTATCATCACCTTTGTTGAATTTCTCTAGTTATTTCTCAATATAATGAGATTGTGATAGTATGATCTCCTCGAATGTTCTAGATATCTTAATACCTAGGATGACATCAGCTACCCCAAGCTCTTTCGTGTCAAACCTTTTGAGCATCATTTTCTTGTTGTCCTTGATAATGTTGTTATTACTGCCAATGATGAGCATATCATCCACGTAAAGGCTGGGAATAACGTAACCATGTGGTGTATTTTTTGCGTACACACATTTTTCACATTCGTTGATCTTGAACCCATTTGCAAGTATCACATCCTCAAAGCGTTTATACCATAGTTTTGGTACTTGTTTTAAATCATACAACGATTTGACCAACTGACATACTTCTTTTCAGTGCTTGGAGCTAAGAACCATTTTGATTGGTTCATATATATTTCTTCTTCAAGTTCCCCACTTAGGAATGTTGTCTTAACATCCATTTGATGTATTTCATGACCGTACAAAGCTGCAAACACAAATAATAGTTGAATTGATGTAATTCGAGTTACTGGGACATAAGTGTCAAAATAATCAATACCTTTTTTTTTATTGAACCTCTTTGCGACTAGTCGTGCTTTATACTTATCAATGGAACCATCAGGTTTTAATTTTCATTTGAAAATCCATTTAAATCCCAATGGTTTGTACCCTTTGGGAAGGTCAACTAATTCCCAAGTGTGGTTTTGCATAATGGAAGAGATTTCGCCATTAATGGCTTCTTTCCATTGAGGTGCTTCTGGAGTAGATATTGTTTCCTTGAACACTTGTGGTTCATTATCCACTATAAACGTGGTCACAAAGTCGGGTACTAAAGTTTTAGTTATTTTTGCCCGTTTGGCCCTTCTAGGTTCATCATCCGGTTCATCTTGATGATTCTTTTGGATGATGTCTATGGGGACACTGTCCGTGGGGACCTCATTATCATCATCACTTGTGTTCCAAGGAAATGAGCGTTTTCCATTAGCATTTGCCTTTAATTGAAAGATGTTTTTGAAAAATGTGGCATTTCTTGATTCCATGATTGTATTTACTTCAATATCTGGATTTTCAGACTTGTGCACTAAGAGCCTATTGGCACCTGCTACCTTTGCTAGGCACCTCCACACTTTGATAAATTTGTAGGGAGGTTTTCGACAATTCCATAATTAATAAGGAGTTTGCTCCAATTTCTTGTGTGGTAGTTTATTTAGAAAGTAATTTACTGTAAGCACTGCTTCCCCCCACCTTTCGTTGGGTAGGCCAGATTGAATCAATAAAGAATTCATCATTTCCTTAAGTGTACGATTTTTCCTTTCAGTAATCCCATTGGATTGTGGAGTATAAGGACGAGTAACTTGATGAATTATTCCATGTGCTTCACAAAAATCCTTAAAGGATGTACATATTCACCTCCTTGATCAGATTTGAGATTTTTTAAAATCTTTTTCTCACGTTGATTATCGACTTCATTCTTGTACGTTTTAAATGTCTCGAATGCTTCATCTTTGCTATTTAAAAAGTAAAGATGACAATAGCGTGTACTATCATCAATAAAGGTGTTGAATTATTTTTTACCGCCATATGACTCTATGGATTTAAAATCATATAGGTCTCTATGAACTACATCCAATGGTCTAGTGTCACGTTGCACCGTTTGAAAGGAGGTTCTTGTTTGTTTGGTGTCAACGCATATTTGAAAATTTTTCCTTAGTATTTATGCGTATTTTATGAATTAATTCCATTTGCATTAGTTTTCGGATAGATTCATGGTTAACATGACCTAATCTAAGGTGCCAAATATTAGAGTGCTGAAGCAAGTAAGAAGATGATGCAGTTGCTATATTATTAATAATACTATAGTTGGGTGGGCTTACCACCATTACATTACATTTGAACGAGCCTTCAGTGAGGTAACCCTTGCCCATTAAAACCCCCCTCTTACTTAGTACAAACTAGTGGGATTCAACGACCAACTTAAATCCATGCTTTATTAAAAGAAAACCAGAAATTAGGATTTTCCTAATATCTGGAACATGAAGGACATCGGTAAGCACCAATTCCCTTGTCGCTGGTCATCTTCAAGATAACCTGCCCTTTGCCTTCCATACCAAAGGTGGAGGAGTTTCCCATAAACAATTTCTCGTTGGGCGTCACTTTTGAATAGGAAGAAAACATCTTTGCATCCCTGGATATGTGAAGTGTCGCACCAGTGTCCACAAACCTCTCGCGACCTGAACTGATCATGTTAGTTTGGGAGATTACATAGATCATGCGTCGGTGACAAGATTGACTTCTCTTCGTACCCTTATCTTTCCATGGAATTGCATAGATTTGTGGCCTATCTTGTCATAATTGTGATACTTTCCCTTGAACTTGGGCTTCCTGTGTTGATTGGACGTCCCTTCACCGGAGCTTTTACGCTTGCTGTTCTTGGAGTCTTGTTCCACCACATTGGCTCAATCAATGGGATGGGTTTGTCTCTTGTCAGCCAGCCGGTTTTCTAGCTCTATTCGTATCCTGAGAATTAAGTTCTCCAAAGACATGTCTTTGTGTTTGTGCTTGAGATAGTTCTTGAAGTCCTTCCAAGCATGAGGTAACTTCTTGATCACCGCAGTGACTTGAAACACTTCAAAGATTGCCATGCCTTCAGTCTCAATCTCGTACATTTAAAATTGGAGTTGCTGAACCTATATTATTACAATTTTGGAATCAACCGTACAAAAATCGAGAAACCTACCAACTACAAATTTTCTTCAAGCTGACATCCTCGGTTTTGTATTTTTTCTCTAAGGATTTCCACAAGTCTTTTGCCATCTTAAATGGACTGTTGACATCGTATAGTGAGTTTTCCAGTCCATTTAGGATGTAGTTCCTCCACAAAAAGTTGGAATGCTTTCATGACTCAACAGAAGCCACGGTGGTTTGGTCTGACTCCCCTTCTTTTAATATAGGGCTTTCTCTCAGGAACTTTGATAAGTTCAGCATTGTCAAGTAGAAGAGCATCTTTTTATACAAGCATTTGAATTCTGAACCAGCAATTTTTTTGGGCGTTCACTATGGTGGGTGTGGACAGTTGGTTGCAACATAAGATTTGATACACTGGGCGGTTCTATAGCAGCGGGTTCTTTTCCAGTCTCGAAAGCCATACTGCACAAATGCAGGTGTGATTAGTAACACAAAAAAAAAAAAAAATAAGTTTTGTAACCAATTTCTATAAAATAGAATAATCCTGAAACGATTCTGTAAAACATAATATGGTAGCTTTATTTCTCTTCTGTTTTCACAGAGTGAAATGCTTCTGTAATTGAAATTTACATATTAAAACTTTTTGTTAATGTATGTTTGTTTGAATCAAATTACAATTAACAGATAAAAGAAGTGGGGAAGAAGAAGAATCGGCCAATAACAGTAAATATAAAACCGAAATGCAGTGAGTTTTCGATCTTTCAAGAACATATACGCCAAAAATTTTATCTTAAGATTGTTGGGGGCTGATGTCCGCGAACGCAACTTGGGCAAGATTACCCGGCCGTATCAAGTAATAAAGTGTACCTAAGTACGAGTTATCGATCCCACAGGGAATGCGCGTAATTCTCATTCCGACTAAGTACTAAAATTAGGCTAACTAATTATACTTGAGCGAAAAGAAAATGAATTAAAATCTATAAATATAAACAACTTAGAAAGCAATTAAATCTACACTACTGCAGAAGTGGTTTGGCAACAACAAATCAAAATAAAAATATAGGAATGCAATATTTCTAGTCTAGTCGGTGTTTAATTTAATCCCCTTTCTGCTTTTCTTTAACTCAAGTTTTGGTAGTCGGGCGCATTATAATATTCGCTACGGGTTCTCTCAACGTATAGAAAATCTAGCTACAACTCCTAGCTACGGGCTCTCACCTCTTATAACATAGGAGAAAATAGCCGCATAACAAAACAAGCACCCAATGACTATCTACGGACGATCTCCTCTTGGTCTCACGTAACGTAAACAATTAATGTGATTTTCGGAATTAATAGGACGGGCTCTTGCATCTTATCCTATAATTCTGATGATCATCTAATGGTTCGCTACACCATTAAAAGCATGAAGAGCACACAATAATAATCAAACACATGGGTAATACTTTGCAAAAAGAGATTCTCTATATTTTTCTACAAGTCATGTTGGTAGCCGAGACAAATAAAATTGGTTAACTACGGGCTCTCGCATCTTATACTCAACCCTAACCTCCCCGACCTTGCGAATGGCTAAGGTGGTTCGATCGCGTGTCAAACCTAGTCTCAATATGGCTATCGGTGTGTGTCACAAAGCACCAACTATTAAATTGATTGGTCTGAAATATAAAGGTAGCTCTCGCGGATCCTAAATATTTCTAAAATCATTTAATTATAGGTTAAATAGTTAGAGGCATTAAGTTAACAAAATAATAACCAACATGAATGTGTACTAAATAAAGAGATAAATTAAATTAAATCACTACATTGGACATAGAAAAATAATTGCATTTCCATAATAATTTAAGCACAAACCAATTCACATTTACAAAATTAATCAACCCTAGAAAATTATACAACTATAAAAAATAGGGATATGAGGAATTAAACCGAGAAAAGTGCGTGTCCGGGGTTGAAATCAATTGTAGATGCTTTGTTGCCCTTGATTTGAAGCTCCTAACCTTCATTATCGGACAATTGTTAGAAGCATTGAGGAATTTTTGAGAAAATGGGGGTGGTGCCCCATTTTGGGAACAAAGTCCCGAAATGGGGAATTTGTTTTTGAGAAATGAAGGTTGCTAGAATTAAAGGCGAAGGCAGCAAGAGAGGGCAGCCAAGGCAGGGGCAAAATAGGCAGTGCAATGGAGTTTTAGGGGCTGAAAGGGAAAGAAATTGGCTGATGGAGACGGCATGGAGCTAGGCTGAACCAGGAGGGATTCATGGGTTGGTCCATGGCTCAAATGGGCTAGAATGAGAGAGGGAGTGGGTGAAATAGCGGGTAGGGACGCGGGTGATGGGTTGAATTTGAGCCGGGTGGATTTGATCCACAAAGAAGACCGCGGGCCATCACTAAGGAGGGGAGCGGCAGATTGTGACAAGTGTCACCAGCGGTCAGGCGACAACACATAGGGACCTTCCAGATATTGCGCCGGCTTCCCTGCAGTTTTATATATTTGCTCCGGTGCCCCTAGGATTTCTGTACTTAGCGTCGCCGGCCAGCCCACTCCCAGGTTTTCAAATTGGTCCTCTGTCAGCTCCATTAGCCTCTGTTAACCTGATTTTTCCTTGAATTACTTAACGGACTTAACGAAATTTGTCCAAATAATTTCCAATTCAACTTTTAAGCCCGGAATTGTCTCGAACTTCGTGCTAAACACTATATAAAAGCTCGATTATGCATGGAAATCTAAACTAAGCACAAAAACACAAATAATAATATTTCCAAAGAATAATTAACTCAAAATAGTACAAAATAAAAGAAAAATCCCGGGAAGATTAGTGAAAATCTTGCGCTCATCAGGGGCGGTATTCAGTTCCTATTGAAAATTGATTAGAAAAACGAATTGTTTTAAGGTCCACCGAGATCAATGATCTCTTTCCTTAAGACAAAATTGGCGCCGTTACTAGAATGGATTGATAATGCTAAGAGTCTCCCAGGATCGTGGATCTTACATAATTGAAGAGGCCAATTCCTTCAAAATTCAATTACCGATGAATCGAAACCGCTGTTGTATCTCTGTTACAGTTTTTAGGGCAAAAAGAATTTTGAGAAAGAGAGAATGGAATTTACGGTGTCGAATTCTGAAGTCCCTAGTTTGTTTAAATAGGAAGGAGGCATCTTTTGGGAGTGGATGTGTTCGTTAAAAAAACGAATGGAAACTGTTCGTTATTAGTGAACGGACACAATGTTTGAGTTTAAACCACGGACACACGTCTGAGACACGGTTTGAATTATGGAGGGAAACACTTCAGTATGTAGGCAAAAAGAAAGGTGCAAGCCAGCCAGTCGACCGACCAATCCAAGCCAAGCCGAGCCGGGTAGGCAACAACACAAGCGCGTGTTTGTACTGCACTTGGCTAGGTCTTCCGTCCTACCCAGAAGTGTAGTGGCCCTTAGGTCCAATCAACAACTTAAACTCTTTTCTATATAAGGTGGAGCTTACTCCCTTATTTTCCCAATGTAGGATTTTCCCTTTGTAAAGATCCTTACTTTCTACATGACTTCCTCATTCAAGACTTTATTGGAAACAAATTTCCAACAATGCCCATTTCGATAACGGCATTAACTGCCTCTTTAAACACATTAGGTCTTGAGATTATTAATCATGAGCTCATCGCTATAAATTTTACAATCTGGGAATCAAACTCGTTGTGATCACGTAATGTTTCAACATTTGGCACAATATTTTTCTCAAGACTCCCTACAAGTAGTATGTTCAATACTCCCAGAGTCAATCAAATTCTCATTTGTTTTCAAATAACATTGGAGAAAATCAAACGTTGGTTTGATAGTTTTATTCAAACTCCTTACAAATATTTGTGGAGAAGATATAACAACCCATTCAACTTTGGTCCAACAATACCCAAACATTCAAAGAACTTAAATTTGGGTCTTAAATTTGTCACTAGGTCAGCCAAAATAAGTCTTGGGTACTTTGAGATTAGGGTTGAAATGTCATTTTGAGTGAACCCATGTGATCTAAACAGCTCAACCACAGAGTCCGATTTATCCGTGTTCTTAATATTTTCCAATCTAGAAGCTGAGATAACAGACTATAGCGACAACCCACAAGAATATTTCAAGTAAGAAACCGTGAGAGATTGTTTCTCTATTAGAATTGTTTTGTTTGAGGTCGATTTGGTTTCAATGAAACGAAAAATCTTGGGGGTGCAGTTTTTAAAATTGTGATTTCCTAGAAAGGGTTTCACAATGTAACGAAACATTGGGGAGCAAATTGACTTACAAGTGCTAGAAACGGCAGGTAGCCTGGTAGGAATTCCACTAACGATATCATGGCTTCAAGTTCAAATGCAGAACCCTTGCCAACTTTAGGGTGATTCCAGGGTTTCGCGAGGGTTGGCCAAAGTGTTTACACTTTAGATTTATGGTTCATGTATAGTTACACAGATATTACAGTCAGGTACGGTCGCATCCTAACTACTCAATGTGGTGGAAACTGCTAGGATTGTTTTCTAATTTTGACGATTTCTTGCCATATAAACTTAGTATTTAAGTAAACCTAGTGGCTAAGGATTAGGCGAAAAATTTCAGACGATTATAAGGTTGTAATAAATATTGGTTTAGTTCTTTCTTCCAATATCATCATTGAATTATGTGTTTTTCAATCCTTTTGTGTAATTCATCAAGCGATGAGTTAAACTCATCTTTTTAGGAATTAGAGGTAACTATGCATCAAATATTATGTTCTAATTAATATATCTATTCAATTAATGGTCTTGTCTATCACAAAAGCGTTTTAATTGAATCTTCTCTATAAGTTTTTATGTTCAGCTAACTACAACTATTTTGATAATCCGGGTACGATAAGTTGCATGACCAAAGTGCATAAGTCATATGTTTGTCATCTTTTGCGATAGTTAAATTCTATGGATTCATGACCTTGCTAACGTAGGATTTAGGTTCATGTGTTTTTTGTGTTCTTAGGGGATCCTCAATTGTTATATGGACAGACGAAAAAAGTATAACAATTCGAGATTCTAAGACTGCAAACCGGGATCCATGCATCCCAATCATTACAAAAGTGAACGAACCCTTGACATTGATTGATACTTTATTTGTATGAACATAAGATGAGATACAAGTGAATCCCAGTTCGTAGACTTCCCAAAATCTAATATTCATCCAAAATTCTCTGCTCTCTAATAAATTAGTTAATGGTTGTTTTGTTAAATTAGTTATTTAATCAATTTTGAATCAATTCAAAAACCCGCTTTAGTTTAATTGGTTCGCATTGCTAGTTTAATTATCTATTTTCATTGCTTAGCTCTATGGTTCGACCCTTGTCTCAGCACAACTATACTCCGATCAACTTGTACACTTGCAAGGTTAATTTCATTGCATAAACTTTTTGGCATCGTTGCCAGGGATAAACTTTTGATTAAGTTAGTTTAACTGGTAACATAAAAAAAACACAAAAATAGTAATCTCTACGAGTGTGCATTGTATGCACGGTCGTCGATCTCTGAATCCCACACTAGCGGAGTTAGATGATAACATTGATAAGGTAGGTAGAGATATAAATCTTGAGAATGCTGAGAACAAGCGTGTAGTGGAGCCTGTAGTTGATCCTATTCCTTTGGCACATCAAATAGAAGAAACCATAGAAAGCATGGCTATCGTTGAAGAAGAGCAACGTCCTATGAAGGACTATGCCTATCCTATCATTGACTTTGCTCCTTCTTGCATTGTTCTACCCACTGCTATTAGAAACTTTGAGTTGGAGGATCATGATTACAACATGCTGCCAACCAATCATGGTATGGCTTTTGGTTAGGAGGTTCAACAGACAAACAAATGCAAATGCATTGCTTACAGTATGTGTTGAAAGACGCTGCAAAAAATTGGTATATGAACTTGGCCACTAGAAGTGTGAACACTTGGAATCAATTGTATGAGATGTTAATAGCCAAATTCTACCAACATGCCTCACTATCTGATGTGAGGAAACAAATCATAAACTTTCAACCAGAACATGGTGAGTCATTTCATAAAGTTTGGGACATATTTAAATCATTACAAATTGCATGCCCCCAGAATCACTTTCTCCAAGAATTCCTAACTTGGAAATTCAATGACTCCCTTACACCGTACCTCCAAACCATGGTTGATAGTGCGGCTGGTGGTTCAATAAGGGAGAAAACACCCGCTGACGCTGAAGCTCTATGCATGATGCTTGGCTCTAATTCTCAACAGAAAAGTGTTAGGGGTGAACGTAGGGGTTTGTATGAAGTGCATAATAATTATAATGAGTAACGTGAAATGGTTGCAATGAGAGCTCAAATCGAGGCTCTAAAATCTAAAAATGCAAGTTATAAAGCGTCGATTGTTCATGAAGCTTGTGCTATTTGTGGTGTTTATTTTCATGCTTCTAATTTATGTCCTTCTAGTGCACAATTTCCTGAATATTTTGAGCAAGCACACTCCATGAATTTATAGCCACCGAGGCCACATAATGATCCAAAATCCAACACTTACAATCTAGGGTGGAGGAATCTCTTGAATTTCTCATGGAACGGCAACAAGCCGCTTCATCAACAACCTCTACCTCCACCCCAAACTCATGCACCTGCACCAGGACATCCACATGATGGGCGAACGAGTATGTTGGAAGAAAAGTTTAAAAAGTTCTTAGAGGTAAGCGCCACCGCTTCCCATGAGGTAAATTTCTGAATCGCCTCAATAGAAGCTACCATAACCAGAATGAATACACAAATGGGGAAAATGGCCCAAGACACCAGTGAGCTCAAATTTCGTCAACAAGGCACTTTTTAGAGTGAAAATGAGCAAGCCAAGGCTGTCACGACACTTCAGAATGGTAAGACAATAGGTGAAGAGGTTCATCCTTTTACTTCTCCTTCTTCTTCTGAAAAGTGTGATGTGAGCAATGGTTTTGGGGAGGAACCAATAAGAGGATCCACCTCTTGAGAATCCCAAGCCACCTTCCCCCATGCTATTTTTGCCGCCTATCCCATTTCCTAGACCTGATGATCAATGAAGTTTCATTGGTTGTATCATTTGTACTCGGGTTTTCTGTAGAACCTGGAATTTTCGGTTTAAAGGTGTAGGCTGTCGAACTTCATATTCTGAAACAGTTGTTGATGGAGTTGATGCATTTCTTTCAAGCAAATAAGTAAGATCACAGTTTTGTGGCCAAGATCCATGAGGTCATAAAAAACTACTTTCATGGATTCCATAATAGTCTTGGTTCTATGATTAAAAACCCTATATTCACGACTACTTTAAGAGTATCCCATGAATACACACTTATCAATTTTGGAATCAAACTTTGCATGATGATCGCTATCATTCAGCAAATAGCACACACGCCAAAATACATAAAAATGCTTCACATTTTGTTTTTTGTCATTCATAATTTTATATGGTATCATGGTGCAACCCGTTCTCAAGTAGACACGGTTACTAACGTGACAAGTAGTGTTTAGGGCTTCGACCCACAAGAGTTTTGGCACATTTTAAGAACTCAACAAGACATGTGTCATCTCTTGTAATGTGCGATTATTTATTTCCGCCATTCCATTTTGTTGTGGAGTTTTGGGAGCGGAAAAATCATGAGTTATCCCTTTTGAATCGCAATAAGTGGAAAATGAGACATTTAATTTTCATATTTTGTGCATGATCTCATATAATATTTTTGATTATTAGACCATACAAGTTCATAACACGGTGGTACCAAACCTTAAATGGCCTCAAAAGTATTAGCTTTTTCTCTTAAAAATATTACACATGTATATCTAGAAAAATCATCCACACGCACAAAAAAATACTTCTTTCTACCTAGACTCTCCACTTCAATAGGATGCATGAGGTCGGTATTAATCATCTCAAGACATCTAGTGGAGGAACAATGTTGAATTCTAGGGTATGAAACTCTGGTTTGTTATCCCTTTGGGCAATGTCCACATTCACTAATATTCTTAGTGTTCAAAAAAGGTAACACGAATACACTTGTTAGATAAATCATATACTTCACATGAATACTTGTCAAACTTTGCCTGAAGATTGTCATCACACAACTAACTAATGCTAATCATATTAGCCTTAAGCCTTTCAACGTGATAATGTTATTGAGCTTATGTAAACCATCAAAATTTAAAGTACCTTTTCCAACTATCCTACCTTTTTCGCCTCCACCATAAGTGACCCTACCTCCATTGCACAACGTGTAGTTTGTCAAGTTTTCACTTGTACATGTCATGTGGCAAGAACAGCCACTATCGAAGTACCAACTATCTGTGACATGAGACTTCAAAGATGTAAAAGTAACATGACAATTTATATCAACTTTGGAAACCCTGGAAAAGTTTTGCACACGAAGTTTTAAATGTTTCAACAAATGATGTACCTGATGAGTCATATGGTACCTTATCTTGTTCTTAACACAAATTATTTTTCACTACCAGTAAATTTTTCAACATGATCGGCCCATCTTTAGTGACGAAAAGGCTTGATATGACTTGCTTCATAACATTAGTGGCACACATACCTCCTCTTCCTAGACTTAGAATGTTTCACAAACCCTTTTTGTTTTGGATAAGAACACGATGGTTTCTCCCCTTCTTTTACAAACACGGAGGGTTTGAAGCCTAATCCAGTAGTGCTTTCTTGACCTACACATAAAACATCATCCAATTTGGTCTTACCTATGTTGCATTTTGTCATTGTCCCATTTGTTTTGTCAAGAGCGGATCTAAGATGTTCATTCTCAAGGTCCATCTTTAAGAGTAAGGCCTCTAATCTTTCCAAGGACAATTTGTAAACATTAATTTTACTAAACAAGAAACGGATCTAGTTGTCCATTTCTTTCATTCAGGTGCACCTTTTTTACCAATCTGCATACAACACCTTGTATTCTTCTACCACATTCATGTTCTCGCAATTTGATTAATCATGGTGTGGATCTTTAATGCCATGAACTACATAGTTCAAACATCAAAGATCCAACAATCCGTCCTCATATGAGGCAGCAAATGAAGCTTTATTGACAACCTCATCAAAATAAATCCGTTCAGAGATCTCACGAAGAGTGTTTGTCTCTTCAAAAATAGAAAAAAATGATGATATCTCCTACACCCTCTTCTCCACCAATATCACTAATTGTGTAAACAAAATTCAAACCCATTTTACGCAAGGTGTTGGCATATTGATTTGCATAACGGCTATATCCTGAGCATGCACAACATTGAATAGGATCAAGGTTCTTACCAATAGGTTGAGAAGAGGATTTGGAAAATTTGGAATCAGAAAAATCTTGAGTTTTACTTGAATTGTCCTTTTGAAAAGTTTTATTTGATTCAACATCGGGGAGGAGGAGGATTAACAAAAACAGGAGGGATTCAAGCTAGATTTTCCTTTCAAGTGGTGTGCATTGGATCGAGATGCATATACAGATCAAGAATGCTTGAAACAAGAGTCATTTTTATTCTGACTTATATTTCTAAGAAAATTGTTGAACCTTTTTGAGATTAAAGCAATAGATTCTTCTCCAAGATCAAATTTATCAAAATCTTTGGACAATTCAAGTAACTTATTTGAAGAATCGGATAAAATAGGCAAAGCAACACCTCTATAAACACTTGAACCAACAACACTTTTACCTTTGTTTTTGTTTCTGCTGAGCAAGATTAAGCTCAAAAGATTGAAAACTCTGAGCAAGCTTATCCAATGACAATAAAGTAGTGTCACGGGTTTCTTTAATGGTAGATATTTTGATATTAAAATGTTTGGGAAGAGAATGCATCATTTTACTAACAAGTCTAGGGTTGAAAATTGAATCTCCTAAAGCTATTGACTCATTAGAAATATAATCAAGTTTTCATGATAGGACCTAATGTCCTCGTTCTCTTCCATTTTCAAATTTCCAAATCTAGTGTTCAAAAGCATCAATTTTGTTTGACGTACACTATCAGTACTGATGCAATAAATTTAACCTCGCAAGTTCCCGGGTCAACCAGAGTATAGTTGTGCAAAGACAAGGGTCTAACCAACAAGATAAGCAATGATAACATGAAATTTAACTAGCAAAGTGAACCAAATTATACTAAGGGTTTTTTGATGAACTAAATTATCAAAAAGAAAGCATAGATTTTTGGATGAAAATCAGATTTGGGGAAGTCTAGGAATTGGGATTCATTTATATCTTCTCTTATGTTCATGTACATAAAATATCAATCAAGGTCAAGGGTTCGTTCACCATTATAAAGATTGGGACGTTTGGTTCACGATTTGCAATCTTAGTATCCCGAATTGTTATACTTTCTTAGTTCCTCCATATAACAATTGTGGATCCCTTAAGAACACGAAAAAAACATGAACCTAAATCCTACCTTAACAAGGTAATGAATCAGCAAGATGTAACTATCACAAAAGATGACAAACATATGACTTATGCATTTCGGTCATACAACTCATCATACCTAGATAATCAAAACAGTCGTAGCTATTTTAACATAAAAACTTCTAGAGAAGATTCAATAAAAACACTTTTGTGATGGATAAGATAATTGATTGAATAGGAATATAAATTAGAACATTAGTTCGATACAAAGTTACCTCCAATTCCAAGAAAGATGAGTTTAGCTCATCATGAATGATGAATTACACATATGGATTGAAGAACACATGAATCACTGTTTAAGAAGGAAGAAAAGAACTAAATCAAAATTTGTTACAACCCTAGAATACTATGAAATTAGTCCCTTAATCCTTAACCACTAGGTTTACTTAATACTAGGTTTATAAGGCCATAAATCGTCATAAATTAAAAAATTGGCCTTAGTGGGATCCGGCGTAATTCAGTCGCATGGATTGCTTATGATGCGACTGCATTCGACTGTAAAGCGGTCACATTGAGATGGAGAGCTACCACATCGTGAAGCTGAATAATTTTTATGACATCCTGGATCAAATGTGATCGCATTGTAATGAGAAGCGACTGCATCAGGGAGTTTTCTTCCTTTGCTCCATGATCTTTTTGATATATGCACTATGGACCTCAAAGTCTCCAACTCAATACAAAAGCCTCAAAAATATTTCTTTGCTTCATTAAGCCCTAAAACTAACTTTACAACTAGAAACCTATATTAGTGTCTAAAATCTTGATGAATAGCTAAATCTAAGATGGAAAAACACCTAATAGATGTGTATAAAACACATCTATCAAGTACCCTCACAAATTTCTTGAAGAGTTTCCCACCCATCTTTGGCTGACAATTAGCCACTATTTTGGCCATATTAGGATCCAAAGAGCCAAGGGTAGTATACTGTGCTTTAGAGTTAACATTTGACAAAGTTCTTTCTTTGGTAGACCAATCTTTTTCATGAGTATATTTAAAATCACCAACTCTAAGACATGTCCATTCAACAAGTACAACGAGCCATGCCCTTTCATCAATTGATTTGATGTAGACACGCATCATTACTTTCCAAAGAGAGTAATTTTTATTTGTGAGAATAGGCATACGTTATGTGTAAGATCCCGATTCCCGGTTAGCATGAATTGCGTGCAATGCTCGCATTTCTTCTTTGGTTGATTGCTCGTTTGGTTTGTGAGAGAGTCTAAATGTGTATGAGAGATCACATTAAGACCAAAACACTTTTAAGAGATGTCATATAGTTGTTGACTTGCTAAAGTCAAAAGTCGTAACCCGACGATAGTCGAAATGCGACGCGATTGAGAGTTTATTCGGGTGTTGTGTTCGTGACCTCGACTTGGTCCTAGATCTTTACATGATGATTAAATAACATGTTTAGATGTGTTAGACTTCTAATTGGATGCATTCCATAAGTCTCGTGAAGTTTTGACGCCTCGAGAATAGCAATTCTCCTTATCGCGTAGTTTGAGGTTTAGCCGGGCGATCGACTCGTCTTTCGGGAACTTATTTCCCCTATCTGTTGTTCCTTATCTGGGAGGCATTCAGGACTATTTTTTAGCCCTAATAGGTGTTTACAATTATGGGTTATTACCCGTCGGTTTGTGGTTTCATTCGACGTTTCGATAGCATGTTGTTACGGCTTGCGTCGGTTTTGCCCTTGTAACGACCCGACCCGGATTCCAACACGAAATCCCAAGGTCGTGCCGCTGGAACTAACTTAATAAGAGGACAAGCACTTGATAAACAGTAGTGCTAGTCAAACAGTCGAGCAAACTCGCTCTTAAACATGAACATAACGCCGCACTAAAATACGGTAATTAAAAAAATTGAATCAGCGGAAGCAATATAAGAAAAGAAGTCCCAAGCTATGAAGCTCAACGATAATGAAACCAAGAGAGACATTATCTCTCAAAGGAGGAAACAAAACTCGCGTGCCGCAACATTGCAGACGCTGAACAAACCATCGGCACTCCAGGCCGACGTTTCAACAAAGAACCAACCTGATATCAATTACCCAACGGCTAAAGCATACCGGGGTCAACCAACAACTATAATAAGTAAGATAAATAAATGCCCCAAAGCTATATGTTCCCGGGAGACAACTGAAATAAATAGGAAACCACGAACAAGGCACGACACAACACGTCGGCCCAAGAAAGAACTAACACAAATACCCAAGTATATACCCGACTGTAAAGTCTAAATAACTTTACAAAATATCGATCTCACAAGAATAGCAAAGTACATGATATCAATGACAATGCTAAAAGGAACAGGACTCCACAAGTTGCTACTCGGGAGAGTTAGCTGCTACAAACACGAACCACACGATCTAATCTTGATCTATCGATCTGCGCGCAAATGATCACGATCTACTCGGTCTCAACGCGGCTACCAATTGGTCGCAACTAGAAAACAAAGTACGAATGAGTCATAATGACCCAATACGCTACTACAAGAGATATGTAACATATAATTATGTAACATAAAAATATACATCATTCCATTTTACGAATGACAGAAAAACCCGTGAAGAGGCGTCGTATCATTTAGACACTCCACAAGATATTCACTTCTTCTCACTTACTAAACCGTCCAAATGAACAGGTATAATTCCCTGCTCAAACACAAATCAAATGAATTAGAAGGTAGTTCCCACAAAACATCATATGCAAGTATATATATATCATCATATATACTAATCAAGCTATTCATATAATCATCACGTGTGGGTGCATATTTATATATATACACCTATATCAATATGCATATCTCTATATATACATGTCAAATCTCTCATAAATATCTCATATATAAGTATGTATATCTCTACATATACATATCAAATCTCTCATACAATCATCATGTATAAGTGTGCATATATATATATATATACACATCAAATCTCTCATATAACATCAGCCCATACAAACATGGTCAATAAGATCTCATGTTCAACTAACACTTTGTTATCACATAAGTGCTCATAGTAAGCCACATAAAGGATAGAGAAGATACCAAATCACTGTCGTCGTATTGCTCCTGCAATCACAACTGTTAATCATATCGTGCCAGTGATACCCGTGTTCAGGTATCAAAGTACCGAGCTCTCTACTCGGGAAAATAGCCCTAGCCAATGTGCTCAATTGGTTACGACAAAGGGGCTACTTCCCCACTGTAGCTAGCAGTGGAGGTGTGTGTGAAACCCGAATCCGGTATGGCGATACATTACAATCACGAATCCCATAATTCGTGAAGGCAATGCATCGTCCCACCATCATCATGAAAACTCAAGTAATGCCAGCTGGACTTATATGCAATGCACAAGTAGATGTTTACTTGCTAATTCTCAAGTAGATATAATGACCTACTAAACTCATACGACTATGCACATTG
The DNA here is from genome assembly GCA_013146195.2 of Codonopsis lanceolata. NCBI lineage: Eukaryota > Viridiplantae > Streptophyta > Magnoliopsida > Asterales > Campanulaceae > Codonopsis > Codonopsis lanceolata. The sequence goes on from CM028381.1 coordinate 64,308,432, forward strand.
TTACATAAATCACAAAACCACAATAGGAACTCATTTCATTTAAGTCTCTAAATCATAAGTGCCAAGTTTGTTCACTCTATTCAATTCAAGTCCCAAAAGCTAGTAATCTAGTCAACTGGAATATAATTGTCATAGGATCTCACCACGATCCTCGTAAGGTTCAATTGTTCCTTAACTCGACTCCGTTGAGTCTTTACTACAATTCCAACCAAATAGAGTTTGAACACTATATGTGTCCCAAGACTCTTTTCTATGTTCTTGTTTGAGGCATAGCAAGGTTCTCATTCCATTTAGGAATCTTAGTTCAAGTCTCAAGTCAATTATATAAGGGAAGCCCAAGTTGATTATTGTGAAATCAAGCTTAGTTCAATTTTGATTCATAATTCCACTTAATAGTAGAATCCAAGTTCACCACAATTCATTAAGCGTAGAGCAGATCGGCACGAAGGCAAATACATTCAATATGCTCATAAGTCATATCATAGAAACACATAGAAGAATCAATTCTTGACAAGGTAGGAAATCATGCCTTTGGTCATAATATAAAATATACAATATTCCATATTCACCTATGAAATTCAACAGAGTCACAACTTAACCATCAGTCCATTAAGTACTATCCAAGACTACTCCGTTAGTCTCGGATCATGAAGCCATTTACTAAACTCTTCCTAGAGTAGTAACTCATTCAATAACACAAAAGTCGATGGTAGTCAAAGACTTAAGCAACACTAGAGCGGTAATAACCCGTAAGGTCAAACCATACCGGTGAGTCTTAGATAACAACATGGCCATCCTAGCGACTTATACAAGTAGACTCCATGTATAGAGTACTAAGAAAGCCCCAATCCAAATCTTCGCATAGAATAGTCCTCAAATTCATTATTCAACAAGTAGGTGTTTTTACTCATTAAAGACTCAAGTAGGAATTCGACAAGAGCGAATTCAACCTGTCAAGTAGATACATCAATCTACAACATGCTCTCAATTGTGCATTTGCTTCACACAATCACATAAACCACATAAGAACTCGATTGAGTCTTATAATCACTCATATCAAACATGCCCTTCAATCCATCCCAAAGTCACGTAAGCTAATATATTAGTCCAACGCACTACAAACGTCGTAAGGATTGAATGTGGAGTCGGTATTGTTCATAACTCCCAAATTTCAACTCCGGTGAGTTTTACTAAAATTCAACCAAGTAGAGCATTGATACTATATGTATCACATTGCCCTTTTCTAAGTTCTCCGTTCATTTAGAACTCGATAACTAAGCCGTTCATGTTCTTAAACTAGCCTTAAACACAATCCCGAGTTTCAAACCCTAGAATCGGAGATTTTGTTAAACCTTGAATTGAAACATAATCTTTCACAAGAGTTGTTCCTAAGCTCATTATAAACAACATTCATGCTTTACAAAATTTCAAAATCACAACTTCATAGAGAATTCATGAAATTCTACACATATTTCAAAGGTTGAATTGGAGGATTTCTCTTCACAAAATGTGTTCACAATCATTAATAGAACAACTATAATGAAGGGGTCATGCTATTTTATTGAACATGAAAATTTCAGGGATTTCTCAACGTACCTTAGTCCTATGATTAATGGAGGAAAGGTTGATTAAAGAGAGGATTGTTGTAGAGATGATCGAGGGCTTCGATTTGGCGGTCTCGGTTCGTCGATCGGACCACCGGATCTCCGGGAAATGGTCTCTCAAGTTTGTGAGACCTCCATGGACGAATTTTGAAGCTTAGCCTCTGAAGTTCAGCTTGTTTGATGATCAAAAATGGCTGAAGGATGAATAAATGGCTTATATACCTCCCTAGAAGACCCCAATCCATGTGATGGATGTTAAATGGCCTCTCATTGGCCAAGGCATGTGAGCCATTGATAAACAAATGATCAAAGGCTCAAAAGGGTTGTAAAACAAGTCAACAAAGGTGGCTGAGACTCACTTAGGTCGGCCAAGGGCAAGGGGTTAAGGGTCAATAGCCAAAACCCACTCAAAACTCACAAATGCAGAAAACTGAACAACAGACAGTCAATCTTGTAAAATCGACCAAAAATAGATCACACCTCCAAATGAGATTATTATTGATTTTTATGAAACTAGACTCTTTAAAATATAGTTTAGCCTTTTAAATTACTCAATTTGGACTTATATTCATCAAAATATGGCTACTACAAGTTCAAGTACAGAAGCTGATTTCCTGAAAACAGAATTCTGGCACAGCCGTAAGTCAAGACCTAAATGAGGTACTTATACACATTGGAAAAATACCATATTTTACAGGGAGTATCCTACCATATGTAGGTAGAACATAATAAATTTTTAGAAAATTATATTTAGTAGATTGGTACCACAATTTTCCCGAAGTTTACCCAAAAACAGGACTGAATCTGTGAAGTAATAAGTTGGTCATCTTATTTCCAAATGCAACAAGTCTATGAACAATGATTATGCAAGCATGGGAAATACTAGTACACATGGTTTAGAACTTAAATGAACTTCTCACAAGTTTAAAGCACAAACAATACAAGCAACGAAGGCAATCCCGAGAAACCCTAAGGCTCAAACGAAGCAACAATGCTTCTAAACTCTCAACCAAGCATACAACAACTAAGATGAACATTGTAAATCTTATATGCAAGGTACTAAGACTCCAATGAGACTTATTTAGGTGCTATCATGTTAAGATAAACACTCAACGCATTAACAACAAAGCATGCAACACGAGAAAGTCAAATACACGAAGGTTCGGGGTCTTACAGCCCTGGATTGTTTCGGGTGTTGTTTATGGGAGTTTAGACTTACTTTTAAAGTGGTTTGAGACTTGATTGTTTTGGTTATTGTTTGGAGGTTATTAAGGTTGGATTGCAGACCATTTTTGGCTTGGAAGGACTCAAGGTTGCATACGGGAGAGTCCGGGACCGAGCAAGGAAGCAACAAAGGCCGGGAAAGGGCAGGAAGAAGTGAGGCACCCGCCTCATGTGAGTCCATGCGCCCGCCTCAAGTCCTGGGGCAGATTACGGGATTTTCAATCCCTTTACGTACTGTCCGAATTTTTCCCCCCTAAACCCAAATTAAACCTAACCTAAACCCTTCTACTTAGCCTAAACTTGTCCTAAACATCTATTAGGGGTTTAGAGGTTGATTAGTGAGTTGATTAAGGAGAATTAATCCCCCATATAAAATCAAAACTCACGCATTCCACTAGTCGGCCAAAACAGATACGACTTCAGCCCTTTTGCGATTTCTGCGAGAACTCAACAGGAGACTTGAGAGGGAGCTTGGGAGTGCAATTTCTAGGGTTTTGAAGGGCTTGAGCTTGGAAGCCATTGCTAGGAGTCTTCTTCCCCCATTCTACCTGCAAGATTGAAGAGAAGGTTGAAGAAGAACAACCCCATCTCTAGGTTTCGGGCTTGACAGTTTGTGAGGGCTGAATTTGGTAAGTTTCTACCTCTCTTCCTTTTCTTTTTGGCTCCATTGACCCTAGGGAAACAATCATCCTTGCTATGTGAGGTCAATGGAAGCAATTTCTAGGGTTGCTAGAGATGCCATGAACCCTAGGATTTCAAATGTTGATTAGTTTGGATGAACCTATGTGAGACCATGATTTATATGAAATTCATGTGTTAAATGGCCTATTAAGCTTGGCTATGTGAATGATTCATGGGTATTGAGTTTGATTGATAGAGATACTTGGAAGGGGATTTTGCCCAAAAATGTGTTTTGGCTTGTTAACATGTTGGTAAATATGATTATTATGCTAGATATGTCTAGTAGAATATATTAGACCATGTTGTGTGATTAAATCACATTTTTGAGAATATGATTGGTAAGGTGAGCTAAATGAAGTTGTGCTCAAATTGATGAATTTGTTCTATGTTGCTTTAATAAAGGGTTTGTTGAGTTTATGTGAGTTTAATGAACTTGGGAAGATGACTATTGATGATGGTTATGAACATAGGGTATATTGAGACTCATGGCTTCTATGCCCTAAAATTTTGGAAAGGGTAGATTGGACTCAACGGAGTCATTATAAGTTCGATTATGTGCTAAATGAACTTGAGTTGAAATCCTACGACGATCGGATTTCGTTTGATTAATGAAGTGAAACATATAACTTCCAACCTTTAAATGGGTTATGATTGTAATGTGTTGTGGAGATTTTAGTCTTGGGAATTAAGCTCGAATGATTATTGGGAATTGTTTGTAAACCTTAATGAATTATTTCGGTGTGGAGTTATGAAACACATAAAGAATGAATTGTGTTAGTAAGACTCAACGGAGTCGTTATAAGGCCAATAAAATGAATAAAAGCCTTGGGTTGAACCCTACAATGTTGGGTTTGTTTGAGTTATGTTTGTGCGCACCGGGTTTGGTTTGTATCTAATTGAGACACTTATGTCGTGGAAACTTATTAGAAATATATTTTAAGCATGCTTGTTAAAGCATGGGACATTAGAGACCCACGGATGGTCACGAGAATATTTAAGAGAAGATTAAGAAAGAATTCTCTTCTTAAGGATTTTGGTTGCGTGCTTATAAAAGCACTTGTGAGAAGTGACTACGGAGTAGTCATGTTGTTCTCGAGCATGGATTTGATGATGTCGATCATGTATGACGATTAGGACTATGATTGAGTCCGGTGTACTTAAAATAAAAGACTAAAATAATAAGTCTTGAATTGTGGATATTTTGAGACTAGCGTAGTAGTCTTTGGTTTGATTTAAGTTGAGGATTATGGAAGACCTCACATTATGTTTTATTAAGCTTGTATGCTATACTTGACTGGGTTGATGACTTGAGGAATAATAAGTACCTCAATATGTTGTTTTTAAACTAAACTTGTAAGTTAGTTAAACACATTGGTTATATGCAAATATATGCATTGTTCTTGATAGTTGGTAGAGCATTATGTCCTACTTGATTATATGCAAATATGTTCATGGATTATGGAATTTCATGGAGCATTATGCCCTATTTGTTTATATGCAAATATATGCATGGTTTATGAGATTTCGTAGAACATTATGTCCTACGTAGTTATATGCAATTATGTGCATGGTTTTTATGAGTTGTTGTAGAGCATTATGACCTACATGATTTAATGAGCCCGATAATAATGATTTTGGTCTCATTGGTTTATACAAGTAAATATCTACTTGATCGATTGGTTTAAAGTCCAGCTGGCGGGTTTTGGTTGTCGTGTCGGCAATGGGACGATTCATAGTCTTTGGAAACAATCGCTATGAATCGTTGCATTGGGTCCTTTTTCTCCTCACTATTTGGCCAATAGTGGGATGTGGTCTCGAGAGAGAGCCATCTAGCCTACTTTCGAGCTCTCATTTCTCATCCGGAGACTGGATGAATGTAACGAGTACTCATTAAGGGAAACTGATGAGTTATGATTATTGGGGAGGAAACCCCAGGGTATGATTGATTGGGTGTTGAGCCCGGATCTTGGTTTGAGATGGAATCTCATGGTAAGCTTGGTTGGGTGTTGGACCCGGTTTTGTTTGTAACGGTTCGATTTACGTTTACTGTTACACATGTTATTTATGAGCATTTATATGAAAGATAATATGCTACATGATTTATGTGAGTTTATGTGCTTTAAGAATTAAGTACATGTTTCTTGTTGGTATACTAGCATGATACCATGATTTTTATATGATTGCACATTATGCCATGCCATGTCATAATATGCCATACGTTGCATTTAGAAACTTACTAGGTCATTATGACTCACTCCGTGTGATTGTTTTCCCTAGTGTGTGCAGTGATCCCGTTGTAATGCGGCCGGATAACGACTTCTAGCAGGTGGTCTTCCAAGCCATAAGCTTGGAGTTATTTATTATTATTGTTGTTATTTATTTGTGAGGCTCGAATGTAAAGTTATGTAGACTTTACTTGGGTAGATTGTAGTATTATGTTATGGTTGTGTATTTGGGAGCCGGTTGTATAGTCGAGCCTTTGTATCCTTAGAAATTATTTCCGTTGTCATTTCGAGCATGTGTGGCTTGTTGATCTAGCTTGTATTATTATTGTTCCTACCTCCGACAGTTTTAGTCGTGAGATTTGGTTGGTGGTTTAGCATTGATTATATTGTTATGGTTAAATTGTTTCTCCGGCATGTTGTAGCCGTTGAGTGGTGTTTATCAGGTTGGGATTTTGTCTGTTGCCGGCCTTGGTTGCCGATGGTTTGTTGTGCGTGTCCAATGTTGCGTCACGCGCGTCAAATTTTTGGGCCGAGAGATTTACCATCTCTTTGGTTGTTTATATTTAGGAGCTTGTTAGCTCGGGTCCCATTTTAGTTTAGCTTCCGCAGGTTTTAGTTTTTGTTATCCTGTATCGCCGTTATGGCTTTATCTTCTTGTCTTGAGCTCGTTGGCTCATCTGTTGACTCGCACCATTATGCTTAGCAGGTGCTTGTCTGTCTCTTAGTTTGCCCTGATGGCACGACCTTGGGATCTCGTATTGAGATCCGGAATTCGAATCACGATTAATATCGAGCTATTGGTTAGCTATTTTGCCAGGATAGGTTCCTTGGCCTGGTTGGGTTGGGTTTATTGTTGAGATTTTTAACGTCGAGTGTTCCTTGTAGGTATATTATGTCAGGAGCTTGGCGTGGAGCTAGTTCTAGCAGACCTCGTTCGAGTACCGTTCGTGGTAATGAGAGAGGGGAAAACGTTAATGATCCTCGTGTGACTCCTCAACAAATGTTTAGAAGGGAGAATGATTCCACTATACTTGGGAGATTCTTGAAGTTAGAACACGAGGGCTTCGATGGAGGCCAGATGCTTCTAAGCAGAGCATTGGTTAGAAAGCATGGAAAAGATCTTTGAAGTTATGGGTTGTACGTCAGAAGAGATGGTGACCCTAGTAATGTTTAAGTTGAATGGTGCGGCTGACCATTGGTGGCATGTGTTACGAGATAGTTGGAGACACTATGGAGTGCCTCAAATGTGGGAAAATTTCATAATGGAGTTTAGGGAGCACGGTTTATTCCGGTAGTTCGGGAAAGAAGAGAAATGGAATTTATTGCGCTAGAACAAGGAGATATGGCGTGGCTCGGTATTCGGCGAAGTTCACGAGTTGGCTCGTTCTTGTGGTTACTTAGTACCGGATGAGGCTAAGAAGACCCACCGGTTTGTAAAGGCCTAAAGATGAAGTATCGTAGGCGGCTTATTCCCTACGGACTCACAGTGCCGAGATCTTTGTGGATCGTGCTTATGCGATGGAGTTAGACTTCGAGGAGTATGCTCAAAAGAGAACCTCGAGAGCTATTAAGAGCGATGATAATATTGGGGGGCAAGTAGCACCTCAGAGAGTTAATCAAGGAATCACACGTACTGGTAGACAGAGTGATGTTCCTACCTCTAGTCGGAGACGGCGAGGCGGTGAGTTGATATGTAATTTTTGTTTGAGGAGGATATGCGAGAAACAGATGTTGGGGCAAAGGCGAGGAAAGTGCTTTGCTTGTGGTGGTGATCATGTTCGTAAGGATTGCCCGAAGATGAGAGTTAATCAGTTTGGGAGTACCAGTCGACAATCTGGTGGCTCCAAGAGAGATGGTGATGGTCGGCCTAGAGTTTGAGGTCGTGTGCGTGTGGCGGTCGGCCATTGCGGAGTTTTGAAACCTATCCGAATAGGAAGGTACGTTCTCGTATATATATTATACCGTTGCTACTATTATTGTTATTATGAGTACACGTCTTATCGGTAGCTCATGTGCATTCATACATACATTACATGGTGTATTGCATATTATTGGTTAATTGCTTGATTGGGGATAAAGCCCCAATGTGGTGTTGGTATGTGATATTGTTTGATCTGTGAATTACCGGTAGGCAATCACACATGGTTTGTGGATTCTTGTGTAGTCTATGTATTTATAGGACTATCCTATATATAAAGAGCATTGAGGATGAATTTATGTTACGACGATAGTAACTAATGGTTTTATGGGGTTACAGTTTTGTAGTCCTATATTAAGAGCCGGGGTATAAATATTTGTATATATATGTATATATATATATGAAGCATGAATTGTATGATGTTACTTATTGATTTGATATGATACTGGTATATCCTATGGGGATATGTTTAAGGTGATGAATAGTATACACTTATAATATTGTTTATGAATACTATGCGAGTAGGATACACTCGATAAGTGCGAAAGTTAAGTGTTGCGATCTATGGGTTGATTTTAGTGCGTGAACAAGTATGATGTTTCACTGCAATTTTGTTGAAGTTTTGGTGTTTTGGGAACGTAAGAATATGTGTCGGTTGTAGTCTTGGTCTAGAGCTGAAGAAAGGTTGGAATTGTGGAGTATAGACGTTACGACTACTAGTAGCCGAGTCGGTACGTGGTGACTTCTAGCGAGTTTTCATGGTTGTGTACTACGTGCACGAATTTTGTGGTAAATATGATTGTTGTTTGTCAAGGTAATAGACCTTGTTATTTGACTTGATTTTATTCAGTTATGTGCATTAGTTGTAGGGAACACCTACTTGATACATCTACATTGTGGTATCTTAAATTCTCATTCCATAATTATTATCTCCTGCTCATTCATTTCATTAGCATAGGAGACTATTGAAGGATGCTTAAAACTTTTAATCATGAACCTTCGCATCCTTGCAACGAAAAGCTTTTGAAATCCAATTTAGCCGGTACCCTAAATTGGTGATCAAAAGAGGTTCGTTGTTGGACTAGGATTGGTATGAATTGTGGTAGAAATTGACTATACCCGTTACCAAATGGAATGGACATAAATGGAAAGAATTTTCAAAACATTTCATTGTTGTGCTCTTATGTGTTTTTACCCGCGATAGGGAGATCGCGAGTATTACTTGTGTAGCTTGAAATGTCAACTTGATTGCCTCCGATTTGGTTGAGAATTGCTCTATAGGCAATTATTACTCCTTGTGAGTTAAGGTCTGTTACGCACGAATTTTATGATGTGCCCCGAGACAAATAGTTTCGGTAATTGAATGTTTATGGTATGCTTGAACTTGTTTTCATGTTTAACTTTGGAGTTGTGTACGAGATTGGTTAGTATTGTTCGTATGTGTTTTCGCGACTCGAATATGAGTCATATTATTTCCGATCTATAGGGAGTTTAATGTTGTTGTGCCTATTGAAAGGTCTTGAAACCTGAGTTTGGGATCACGGCAGTTTGATCCTCATATACTTGGTTTGGTCATTGTGATGGTAGACTCGGAGACTGAGTCTAGGTTTATGGTTTTGAGCATCGAGTGTTCACTCGGGATTGTGAGACACCGTAGTGGTGTCTGGGTATTCGATGTTGAGGCGATGACCTAGCATTGGTTTGAGATACGGTATGGAATTCGGGACGAATTCTTTTTAAGGGGGAGAGGATGTAAGATCCTGATTCCCGATTAGCGTGAATTGCGTGCAATGCTCGCATTTCTTCTTTGGTTGATTGCTCGTTTGGTTTGTGAGAGAGTCTAAATGTGTATGAGAGATCACATTAAGACCAAAACACTTTTAAGAGATGTCATATAGTTGTTGACTTGCTAAAGTCAAAAGTCGTAACCCGACGATAGTCGAAATGCGACGCGATTGAGAGTTTATTCGGGTGTTGTGTTCGTGACCTCGACTTGTTCCTAGATCTTTACATGATGATTAAATAACATGTTTAGATGTGTTAGACTTCTAATTGGATGCATTCCATAAGTCTCGTGAAGTTTTGACGCCTCGAGAATAGCAATTCTCCTTATCGCGTAGTTTGAGGTTTAGCCGGGTGATCGACTCGTCTTTCGGGAGCTTATTTCCCCTATTTGCTGTTCCTTATCTGGGAGGCATTCAGGACTATTTTGTAGCCCTAATAGGTGTTTACAGTTATGGGTTATTACCCGTCGGTTTGTAGTTTCATTCGACGTTTCGATAGCAAGTTGTTACGGCTTGCGTCGGTTTTGCCCCGGATTGTTTCGGGTGTTGTTTATGGGAGTTTAGACTTACTTTTAAAGTGGTTTGAGACTTGATTGTTTTGGTTATTGTTTGGAGGTTATTAAGGTTGGATTGTAGACCATTTTTGGCTTGGAAGGACTCAAGGTTGCATACGGGAGAGTCCGGGACCGAGCAAGGAAGCAACAAAGCCCGGGAAAGGGCATGCAGAAGTGAGGCGCCCGCCTCATGTGAGTCCATGCGCCCGCCACAAGTCCTGGGGCAGATTACGGGATTTTCAATCCCTTTACGCACTGTCCGAATTTTACCCCCCTAAACCCAAATTAAACCTAACCTAAACCCTTCTACTTAGCCTAAACTTGTCCTAAACATCTATTAGGGGTTTAGAGGTTGATTAGTGAATTGATTAAGGAGAATTAATCCCCCATATAAAATCAAAACTCACGCATTCCACTAGTCGGCCAAAACAGATACGACTTCAGCCCTTTTGCGATTTCTGCGAGAACTCAACAGGAGACTTGAGAGGGAGCTTGGGAGTGCAATTTCTAGGGTTTTGAAGGGCTTGAGCTTGGAAGCCATTGCTAGGAGTCTTCTTCCCCCATTCTACCTGCAAGATTGAAGAGAAGGTTGAAGAAGAACAACCCCATCTCTAGGTTTCGGGCTTGACAGTTTGTGAGGGCTGAATTGGGTAAGTTTCTACCTCTCTTCCTTTTCTTTTTGGCTCCATTGACCCTAGGGAAACAATCATCCTTGCTATGTGAGGTCAATGGAAGCAATTTCTAGGGTTGCTAGAGATGCCATGAACCCTAGGATTTCAAATGTTGATTAGTTTGGATGAACCTATGTGAGACCATGATTTATATGAAATTCATGTGTTCAATGGCCTATTAAGCTTGGCTATGTGAATGATTCATGGGTATTGAGTTTTATTGATAGAGATACTTGGAAGGGGATTTTGCCCAAAAATGTGTTTTGGCTTGTTAACATGTTGGTAAACATGATTATTATGCTAGATATGTCTAGTAGAATATATTAGACCATGTTGTGTGATTAAATCACATTTTTCAGAATATGATTGGTAAGGTGAGCTAAATGAAGTTGTGCTCAAATTGATGAATTTGTTCTATGTTGCTTTAATAAAGGTTTTCTTGAGTTTATGTGAGTTTAATGAACGTGGGAAGATGACTATTGATGATGGTTATGAACATAGGGTATATTGAGACTCATGGCTTCTATGCCCTAAAATTTTAGAAAGGGTAGATTGGACTCAACGGAGTCATTATAAGTTCGATTATGTGCTAAATGAACTTGAGTTGAAATCCTACGACGATCGGATTTCGTTTGATTAATGAAGTGAAACATATAACTTCCAACCTTTAAATGGGTTATGATTGTGATGTGTTGTGGAGATTTTAGTCTTGGGAATTAAGCCCGAATGATTATTGGGAATTGTTTGTAAACCTTAATGAATTATTTCGGTGTGGAGTTATGAAACACATAAAGAATGAAATGTGTTAGTAAGACTCAACGGAGTCGTTATAAGGCCAATAAAATGAATAAAAGCCTTGGGTTGAACCCTACAATGTTGGGTTTGTTTGAGTTATGTTTGTGCGCACCGGGTTTGGTTTGTATCTAATTGAGACACTTATGTCATGGAAACTTATTAGAAATATATTTTAAGCATGCTTGTTAAAGCATGGGACATTAGAGACCCACGGATGGTCACGAGAATATTTAAGAGAAGATTAAGAAAGAATTCTCTTCTTAAGGATTTTGGTTGCGTGCTTATAAAAGCACTTGTGAAGTGACTACGGAGTAGTCATGTTGTCGAGCATGGATTTGATGATGTCGATCATGTATGACGATTAGGACTATGATTGAGTCCGGTGTACTTAAAATAAAAGACTAAAATAATAAGTCTTGAATTGTGGATATTTTGAGACTAGCGTAGTAGTCTTTGGTTTGATTTAAGTTGAGGATTATGGAAGACCTCACATTATGTTTTATTAAGCTTGTATGCTATACTTGACTGGGTTGATGACTTGAGGAATAATAATTACCTCAATATGTTGTTTTTAAACTAAACTTGTAAGTTAGTTAAACACATTGGTTATATGCAAATATATGCATTGTTCTTGATAGTTGGTAGAGCATTATGTCCTACTTGATTATATGCAAATATGTGCATGGATTATGGAATTTCATGGAGCATTATGCCCTATTTGTTTATATGCAAATATATGCATGGTTTATGAGATTTCGTAGAACATTATGTCCTACGTAGTTATATGCAATTATGTGCATGGTTTTTATGAGTTGTTGTAGAGCATTATGACCTACATGATTTAATGAGCCCGATAATAATGATTTTGGTCTCATTGGTTTATACAAGTAAATATCTACTTGATCGATTGGTTTAAAGTCCAGCTGGCGGGTTTTGGTTGTCGTGTCGGCAATGGGACGATTCATAGTCTTTGGAAACAATCGCTATGAATCGTTGCATTGGGTCCTTTTTCTCCTCACTATTTGGCCAATAGTGGGATGTGGTCTCGAGAGAGAGCCATCTAGCCTACTTTCGAGCTCCCATTTCTCATCAGGAGGCGGATGAATGTAACAGTACTCATTAAGGGAAACTGATGAGTTATGATTATTGGGGAGGAAACCCCAGGGTATGATTGATTGGGTGTTGAGCCCGGATCTTGGTTTGAGATGGAATCTCATGGTAAGCTTGGTTGGGTGTTGGACCCGGTTTTGTTTGTAACGGTTCGATTTACGTTTACTGTTACACATGTTATTTATGAGCATTTATATGAAAGATAATATGCTACATGATTTATGTGAGTTTATGTGCTTTAAGAATTAAGTACATGTTTCTTGTTGGTATACTAGCATGATACCATGATTTTTATATGATTGCACATTATGCCATGCCATGTCATAATATGCCATACGTTGCATTTAGAAACTTACTGGGTCATTATGACTCACTGCAGTGTGATTGTTTTCCCTAGTGTGTGCGTGATCTGTTGAATGCAGCAAGCTTGGCCGGATAACGACTTCTAGCAGGTGGTCTTCCAAGCCAAGCTTGGAGTTATTATTATTATTGTTGTTATTTATTTGTGAGGCTCGAATGTAAAGTTATGTAGACTTTACTTGGGTAGATTGTAGTATTATGTTATGGTTGTGTATTTGGGAGCCGGTTGTATAGCCGAGCCTTTGTATCCTTAGAAATTATTTCCATTGTCGTTTCGAGCATGTGTGGCTCGTTGATCTAGCTTGTATTATTATTGTTCCTACCTCCGACAGTTTTAGTCGTGAGATTTGGTTGGTGGTTTAGCATTGATTATATTGTTATGGTTAAATTGTTCCTCCGGCATGTTGTAGCCGTTGAGTGGTGTTTATCAGGTTGGGATTTTGTCTGTTGCCGGCCTTGGTTGCCGATGGTTTGTTGTGCGTGTCTAATGTTGCGTCACGCGCGTCAAATTTTTGGGCCGAGAGATTTACCATCTCTTTGGTTGTTTATATTTAGGAGCTTGTTAGCTCGGGTCCCATTTTAGTTTAGCTTCCGCAGTTTTAGTTTTATTATCCTCAGACGCCGTTATGGCTTTATTCTTTGTCTTGAGCTTGTTGGCTCATCTTTTGACTCGCACCATTATGCTTAGAAGTGCTTGTCTGTCTCTTAGTTTGCCTCGATGGCACGACCTTAGGATCTCGTTTGAGATCCGGTCGGGTCGTCACAGCAGATCCATCATAGCGCTTCCAGAAGCAGCAGCGACTTAGTAAGGCTAAGTGTAGACTCTGATACCAATTGAAAGGCTCATTGTAACAAGGATTCAGAAAATAACCTAAACTGATTCAATCACGGATGATGCTTCCG
>CM028381.1:64322360-64379021 GCA_013146195.2 Codonopsis lanceolata
CGGCGCAGCAATGCTTTCACCGGACCCCTCATGTCTTCAACCGCCCATGCAAACACATCCAAAGCCGCTTCTTCAACAGCTCAATCAATCTTGCCCGAAGGCCGAGGCATGGCCTTCCCAATTTTAATTTTTTGCTCCTGATATGCGTGATTGATGATGATTTCTTCTAGCTCTCCTGGTTGAATATCGGGCTCATCCCGACTCGCAGTGTCCACTCAATATCTGTGGTTTAGTGGGCGCTTCCTCAAGGTCTGCGGCCCTGGGCCGAAGTTTCTGGCTGGAGCGTGTTCTTGTTTGCTTGGGAGGCTCTATATCCATGGGCTCTGGCCGCTTCATGTGTTCCCTGAGCTCAATGTTGATGTGAAACGGCCGTAGGCTCACGGAGAGCACGGACTTGATCGGGAAGGTCCACATCGGCTTAGGAATCAGATTTGATCGATCGGGAATGTCCACAATCGCTGCTTTTTTCTTCGAGTCTCCCTGACATACTCCCACATTGCTGGGCTTGCAGTTGAGGATCCCCACTCCATTTCTCAGATAGAACTTGGCTTTTCGGTGGGGAATGGAGGTGACCATCCGAATTTGGCCATCGCCGGAGCACCTAAAAATACGCTTGTATGCCGATTTAGGGTCGACAAGAATGTGATCATCTCAATCCGCTTGGGGCCCCATCACCCATGAATACCTCCACTGATCGTGCCTTTAACTCCCCACTGGTGATTGGTAAAGCCTTCAAGCTTTCCCAAATACGGCTTTAACATGGTATCCTGAACTCCAACTCAAGCAGAATAGTACATGATGTCCTCCGAGACGCCCTCAGATTCAAAGAAAACTCGTGAACCCGCCAGCTTGTTGCGACGAGGCAGAAATGACCGAGGTCGCTCTGATGCCAATGGAGTGCCATAGCTGGCCGCGAGAAAAACATATGCTTTGCCTCGCTCCCGGCTGGGGATAAGCCGGGCGCGCTCGACAAAGGAATATATATGTGTTTCAGAGGTTGTGTTGGGCGGGGAGCTCCTCGAATCATATTTATCACCCCGAATTTGAGGGCACAGCGCCTCTTCCTCTTAGGGGTCTCCTTGATTATTGTTGGCATTGTTTCGCCATACAGTCTTTCTTGAGCGGTCTAGCTTGCGCGTTGATGACTTTTTGAATCTCTTTTCAACACCTTACCCTACATTGGTGTGGCGGTGCCATGGTGGTATTCCGCGATTATTTTTGTGTTGTCTGAGGTATACTCGAGCTCGGGATCAGAGGATAGGGGATAGGCGGGGCATCTCCCACCGGGCATGATATCTTCATGCGTCGTGTTTAACGAGAATGGTAAACCGAGATTCTCTCGAACAACCTTTGCAGGGGTGGATGATTTCCTCCTATCCTTGCTCGAGCGGCGGTGGCCCTCCGGGCTCTGGTCAGCTGGCGAGGCCGAGCTGCCATGAGCCTTGTCCTTGCCTTTGGCTTTATCGCTTTGACTTTGGCGGCTCTGGTCGAGCAAAATAGATGAGGAGTTCGCAGACAACTCTGCCTTAGAAGCCCCGGGTTCATAGCTAGCATGGTCTTCATTGATTATTTTACTGCCCTCATGTTGTTTAGATAGCAAAATGTTATCTCCGGGTCACTGGTCGCGGTCACCTGTTCGAGCATCTCCTCGAACCTTTTCAGGTAACTGCTGTAGGATTCGGTATCTCCTTGCTTGATCTTAGCAAGGTCGAAACGATTCTTCGGGGTTGGGCCTGCATTGCCGAATTCTTCCAGAAACTTTTCTCGGAGCACTGCCCAGCTCCCAATGGTTCCTCGGGGAACTCTGCCCAACCAGGCTTGCGCCTTTCCCTGAAGGGCTCCCTCGAATGCCCGCATTTTCAAGGCTTCAATATCTGTGACCATCCGAATTTGTGCCTCGAATGATCGGAGCCAATCGCTTGCCCGCGTCTTCCCAAAATATTTGTCAAATTGTGGGAAGATGATCCCTTGTGCGGGTGGCGCATTTTCAATCTCTGGAGTGAAAGGGCTGCCCTCCAGCGGCTTAGTAGCGCCATAACCGGGCTTGGCCACGGCTAGGCTTGCCATTTGTTTTGCCATGTCCCTTTTCATGGCCTCCATCTTCTCGGACAGCCGCTTCTCTACGTCTTCCGTCAGCTTCGAAGAATGGGCGGGGTCCGAGGCATCGCCACGCACATGCGGGCAAAAGGTGGGCGCGCAGGAGGACCCAACCTCCTGGGTGATGCGGGCTTTATACTTTGGCCGCTGTGCTTCAGCCTCTACGCATTCCCGCTCTCTACGGCGGCCATGACTCTCCTCTCGGGCATAGTGCTCATGATGGTGGTGGCGCCGGTGGGAATGATGCTGGCGGCTGTATCTGCTCTCAGCCTGGTCATCGGCATGCTTTGTCGCCTCCATTCGCTCAGACGGTATGTGAACGATTGAGGGCATGCGTCTGCTCGGCGCGGCAAGCAATCGGCTGGGAGGCAGGCCATCTCCAACAAAGCCTTGGGACATTTCAGCAGTATTCGCCACATCTCCGCAATCGGGGCATGGCCCAAGGCGAGCGCTGGTTGCCGGAAGCGCATACATTTTACTATAATACTGCCTCGAACTTGCAGAGCAGCAGCTTGTTGATCAGGGTTATGTCCGGGCTGATTCATGTGACTACCCCGATCGTTTCACGGGCGATTAAGCCGCATCTCGAGATCTTGAGAACGAGCATCCCGTCTCTCATTAATAACCACCGGCATCACGCTGGCTTGCCCGGCGGGCATGTCGGGAGATTTGCCCTCCACGAATGGCACGTGCTGCCCGAGCCGCCCGCCTGCAGCCCACCTGTTCCCGGGTTTGCATCCCGCGGCGGGGGGAGGGTTGTTGCGCCTGGTGGTCGGCCACTGTTGATTGCTTGCGGTGGCATGGTGTTTGCTACCCTTACCAGCCATTGCAATAGGTGAATAGTGAAAGAATTTACCGGAAAGATTTAGAAGGAAGTGATGAACTTCGTTTCCCGGCAATGGAACCAAACTGATGTGGCAAAATGCACAGCTTGGGCCGTCCTTGAAATGGGTAGGATATCTCGGGCTTGTAATCGACCTCCTTGAGCTTTGTTAAGATCACAAGAACACCGAGAAGAAGCAAGGCAAGGCCTCGCGAAACCCTCCGTGAGAGTAAGTATCGAGTGATTGTCAAGAAGTAAATTGACGAGTAACGAGGCTCAAGAAAGTGTGTGTACCTTGTTCGATGATTATGGAGAGGTATTTATAGGCCCTCAAGGTGATTGAATCCGCCTAGGATTCGGTTTCCATAATCGCCGAGATAATCAAGGAGGAAATCCTCGATTCTAGAAACAAAGGTTGACCGCGTTGACAAAGGAGTTGATAAGGCAAGTGTTCTGCCTAAACAGGGAAACCTTTTGACTTGCCTTAGGAAGCAAGCTGTTAGCGTTCCCGGCTTGGTGTGTGCTCGAGCGAGCAAGGCTCTGCCCGATTATTCTGTTTGTATTGATCTCCGAACTTGTCAATCGAGGATCGGCCCTGGTCAGTGTCCGACCCGGTGAAATAAGTATGATTCCTTTGCTAAGCATGCATGAGTCCCGATCATGATCCCTGGTCGGACAGGCAAGACCCTTGCCCGCCCAGGTTTGAGTGAGGGTTATGTTGCTCGGTGCTCGCTGAGCCGTCTCATCTTGCTTCGGCCGTGGGCCCCAGAGATATTATGTCCGTGACCAGCACGTGATGCTAATTCGTGCCTAGCTCGTGACCCGGTTTGGGCCGGGTGTATCATTATTATTATAGAAAAAAATATATTTCGCATTGTACCCGTACAGAATAAGGATTAAATAACTAGCTTATCTTAAAAATCATTGATAATTGGTACAATGCACATGAACTGTTGAATGTTATCATCGAATATTCCCCCTCGTTGAATATGTATTATTCAATATTCGGCTTTTGAATATTTTATTTTTGGTTGATTAACTTAAATTTGGTTGTTTTTCTTGGTTTTTACAATATTTAAGTGAGATAAGGGCCCTCATAGTTCACGTGAACAACACCACTATCAATTTGGATATCCTGGCCAAATTTTACCCAAATTTTGAGTACGTTTGTCATATTTTGGATATTGGAAGTTTGTTCGTTAGACTGCTTATCACTAATTTACACGATGATCAAAAACGTAATTAACCCCATTTGAATTCCAGACTACTACTTTTTTTTTGCAAATGTGTACAAAAATAAAACAACGTCAACTATTCCTTTAAGTTTCTTAATCGATAAAAGGTCGTGCTATTATACAATTGCAACCCTCAAGTAATCGATAAAAGGCCATATTACAATTGCTTTGGATAGTTTAACTTCTTTATGTGTGTACTATCCACTTTTGCTCATGCATTTACTAGCAGGGCCGGCCCTGTGGGTAGTTTGCGAGGGCGATTGTTCTGGGCTCCCATTTTTGAGGAGCCCAAACTTATAATATAGCCATATATGGATATAAATATTATATTGTCACTTAAATTTAATATATGATTTATTAGCCTATTAAATGAGGTGTTTTGATTTGGGTGAAAGGTCATGGGTTCAACTCTTTGATAATCATGTTAATTTTATTTACTTTTGAACTCTTTGAAAGTTATGTAAAATTTATTTTATTTTTAAGTTGTGAATTATCAAGTATTATATACTCCCTCTCTCCGTTCCGGGTAACCCATTTAAAAGTCAAACTTTTTTAAAAATGACATTTTTAGTAACTCATTAATAATAAAATGACACGTCCAATCAACAAAAAACTTAATTATCTTAGAATATGGATTAATGGATTACAATAATCGAATAATCAACAAAAAAACCAAAAAACCTAATTATCTTAGAATAAGGATTAATGGATTACAATAATCGAATAATCAACAAAAAAAAACCAAATGAACATGTAACGAATGAGCCAAAAAATGAGAGAAGATTATATATAATTTGATGATATAGTTGAGAAAGATCTTAGAAGAGTGAATAAATCTGAAATATCTTATAGATATGTTTTATAGACATTTTGTATATTTTAATATATAAGAAAATTACCAAATCAAGATAGAAAATAACTAGTGTACCGAAATATGCAAACGAAGTAATTTTAAATAATTATTTCATATACTTATATATTAGTATGCTCGTAGATGTTATATTTTGAACGATGAAAAATTGAAATTTCAAAATTTTATTTTTTATATCTATAGGGGGTCATTTTATCATTTTTACTCTTGGTCCCCCAAAAGTTCGCCCTGTTACCGAGGGTGTGATAACTGATAAGAACTAGAAATCAAATTGCATAATTATGAATATCTAGCTAAAAGTAAAATGGTATTACATTTACTACTGCACCAGGGCAACGGAGGCATTGAGATCCAACGCGGAGTTGTTGATCATCGCCTCACAGTGGCCTACACCAATCTATCCTCAAGATTTAAAAAAAACGGAGCAAAGTGTAATGCCAGCACTAGACTCGGCATGAGATCAACAACTCAACAAGCGAGATGTTGATCAAAGATAGTAACAGAGGAAAGAAGAAATGGGCAATGCATCTTATTCTTTCTTGGAATGCCTTTGGCAAAAATCTCTCAACCTCTTAATGCCATCTTCAAGAGACGAAGGATCAATGGCAAAAGTTATACGGAGCCAGTTCTCAAGTCCTACAACAATACCTGAAACAGATGGCATAATGGCAAGTCAATTTTTCTGCATAAATATTAATTCATTCACTGTTACAACCCAAAATTGCTATGGATTACTAGGATGTTTCAAGGTTCACAACAAATACTGAAAGGAGATACTCAATAAAGCTTGAGTTTAGTTTGCATACTAACCCATGGAGCTGCTCCCAAGGATGGATCATAAACATATAGTACAATTCAATAAAGAGAAGAAATGAAAATCCCAGGTTTCACAAATTTAACACATGCATGCGCGCGCGCACACACACATACATAATTCTATTCATATATATGATTTTATCTTCAAGTCTGGGTTCCATCTCAAAACCAATTGGCTTGTGAGATGTAAGGTCGCATGATGTTTATTAATTGTTTGCTACTTTATTATACCTGTGAGAACCCCGTTTGGATACGAGATTGGGGTGTCTATATTACCCGATGTGAGTTTACTGTCTCAACATTCTGAAACCTCATCATTATAGAGGTATCAAAGATTCAAAAGTGCAATAGTGCGAGAGCAATAGAAATAAAATAGATAGGAAGTTCAGGGAGGGAGGTGGCAAGAAGGAAGCTGTCAAAAAAACAGTGTTCAGCTTGAATTAGGGTTCAAGTTCACATCAGTTACCTGGCAAAATTATCACAGATTCCTCCTTAGCAAGCTTGAGACAGAAGTCCAAATCATTATTAATGTCCTCCAGCAATGACAGATTTATTTTCACCTTGATTAAAACATCAACGGTAAGATAGTTTCTATACGAGAATTCACCATTTCCTTACAACTACAAAACCATCTTTACTTAATATATATGTCCTTACCATTACAAACATAGATCCTTCAGGTTTGCTTGGGCAAGTTATCCAAGGCATGTCTTTGATCCCATCATAGCAGATATTAGCCGATTCTCTTATAATATCAACGATTCTCTTAAAGAAATCCCGTTGCGTTTTCCCAAGAATCTGAGGAATAGCTCCCTGATCGTAGGAGAATGCCCAATATCATATTTCCATAAGAAAAACAAGAACACCAAGGACAATGAACACAATATTATAAGGCGAACCATCAGGGGAAGAACCTTAAGGCAAACTACATAACCTTGCTCCTAACAAATTCCAGAACAAAATAAAATTGCACGATGCATTAAGGAGTATCTTGACTTGCTATAATGCTCGATATTTTTTTTTTTTATTAAAATGCTAGATTTTTATAAATGGGAAAATAATGAAAACAAGCTAAAGGGGGACAACCAACCTTACCCTTAAAAGGGGGGACAAATGAGCCTTACCTTGGAGAAAGATAAAACAAAGAAATTAATCTAATAATTACGATAACGACTCTTCATACAACGCTTCGACCTTCTGAGACTTGGGGTGTCAA
Organism: Codonopsis lanceolata; assembly: GCA_013146195.2. Classification (NCBI taxonomy): domain Eukaryota; kingdom Viridiplantae; phylum Streptophyta; class Magnoliopsida; order Asterales; family Campanulaceae; genus Codonopsis; species Codonopsis lanceolata. The sequence goes on from CM028381.1 coordinate 64,329,419, forward strand.
GATCAAGAGCTTCAAATTGGGCGTGATCGTTATCAGAATCTTCCTCTTCGATAGTTTGCAGAACCACAAATTTGTTAGGGGAGACAATGTTCATAGGAGGACAGGGCTGAGGAGGAGAATTGTTCTGCATAGTGGCTTGGATATTTATACAAGGACTGAAAGGGAGGGAGTTAGGGCTCAGGTTGGAAGAAAGACTTTTATGACTATGGGATGGAGATGTTTGAATTGGGAACCGATTACTTTCTGTGAGGTCAATTTGAACAACATTCGATGAAGAAGGTTGCACTTGTGAAGGCCTACATGCGCTTTGGGATGGACACGAGTGGCAGGCTGCGAGAGGTGCTGCTAGAGGGAACATCCATGGCCGGCACCTGAACTTGGGAAGTAGGAACTGGGATGGTCGAGCCGTGAGAGGGAGCTTGAGCAGTTTGGATGGGCGTTGTTGCTTTGGCCGATTGATCATCCAATAAAGGATTAGAAGTATGAGGTTCACCTGGATTGTTAACCTCAGTAATCCGCGAATCAGTGTCATTATCAACATTAATCACATTGTCCCTTTCTTGATCCGAAAGCAAAGTTGTAGGGTTTGTTTCCACATTAGCCGTGCCTGTTGTTGGGATCGGGATATCAGTCTGCTCTTGGTCTTTGAGAGGAGAAGTTTTTTTAGGAGTCCATCTTTGAGCACGTTCATATATCTCTAATTTTGTAAAATAAGTAGCAATTTATATACCGTTAAGCTTCTTTTAGAAAAATCTTATCATGTGTCTACGATGGGGGCCGGTGACCCCAGCTCAGCCAGTTGTCGTAGTTTTGGCCGTGATTATATTAGATACTAATGCGTCTCTGATCATATTACCATTGTAGAACATAAACTTGTTGCAGTTGTACGAGATGATAATCTCAGAGCATTTCCTTATCAAAGCTAGTTTATAGACTCCGTACAGATTCTATATGTGGTTCAATACCAATAAAAATGATGCACCAGTAACAAAACTGATGAATGAGACAAAGCCTTGAGAACTATTCTACTATTTACGGCTGCAACTCGTAGAGAAATTGGAAAAAGAGAATTAATGTTTGAACTTTCACTTAGTATTAATCGGCTCAAGACATAAAGGTAGGAACCTGGATGAAGGTTGGAGGGTCTGCAGAAATATTGAGAAAGCCTTTGATACAATCAACAATCTGAAAAAGGAAACAAGAAGAGCAAGCATAAATTACAACAAGATCGACAAAAGGTCACCTTCGTGGTTCCAGAAATGGTAATCAAATTCAACATAGAAAGTATGTAATAACTAAAGGGAACATGACATTTCAAATGTTCCTCAACATAAAGAAAAACTACGCAAATAACAATTTTTATAACACACTTTTCTCGCAAAGACGTTGCACAATAGTAACATCATCTGCTTGCAATAAAATTAAGAAAATTAATGTTTGGGCCATTTTAGTAGGACATGTACATTTCTGTCCTTAAGAGTTCACATATAACATTCTCAAATCTGTACTAGAACATGATGAGTATCAATGGTGAAATTAGTAAAAATGTACTAAATTTGACACTCGTTGTGGGACAAGAAAAGTTTAAATGGATACTTATTTTGGGACAGAAAGAATAATAAACCGAACAAACTTCAATCATATTATTCAGTTCATCAAAAACAATGACAATAAGTTGTGTCAAACAATATTAATGACCAGTATGTGAGAGAGAGAGAGAGAGAACCCCATGCTTTTGAAGGATTCCCGTGGGATCATTGGTAGCAAGCCATCCAAGTCTCCAACCAGGTACAATCCACCTCTTGGATATCGACCCAAGTGTAACAATAGGTGTAATTGAAGCAAAGACCCCCATCGGAACAAATGGATTACTACCAAAAGTGATATGTTCATAAACTTCATCGGCAATCACTAATATCCCAAGCTTCCTGGCAGTCTCGGCAACCTAATTAACCACACACCAAATGCTTAGATAGTACTCAAAACCATGTCAATGTATAACTCGTTTGCCGGACAAATTAAAGGCACGCACCTCCTTCAGATGTTGGTAAGTGTAAACACTTCCACAAGGATTACCAGGGTTAGTGACAACTATGGCAACGGTATTCTCATCTGCGAGAGCTTCAACTTCATCAAGATCAGCTTCCCAATCTTTCTCCGGAATAAGATCAAAGTAACGGATTTCAATGTTCTTAGGTGCAGCCATTACTTCATAGTATGGGTAGCCCGGTCTTGGAAGAAGAATGTTGGCTTTGGGGCTAGCAAGCACAGTTAATATGCATTCAATTGCCTGAGTGCATCCAAGTGTCAAGTATACATCATCAGGCGATAACTTGGTTGGAAGATCCTGAGAAAGGTACTTTGCTACTACACTGTATATAAGGTATAAAGTTGAAATAAGAAAATAAAATCAGTGAACTATATAGACCAGCCAACTAATTAATGGTCTATGTTCAGACCACAAAAATACCCATTGATGTGGGACGACTCGCTGACCAATTCGTTGAACAACTCGAACGCAAGCAAGACAAGGAGATTCATTAGTTCTGGTTGTTCCATTATGTTTATTCATGAATTAGATAACTTCATATTGTAATAGATAGTAGATCAGAATAGTGATTGCTTAAGACACTAGGAAAGTCAAGTTGATTCGAATTAGGATTATGTAGCCTTCATGACTCGAGTATCTCCTATTTAGGGACCTTTTATTGTTTGCTTTGGACAGTCATTCAATCAGTCAAAATATATTATTCCTATTTGGTGTCCCAATAGCAGGGGATAGTCCTCTCGATTGTCGTTCTTCGTTGGTTTGGTTCGTACGTTAACGAACATAATCTCGACTCTCTTTCACTTGTTTTTATGTGTTACATACAAACAAGGTTTGTTTTACTACATGCTTCTGTTCAACGCTAGTTGGTATCAGAGACTAGGGGTGACAACATGCTTGAACTATTAAACAAAGGGTCGAAACCCTTGAAACTGGCGTCCATGAGTTACTCAACGACATGAGGGGAGTGCAAGAAAACCCAAGGGAAATTTTGGTTGTCCTACGCCTTGGTGGAGGACAAGCCCCCAGCAACTTGGCGCCGCTGCAAAATCAGGATGTGCCCGCTGCAAACCCAAAAGTATGAACTCTAGCCCGCCAACGACAGGATGAGTCGACCGCTATCAACTCAATAATGGAGAAACTATCTCTATTTTTTTTTACTTATCCACTACATTATTAGTTTTTGCATTAAATAATTACATGTTTAGACGATTCTACCCCAGAATTACTTATTCATTTGAATTGACTAATAAACTTACGTTTTGAATTGCCTTATAGCATTACTTTTAAATTTTAAAACATCAATGAACAACTTAGTTAATCTATTTTTATTTTTTTAATGTTTAATTAATCAACGTTATGAGTGAAGTTATCTTGCATAATTAAAAAATTAATATCATAAGGACATTTTTTTTCTTTCCAAACTTTGAGAAAAAGTGTGGTTTTGGGTGATTGAAATAAAAATTTAGTTAGATTAATTATCCAATAGTAAAATCACAATGCAAAATAGTATCATAAGATATTAAATATCTATTTACCTATTCAATATAAGACCTACCATATTGCTATTGATGAATCGATTTTTTAAAATATTTTTCTTTGAATTAAATTAAATTATTTAATTGTGATAGTAAAATATCCAATATTTTCAAAAATTTGATAGTTAAATACCTTAATTATATTATTTTTATGATAATAGAATACGAGACACTAGTCATAAGAGGAATTGGTTAAACATATTATTTCTGAAAAATAAAAATAAAATGGAATAACAACATTGTTTGTTGAGATTTAAATTTTTTTTGGAAAAAAAAAAAAAAAAATAACTATCTTGTTTTTTGAGAATTAAAAAGTCTTTTGGGGATAATTGTTTGTTGAGAACAAAAAAGTTATTTAAAAATAAAACATATACTTCACTTTAAATGGAAATTACTGAAAGGGTAATTATGTCAATACACATAATCACTTACGGCAATAATTAGTTATGTAGTGGATAATCAAAAAATATAATGAAAATAATCATTCTCATCTAATAAACCACTCAATATGAATTAAAGAAAAACAAATAAATTTGCTACAAGCTAATCAAACTCAAGAATAAAAACCATAATAGCCCTACAACTAATACACCACTCAACATGAATTAAGACAAGTAACTTTGTTCGTGGGATTAATCTATTTCATGAATAAGATCAAAATAGCCCAATATGAATTAAAATCTATGAGGTTAATTATCTCCCTCTCTATAAAAAATGAGTTGTTTTTACAAATTAATGTATAAATAAAAATAGCTCTATATATAATAAACCACTCGACATAAATTAAGTACAAATAATTAAATTTTTTATTGGTTAATCAATTGATTCAATTCTATGAACATATTCGATGTCCAATGTTTCCAGAAACAATTATTAGAATAATGAAGTCATTAATTACAAAAAAAAATTAGTTCACTCAAAATATTATATTCATAATAAATACTCTCTCCGTTCTTAAATAATCGTTTGGGTTGACTCAGCGCACAGTTTAAGAAAAAGTAATTAACTTGATTATTTATATTGGTTTAATGTGTAGTTTTCTTTAATGTCCATGTATATGTGGCTCATAATTAAAGTAAAGTAAAAAAGTAAGGGTAAAGTGATAAAAGTGATGTTCTAAAAAAATAAGTTTTAAAGTGGACAATTATTTTGAAACGAACGAAAAAAGAAAAAAAAACGATAATTTAGGGACGGAGGGAGTAATAAATATGAGTCAAGGTCACATTTTCTTTTCCTTCAAAAGCGGGGCGGCCAAGAAATATTAGCCTCAAGAAATTGTTCTTTTCCCTATCTTTCGAAGTGGCAGCACATGTAGTACGTCAGTAAAATAATAGATAAGCTTTTTGACTTTAAGATAGAACAAGAATCAAATTAAGTTAAAATGACATTTTTAGTATTTTATTAATAATAAAATAATATTTTATATTTTAATTTATATAAGTTGATTTTTTAAAATAGAATAGTAAATTTTTTGTTTAGAATGAGGGGATTAACTATTAGAATTGTCTTCTAAGGGGTGGTTCAGTGGTAAAGATATGACCTTATAAAGTGTGATGTTTCAGATTCGATTTCTTCTCACGCCCCTTAAGAGGAACAAAAAAACTAATTATTGGAGTTTTAATAAATATAAATTAACTATTTATATGATATTGATATTTTTTTTGGGAATAAAATATAAACGAGCCAACCCAAAATATACGAGAATCAATACATTGGTGTGGTCCAGAACCAATCTAAAATATACGAGAATCTAAACCGAACAAATACTACAATTTTCAATAGTTTAATACAAATAAATAATAAAATCTTAAATTTTATAAAAAAAATTAAAATCCATTCAATAATAGTACATTCAATAATTTAAAATATTGGAGTCATAGATTTCATAGAATAACAATATCATGGAAACAAAATTACAAAAGTAAGGAAACACTAAAAAGGGGAACAAAGTTGTTGAAGGCTCGAAGATCAAAGAGGCAACTAATTAGAGTTTCAAAATATTTGTTAGAACCGAAAGCACACACTCACTTTTTTACGGAAAAATAGAAAACAACATTTTATACTTAGGGAATTAGGGTTAGGGTTATAAATTATACTCCATAACTATATATATATATATATATATATATATATATATATATAATTATTTATACCAACTAATCTATTGGGTTAGTTCTATCTGGTTCTATGTTTTTGTTTTGAAAATCGAGACAGATCCAAAAGTCTGGTTCTATAAAATTTTAAATTCATAATCAAATCAAAGTATTGTTTCGATCCAATTTTTATTTACCAGTCCAATTCTGAAAAACTTGTTCACTCCCCTACCAGCCGGGCCAAAAAATATATCGAACCAATGAAAACTAAAGAGATGTTAACAAAAAATGGGAAAATTAATTACCAGGGCCTTTTATCAAAATTTTTACCCCGCTAGTACCGTCTTCTTTTATTTAACATGAAAATATCACTTTTATAAAATTATTACGAAGATGTCCAAATCGTTCTCCTTTCACACCTTCACTATTTCTTCCTCCAACATTTCTTTCACAACTCCAACATATTCTTCTTAAATTATTCAAAAAAAAAAACCGCATGGAGGTTATGCGTGAAGAGAAAAGAGAGTGGGAGGTTTGGTGGTAAAGAAAAACGATGATTACTACATAAATGTGTTTTCTCGACCCTAACTTTTCACTCTTCTTCTTCTTTATTGTGTTTGTATTTGATTGAAAATAGATTTACTTTTGTTTTTGTTTCTCTATGCATGTAAAATGTTTAATGAAATGTCAAAATAAGAAATTTGTTCATTGTTGAATTTTTTTTTTGAATCTAGATGCATGATTTGTATCGCGATGCAATATTATTTGCAACACCATTCTTTTTTTTTTTTCTCCTAAGGGGGGCATGGGAAGAGATCGAACCTAAAACCTCACACTTTGTGAAGTCTCATGTCTACCACTGGGCCACCCCTTAGGGGTTGCAACACCATTCATCAATTGATGCATCTTTGATGTTTAATTTGGTACATCGCGATGCATAAATTAGACTATGTGATTTAATTTAATGCATCGTGGTTTATAAATTGATTTTATTACAAATAAATTGATGCATTCGATGTATTAGTTAATGTAACTTGATATGCTCAGTACGAGATCCTTAACATATCATACCCCAAAAATATCTTTTTACAATTAAAAAAGCGGTGAGCCGGAGCAGTTGAAAATTATCTAAAAGTCAACCGATCATAATTTACCCAAAAAATGTAAAAGTGCTTAGTGGGGTCCACCAATCATATGAACAAATATAGATGGATAGATTCATAGATAGATAGATAGATAGATATTTAAGGACAATTGTACTATATACCATCTAGCAGGGAGAATGCCGACGCTGGGGGAATAACCGTTGAACTTAGCAGAGCGGACGGCGTCGGCAATGGCATCTTCCGCAATTTGGGTTGTGCGGAAGCAAGGAAATGCGGATGGATCGCCCTGGCCGAATGGGATTACGGGTCTGGGGTCGTGTTCGTTGCGATTGTTCATGAGCATGTTGACAACGCCTCGGATTGTGAGCTCAGAGGCGCTGCAAAGCTCTTTGTTGCCCTGGATTCGCCATTGTTTTGATCCATTCTCCATCTCTCCTCTTCTCAGTTTTCTTCAAGGGGGTGAAACTGGAAAGATGGGTTGCGTCTACTAAGGAGAATAATGGGTTTTAAGGTGGATGATCGATAGTGGGTAAGTTAGCTAAAGCCCGCCATTGTTGATCTAGTATATATATATTTATTACAATGGAAATATATATTGGAAAAGAGAAGACCAGACCAACAATGGCTTCAGCTAAAATATACCTAATGGAAATAGAAGAACAGATAAACAATGACTTGAGCTATAATATACCAAATGGAAAAGAGAAGAACACATAAACAATGACTTGAGCTATAATATACCAAATGGAAAAGAGAAGAACACATAAACAATGACTTGAGCTATAATATACCAAATGGAAAAGAGAAGAACACATAAACAATGACTTGAGCTAAAATATACCAAATGGAAATATAGAATTAAAGTGTTGGTTAAGAAAGCTTTCGGCTTCTTTCTCTGTCTTGTCTTCTGCCTTCTGTTCTTAATTTGTTTGTAGCTCAGTTTTTACAACTTGGCCACTATTCATCGTCGACCTAAAATATACCAAGTGGAAAAAGAGAAGACCAGATCAACAATGGCATCAGCTAACATGGTCACTATCCATCATCCACCCCCAATGGCAAATACCATTATCATTATCAAAGCATTAATCTAAACAAAGGTTCTAACACAAACATATAAAAAATAAATAGTTTTTCGATCATTTTTTTCTTATGAAATTAAGATACTTATCTCTATATATATATATATATATATATATATATATATATATATATATATATATATATATATATATAAAAGCAGGGTAGTATATATGGGGAAAAATCCCGCCAAAACTTTGTTTCCCAAAATAGAAACTCGTATATATTAACAAGAAACAATTAATGCATTCTTTAATTAAATAATTCAAAAACTTCTTGGTACTTCCACCATGAATTATCTTAATTTGCACAGTTTTTCAATTCTCGATTATGTCAAACATAAATGAATCAGCACATTATAAATGATGATTAATGAATATAGATTAGTTCACAATCACTGTCTCCTTCTTCGTATATGATCAGCTACCTGCAAGAAAGATGAACTCATCAAATATTGTTCGACATTTATTGCACAGTCAGTGATTCTTCATAACATGAACCCATCAAATATTGAAATATTATACTAAAAAAATCAAGTAAATCAAGAATACCCAAAATTTGAGATGTAAAAAATTATTGACAAATTAGAAGTACTATGGAATAAAAATCACCAGAAAAAATATATTTCGAAAATTCTAAATGATTAAAAAGTTCGGAGATTTATCCAAAACTAAATAACAAAAATCGATGTATAAAAAATATTAACAAATTCACAGTGGATCTAAATGTCAAAAATATTTTTTTATACAAAAAATTAAACACAATGTTTTTATGTGATTTCATTAGATTAGAATATTCCTCGAAACATTCATCATTTTTTTACAGCAAACATTATCATTTACAATTACATCCCTTATAACATTAAATAGTCAAAACTCCTTGAAACACACACTATACTATTAAGCACCAATTTTTTTTTTCTAAAAAATTGATTTTATTTTCTCAGATCTTAAATAAACAAATCTCTAATTTTTAGTTCAAAATAAATCTTTTTTTTAATAGAAAGTAATTGCCTCCAACATTATTTTTTTCTTTATTTTTGAAATTTTGTTTTTTTCTTTGTTTCGCTCGAGTATAAGCTAATTTAAAAAAATGTATGACCGTGTGTTTAACGCACGGGTGTAAAACCAGTTTACATAAACTCCGATGTAAGCTACATGTGTCATCAAACTAATTTTTAATTTTCATTAAGTACAACACCTCTGATTGACCAGTATATCCGGTTCCAAAAACCGGAATTGGAAACGGCATAAACCGAAATCAATACTCTAACCAAAACCATCCAAAACACGGTTCAGTTCAGTTTCCCCATTTATGGAACCAATTGCCCAAATTTGATCAAAAAATTAAACAAAAAAAATTAAAAACATTTTAAAATTTTAAAAATTAAAAAAAAAAATTGAATGCTTCAAACCAAACAGAACCTTCGGTTACAGTTTGGGGGTTGGCGACTTACGGAACTAGCGGTTCCGAACCATTAAACACTTCGGAAACTGTAACACCCTAAATTTGGGTCCCATTATATGGGCTCATACATGGCCACGTCACTACAATTTCAAACTTAAATAAAGACTAATCAAATGTCATTCAACTAAAATTACAAAAATCTTCAATTTAAATACAGTCATCCAAAATAAATTACGAAACAAAGTCTACTAAATTACTTTGTCTTCGTTAAATTCCAAACATATAAATATGTCCTAAAAAATATCTTGATTTCTTCACCGGTACCCTCTACCTCAAGCTTAGTCCTTAATTTCGACCTGAAGAAGAGGGTTGTGAAGGGTGAGCGAACAAAGCTCAGTAAGATCATACGTCGCCCCTCTAGTTTCTAAGGAAGGGTGACTCAAAGAATAATCATGTTGTATGTAAAACAGAGTTTAGATATTTAATAACTTGCAAAATCAAAGATAGGTATCGATCGACAAAAATATAAATTCTTTTTAAAAAAATGGAGAGTTCAAACAAAACAATATGGATCAAATAAGTTTGTTATTGCTGGCTGTCCCATACCAGCTAGTAATAACCGAAAATTCAAAATATTTATTAGGATCACATAAGGGTCTATTGACCAAGAACCAAATCCCCCGAAGGGTACGCAAATCCCTGGTAGGGTACACAAATCCCCCATATGGTACTCAAATCCCCCGAAGGGTACAATATTAAGGTATATCCGGATAACCGCACTCACAGGCCAAGTGATACAACTTCAATTATTTCAAATGTTGTCGCGAAAATCCCCGTGACAGGTTGTTCATACTTAGTGATCATAAATAGTTTCAAAACATGAATAGTACTGTTAATGTACTATTATCAAAACGTAAATCATATCAAAATTCGTCTTTTTTTTTAATATCAAAGAGTATACCGACAAGGTTTACAAATACAAGCAATTTCTCAATAACAAAGGTATTTCATAAAAATCCAAGTAGACATGAAATCTGTGAAAACGAAGATATAATGAAGATATCCAACAAAGCTAACGACAGAGTCAAAGCAACTACCGATATGAGGTCGGGCATGAAAAATGAAAGAACGAAATTCAAGAATAGCGCAAGCCTAACATTAAAAAAAAATATACTCCCTCCGTCCCTAAATTATCGTCATCCTTTCCTTTTTCGTCCGTCCCAAAATAATTGTCCACTTTGAAACTTACCTTTTTAGAACATCACTTTTACCACTTTAACCTTACTCTTTCACCTTACTTTAATTATAGGCCACATACACATGGGCTTTAAAGGAAAATACACATTAAACCAATATAAATAATCAAGTCAATTGTTTTTTCTTAATCTGTGCACCGGGTCAACCAGGACAATAAATTAGGGACTGAGGGAGTATTTTTTTAAAATATTTTTGCAAAGAACCTAAAAGAAACGTAATCTCTTACCTTGTTAAGGTGTGCTCACGACAAAGTCTCGAACCGCAATTGGAACCTTAATTCGTCTTGCCCAAAACTAATTTAAATTAAACACTAAAATTAAAATTCTGAATTTCGGGTCTTATTATTTCTGAACTTAAATAACCCAACAAAAGTAAAATAATACTAATGACAACTAATTAATTGTTAAAGATTTAAGGGGGTCATTTTGTAAATAACGGAAATAATTAATTATGTCCAAAAGCCTAGGGGAAAAATGAAAATTCCATCATCTTCTTCATGAAGCTCCCTGCTTCGGTTTCTTTCTGTTACTTTCTGTTTCCTCCCACAAGTAAAATATTATATATCTACCATACATACATACATATATATATATATATATATATATATATATATATATATATATCAATATAATCATACCTATATTTTTTAAACAAGATTATCATGCTACATACTCTAAAGAGTACCTACTGCCTTCAATTCAACTAAAACACAAGAACCCACTTAAGGCTTACTTGAAGATTCACACTAATTGTTTTTGGTTTCTAAAGATAGGAAAGATCAATTACAGATTATCTCATTCGTCCTGATTAACTACAAAGGAAAGTAAGGCAGAAGTTTACCTCGGTTTTTCTTTCTTGCCAAAGCACACGCACAACCAAAATTTTGCAGCCGCACTGTTCTGTCAACGCCTCTCCCTCTCTCTCTCTCTACTCTACTAAAACAAAACCCCAAAGCATTGGTAGGATATCTTATAAATCATAACCCATTTCGTGATTGAATCGTATCCGGACTCTTGAAGGGAGAAGATTTCCTTCTAATATCGACCGAGGAAGTAGCAAAGTCCTTCCCGAAACAAACCCGGCAGAACAATATTATCCCTTTCATGGCCATTATCTATTATTATAATATTATATTTACTTATTGTTATTATTATTCTTAAAGTGAGCCAAGCCCAAAACCACTAACACTATAATTAAATAAATTTTACTAATAGTTTTGGCACAACACAAATAGGTGACAAGTCTAAGATAGGTCCAAAATAATTTGATTTCAAATATTAAGATTGGCCCAAAGCATATACATACATATATACATACATACATATATATACATACATATATATATATATATGTATGTATGTATATATATATATATATATATGTATGTATGTATATATATATATATATATATATATATATATATATATATATATATATGTATGTATGTATATATATATTGGGGTATTACACTCTCACCCCCTTAAAAAAGTTTAGTCCCTAAACTTACGTACCAAGTCAAACGAAGAGTTCAGGGTGTTTCTCCTTCATTTCCTCCTCAAGTTCCCAAGTAGCTTCCCTCTCGGTGTGATTGCTCCATTGAACCTTGACATAAGGAATGATTCGCTTCCGAAGAATTTAATCCTTTCGATCTACGATTTTAATAGGGTGCTCAGCGTAACTAAGATCCTCTCTTAAACAGAGCTGCTTATACTAGATCACATGACTCGGATCTGAAGCATACTTCCTCAACATTGAAACATGGAACACATTGTGCACCCCTGAAAGTACTGGTGGTAAAGTTAGTCGGTATGCAACTTCTCCAACTTGTTCGAGCACCTCAAATGGTACCACAAATCTCGGGTTAAGCTTACCCTTAATACCAAATCTCATAACTCCACGCATAGGGGAAACCTTGAGGAACACATGATCCCCTACTTCGAATCCGAGGTCACGTCGACGTTTATCGGCGTAGGACTTCTGTTTACTCTGAGCCGTTAACATTCTCTTCTTAATCTGTTGTACCTTCTCCGAGGTAATCTGTACCAATTATGGTCCCAACAACTTTCGTTTTCCTACTTCATCCCAACATGTAGGCGTACTGTTGGTCCACAATAATGCTCAAATAGGATAGAGGGGGGAGGGTGAATAGCCTATAATGCCAATTCAAAAACTTTTCTTTTGAATATACATAAAGCATAGTTTGGTTGTCAAATACAATTTATCAAGTTGAGTATGTCTGTCGGTAGAGGCTATCGGTAGACTTACTTAAAGCAGAAGTAATATCTCTACCGATAAACTGTTTAATCAAATCAAAATCCTGAGAAAGGATTTGTATAGCGGAAAGTAAAAAGACTATGATTTGGAGAAGTCTTAAGTGGTTGTACATGAATATATGTTCAGAACAACAGCACACTTATTACTTCTTTCAAATGCAGGTTTAGGATATCAGGTAAAGAATGGCTTTTCTAAAGATAAATCATTTATAAAAACCTCATAGATATTTAAGGACTGAGAGATAAAGCATTAGTAATTAAGAACATATGAATTTATTCAAAGATAAATTACATATTACATCAGTCTAAATAATCTATGAACAGTTTTCTGGTTTTGTCTTCCTAAGTCTCAATTTTTACTTAATTATCCATTCAAGGATCATTAACTTGCAAAGGACATTAGGAGACAAAACCAAGAAACTGTTATGAGAAGATGATTTTTAAGGCCGTTCAGATATAAAAATATATCTGAACGATTGAGTGCAAAGCACTCATCCTCCCATGATGATTGATAATTACACAATCAACAGCATTTATATTGGGATACAAATCTGAAGATATGAATGCAATATCTACAGACAACTCTTCATTTTCCTCAGACATTGTCTAACATCGATCTTTAGATCTTGATCTCTGCCTATTGAAGTGTCTTGCTAAGAGCTGAATGAGTTTACTGCAATCTGTTGTAGAAATCAGAGATGCGTTGGTGAAGACGATCTCTTTGATGATTTCTTTTCTATGGAGTTCTTGAGTAGATTGAGTTACTCATTCCTCAGTGTATCTTCTGATGATCTTAGATGTAACTTACACTGTCACAATGTCTATGTGTTTCTTTTTTTGAGCAAGAGGGGAGTTTATATAAGCGAGAATCAATATGATCGTTGAGAGATGAAGACTTACCAGGGGTACGAAATTGGGGTGTCTACATCTAGATGTCAAGCTCTTGGATCGATTTGAAGATTGATTTCAGATGATGCCTAAGGAAGATGAAGAGCTATCTGTAAATATTGCATTCATATCTTCATATTTGTATTCGCATACAAATGTTGTTAATTGTGCAATAATCAATCATCATAGAAAGACGAGTGCTCTTCACTCAATCGTTCAGATATTTTATATCTGAACGACCTTCAATAGTGTCTTCTCATATCAGTTTCTCGTTATGGTCTCCTATTGCCCTCTTTACTTAAGAATTCATATATGAACAATTAAGTAAATATTAAGGCTTGAAAGGACGAGGACAGAAATTGTACATAGAGTGTCTAGGCTGATGTAATCTATAATTTATCTTTGAATAAATTCAGATGTTCTTTCAAATAATTTATCTTTCAATATTTACCTCTCTATGGGATTTTATAAATTAATTTATCCTTTGAAAAGCTACTCTCCAATGATTTCCTAAATCTGCATTTGGAAGAAGGATTAAGTGCGATGTTGTTCCGATCATATATTCGTGTACAGCCACTTAAGACTTCTCTAAATCTAAGCCTAACTATTTCCGCTGCTTAAACTCTTTCAAATAGGCTTTTGATTTAAAAAGGCAGTGCACCAGCAGAGTTGATCATAACTCTTCTAAGAGCAAGTTTGTTGTTCCTTGATACCAGCAGACATGTTCACCGTGGAAACTGCCTACACCTTTAAAACCTATGCTTTATCTATAGAAAAAGAAGAAAAGTTTTAAACAGCAACATAGGCTATTCACCCCCTCCCCTCTAGCCTATTTGAGCAATCATGTGGACCAACAAGGCTACATCCTAGTCACGGCCAATAACAAGGGAGAGACCCGCACGTGCAACGACCCGTAGCGATCACTAGATTTAACTCTCGTAAAGACTATTATTGTCCCATTGTCGACACAACCACATATGCCAGCTGGACTCAATGTGATACACAAGTAGATGTTTACTTGCTAATAAACACAACCCTTGAGTCCCAAAATAGGGGAGCTCAACACACGTAACAAGCATGTTTATTTGCCTGTAAATAAACACTTAAACATTTATTTGCTTACACACAAATACCAAGGTATGTAATATTTTACATATAATAAACTACATCAAAGTATTTCCCATTATCGTAGGAACATATCATGTCACTTGTTATATTTTATTGTCCCCAAATCGACTCCATTGACTCATTTGTTTAATATTTATAAATTTTGGGCATCACCGCGATTTGCGGGATTCATCCCTATACAATCTTACCGACGTACTACTCGACATAATAATAGTTTAAAACTATTTAATACATTAACAAGTTAAAATTAATAATAATTCGTAACTAATATTTATACTTCATATTCAAAACAAATCACATGGGAGTAGCCCACAATTCATGTATGCAATTATTACAAACAAATGGAAGGGGATAGTAACTTACCTATTTCGAAAAATATCGGTAAAAACACCTAATATTCGGGTATAAATGTAGTCCTCAACACATAGAACCCCCCTGCAAAGTCGAAATTAAAAACGGGTAATATTTTATTAATAAATCAAGCTTAAAATCCAAACCATCGGTATAACTCACGTCTGACGCTCGATAATGGAGAGAACGAAGGAGATAAGGAAAACGAACTACTGCCGCTCACGTTTTGCATAAAAGGGACGGAGGATGTATGGTCCACCACCGACCCAATTTACAAACAAAGGAAAAGAAATGAGAAACTAGTTGTTGACTTAGTCCGGCCGATTTCCAAGTGATTAGTCACTTGGTGATAATAAAATATTCCTTAAATAGTTAGTCAATTAAAATGTCAACATTATTATTTGGTCAAAAGTCAACCCAATGGCTCACGAATAAGACCCAATTAACACTAACTAATTATCATTAATTAGAATTGAAAGGATTAAACCGAGGGATTGACCCTCGGCACGCCAAGGACTCGACCCTCGGCACAAAAAAGGGGTCCCACCTGAAAGAGCCACCAGTAACGAGGACAGGACAACTCGCCCCTAAAATAAACACTTCAGCCTCGGCATCATGACCCTCGGCACAATGACGAGCCCAGCCACGACTGGCCTAAAGACCACTGGTACCCTCGGCCCCGTCACCAAACCAGTCTCCATTATCCTCAGCCTCGGCTGACAATAAAAGCTTTTGTCACAAGAACCACTCGGCCTCGACTTCGGATCAATCATCATCCACCCCGACAAACCGTTTCCCTAGGCCCGAGAAAACCGCTGCACACCAATACCAACTCTCTGACAAGCGCACAGTTCACTTATTCCTGACGAAGACCCTCAACGCATTTAATGATTGCCGCTTTATGCTCCCCAATCGCTAGCTGCCACGTCGCCATACACTTCAGGTATAAATAAGAGAACGCACATTTAAGGCAAGGTGAGTAATTTCAGCGATATCACAACTCTCTTGTCACAGCTCCCTATCAAACACTTATCACAGCGTATTTATTACCATTTCCTTACCTGAAGCCTTATTCTCATACCGGAGGGTTCTAGTCGGGCCGCCCCAACACCTTAACGGTGTTTGTTGTTTACTTTGTGCAGGTTAAGCCAAAAGGACGAACTAGCAGCTGCCACATCATCCTCGCTCACACGTGGACGACAAGACAAAATCACCACCAAAAACGCGTGATCAGTTTGGTTCCATTGCCGGGAAACGACTTTTCTCAGCCACTGTGTCCACAGACGAGAAAGGATGGTGAAATCCAGAAAGAAAGCCTCAAAAAACGTTACCCCCGCTGCATCCACCCGCCCAGAAAAAAAGCATGCCGAGCACAATGCGGTGAGGGACGCAGGGGGGGACTCCGGCGCCTCGCTACCCGAGGTGTCGGCCAGGGACCAAAGAAGGATCGCTCTGGCCAAACGGCTCTCTAACAAAAACAGAGACGCTGACGCCGACCCCCGAGAGGTCGAGTCTTCCAGGGCCAACGAGGAGGAACCGCGCGGCAAAGCAAATAAACCCACGGTTCAAGAAGAGGCCGAACAGGAATACGCGTATTGGGAGCACCAAAAGACCTTGTGCACAAAAATACAGGAAGCCGAGACCAAAATGCACGAGATAAGGCAAAAAGCCCGGGCCCCAGAACCCATCAACGTGCAAAGCACCCCGGCGCGATCCAACTCGGTTTGGCAGAGGGTGGAAACTACGAAAGCCAAAAAGGCAAAGTTTACCACCAATGTCAAATCAAGACTTGGGAAAAGGGTGGCCGGCGAGGGATCTAGGACGAGTGTTCATTCTCGCTTAAGATTTCCCCCCGGTACGGATAATTGTCAAGCCCAAAGCGAGGAAGGAGAGTCTCGGCCCTACGCCCAGTCCTCGACCAAAAAAGCCCCTTCCAGGTCTCGACATCCGTCTCACCAACTAGCAAAAGAGGCTCGTTTGGGATCCCCAATGAGAAACATGATCGAGGAAGAGCCTGAGGTACCACAGGCAGATAAAGGGGCTAACTGCATCCCCACACAAGCCGTAGGCTCGGCGCAGGGCGACAGACCAATGACAGATGCCGAGATTAGGGCATGGATGGAAAAGTTGGAGGCTCGGCAGAGCTCTGGAGTTAACTCGGCCATCAAAAAAATTGGAGGGCCATTCATTAAGCAAATAAGAGAGGTGGAAGTGCCTTCGAAAGTAAAGATTCCACACTTTGAGGACTACACTGGTAACACAACGGCCCTGGACCATGTGTCGGGGTTCGAGTTGAAAATGATCATCGTAACCAGACTTGACGACATATGGTACTTGGTGTTCGCCGACCCTAAAAAGCAGCTCAACAAAGGTACAACGGGTTAGCACCTGACTCTATCACCTGTTGGGATGACTTTAAAGGGGCATTTTTGAAAAAGTTCGCTTCGGCAGGTGCTCTCCCAAAAAGCGAGACAAACCTGTGTAGCGTGAAACAAGAGAGTGGAGAAACCGTACTAGCATACATGGCACGCTTCAAAGAGGTCCTGGACCAAATCTCAGATATTCCCGACACATCCGTAAGGATGTGTTTCGGAGCGCGGAACCGCCGAATGCAGCTCCTCATGCGACCAAGGGACACAATCGGCGAAATATTCTTGGCAACCCAGAGGGTGGCTCTGCTGGACGGCGAGCAACCCTCCACCACAGCAAGCTCACGAGCGGTCATATCCCCTGCACTGCACGCCGCAAAGCAAAGAGCAGGGAAAAGCTCAGCAAGAGGACGCCCACTCGGCAAAAAGAAGGGAGGAGGAAAAAAGCGCCAAATTCACCGGCGAGATTAGGGGGCCAAGACAAGACTTCGAATTGGAAGACTTCACCCCCCTCAATGCATCTAGGGAACACATAATGGAAGTGTTCTTGACGGAGAACAAGATACGTCCCCCCTTCCCCATGAAGTCACCTCTCGACATACGAAATCCCCGAAAAAGATGCAGCTTCCACAACGAGATTGGCCACATCACGGAGGAATGCATACAGCTCAAAAGAGCAATACAGAGGGTGATAAACGAGGGAGATCGAAGGTTTGTGGCGAGAGAGGTCCATATTCGCGCCCGGATCGGGGGCTCGGGCGACAAATGCAACCGACAACCCGGCTGGTAAATACCATCCTGAATAAACCCAGAGTATCACGCAGTTGAAGAATGCAATCAACTGCCTGAACAACTCGGCAGAAAACATCATGGAAGGGATGGTCGAGCACGAAATGGTATTCAGGGATACCGAGCTGGCGGTCAATGATTATGCTCGTCAAAACCCGTTAACTCTGCAAATTGGTATTCACAACAGCCTAGTCAAACGGGTCTTGATAGATACAGGGGCTGGAAGAGATGTGATGTATTACAAGTGCTTTCTGGCACTAGGGCTCGGCGATACCCACCTCACTCCGAGCCGAGTCCAACTGGAGGGCTTCACAGGCCACAAGGTCACGGCCAAGGGAACCGTGGCACTCAAAGTCAGCCTCGGCGAGGGAGATACCACTAGAAGTGAGGAAAGTCACTTTCCTCGCCCTGATCTCCCTCCCCATACAACGCCATCCCTACAAGACCTTCTCAGGCCAAATTTCGAATGGTAGCATCAATGGCCCATCAGCGGGTCAAGTACATGACCTCGTTCGGGGTAGGGGTCCTTAAAAATGATGCTCGTACCACCCTAGAGTACCTCATCAATGAGAAGAAAGAGGCGGAGAAAAGGTTGAAAAGGCCAGAGGAGGCCGAGGGAAGAGAAGATGAACAAGTCGCCAAACGAGCCCGAGGGCTCGACGGGGAGAGCTCCACCCCGTAGCAATCAAAGCAAGCCAAGGAGGTTGGCCCGCGTCTGGAAGAGGGAACATTGAGTGCCGAGATCGAGAAAACTGAAATCGACAGCCTCGATGTTCGAGACCATCCAATCATACAGCCTATGGAAGATGTAGAAGAAGTTATCATAAACTTCAACTACCCCGACCAGAAAATAAAGGTGGGAATGGAAATAGCGGGCGACGAAAGGAGAGCCATAATCGAGTTCTTAAGAGAGAACACTGACGTCTTTGCATGGCAAGTCGAGGATATGGAAGGCATTGCCGAGGAAGTAGCAGTACACCGATTAAGCATCGATCCAGCATTCGTACCTATCCAGCAGAAGCCAAGGTATTTCTCTCCCGAAAAACAAGATGCAATTAAGGAGGAAATACCCAAACTGCTTCGGGCCGAGATCATAAGAGAAATCCACTACCCCACGTGGATTGCAAATGTTGTGATGGTCAAAAAGAACAACGGAAAATGGAGGATGTGCGTGGACTTCACCAACCTGAATGAAGCGTGCCCGAAAGACTGGTACCCACTACCGAGGATAGATCAGTTGGTCGATTCTATCTCGGGATACAAAATTTTAAGCTTCGTGGACGCCTACTCGGGGTACCACCAAATCAGGATGTGGAAAGAGGACCAAGGGAATACAGCTTTCCGAGCGGCAGGCGCACTCTACTGCTACAACATGATGCCGTTCGGCCTGAAAAACGCTGGGGCCACTTACCAGCGAATGGTGAACAAAGTCTTCGGCAACCAGTTAGGGAGGAATGTGGAGGCCTACATAGATGATATGGTGATTAAAACGAAGGAAACAGGCCACATAGACGACCTCAGAGAAACCTTCGCAAACCTCAGAAAGAACAAAATGAAGCTCAATCCTGCCAAATGTGCCTTCGGCGTAACGGCAGGGAAGTTTTTGGGGTACATGGTGAACGAGCGCGGCATTGAGGCAAATCCCGAGAAAATAAAAGCACTTGCCGAGATGAAGGTCCCAATATGCATCAAACAAGTTCAACAGCTGAATGGGAGAATAGTGGCCCTGGGAAGGTTCATCTCGAAATCAGCCGAAAAAAGCCTCCCCTTCTTCAAGGTCCTAAAAGGTGCGAGAAAGTTCACGTGGGACAGAGAGTGCGACCTCGCCTTTGCCGAGCTCAAAAAATACCTCGGCAGCCTACCCTTGCTAAGCTGCCCCATACCGGGAGAAAGACTCTATGTCTACCTCTCGGTAACGGACACAACCATAGCATCGGTGCTGTTGCGAGAGGAAGGAGGACTTCAGAAACCCATCTACTATGTATCACATGCTCTGACTGAAGTAGAGACGAGGTACATGCAGATCGAAAAGGTGATTCTCGCGCTAATGATAACGGCGAGAAAACTGAAGCCGTATTTCAAAGCCCATGAAATCGGGGTTTATACCGACTTGCCTCTGCGAAGAATATTACACAGGCCTGATGTTGCTGGAAGAATGATGAAGTGGGCCATCGAACTGACGGAGTATGCAATTGTTTATCTTCCAAGAAAAACCATTAGAGCTCAAATCCTGGCTGATTTCATTGCTGAAGCCTCCTTCACCTCGGCAGAAGGAGAGAGCGATGTGCTAGATCAAGGACCTCCACAAGCGAACAAGTGCCCAGGCAAGAGTGTCCTCGCAAAACGCGACCACCTCAGCCCTGGACATTGTTCGTAGACGGATCGTCCAGCAAAAATGGCAACGGAGCGGGCATTCTCCTCGTAACACCAGATGGAACGGAGATCAGTAAAGCCTTGAAACTGAATTTCCCAGCATCAAACAACGTCGCCGAGTACGAAGCCTTGATAGCGGGTGCCGAACTAGCCGCCGAGATAGGGGCTACTCAAATCTTGATCTTCAGCGACTCCCAGCTCGTCGTGAAGCAGATTTCGGGGGAATATGGGGTAAACCACCCAACCCTCGACAAATACCGAGAGCTAGCCGTGGGTGTCCTCGCCCAATTTGAATACTGGGAGTTGGAACAAATAGGAAGGGCGGAAAACACAAAGGCAGACCACCTCTCGAAAATGGCCACCAGCGAACTCGGCGAGCTCCCCCCAGAGACATGGATTGAAGTCCTTGAGACCCCGTCCATTGATAAAGAAAAGATATTGATGCTGGAACAGGCGACAGAGTGTTGGATCGATGACATCAAAAAGTACATCGACCAGGGGACATTACCCAGCGACAAAGAACAAGGATGGGCAATGGCAAGAAGGTCGGCCAGATACACTTTAATTGGGGACGTACTATACAGGCGGTCCTTCACTAAGCCTCTCCTAAGGTGTGTTCGACCAGAAATCACACAAGGATTACTAGCCGAGGTACATGGAGGGGTATGTGGTAGCCATCCAGGGGCTCGAACTTTGGCCGACAGGGTCATTTTCCACAGATACTATTGGCCGACGTTGAGAAAGTATGCCGAGGCATATGCCAGAAAATGCGACAAGTGTCAAAGGTTCGCTAATATTCCAAGATTACCCTCGGCACCTCAAACACCGGTAATCGCAGCATGGCCTTTCGAAATGTGGGGACTTGACCTAATCGGGCCATTCCCTCTCGCCAAAGGAAAGAACAAGTTTGTGATAGTGGCGGTGGACTACTTCACGAAATGGATCGAGGCCAAACCCTTAGCAAGCATCACCGAACAAAGGGCCATCGACTTCATTCGAGACAATGTCCTCTGCAGATATGGATTACCGAGGGCCATTGTGTCGGACCACGGCAAACAGTTTTCAAACAGATTCACGGCTAGTTGCGAGGAGAGAGGAATTCGCCATTGGAAGTCCTCAGTAGCACACCCCCAAGGGAACGGCCAAGCGGAGGCTGGAAACAAACAAATACTTCATGCCTTGAAAAGAAGGTTAGATGACAAGAAAGGTGCTTGGCTCGAGGAGCTTCCGGCCGTCTTATGGGCTATCCGAACGTCTCGCCGAGGATCAACCGAGGAAACACCTTTCTCCTTGACATATGGAACCGATGCCATGGCCCCGGTCGAAATGGCTCTCCCCACTGCAAGAGTCATCCATTTCAATGAAGAGGCGAACACAGAATCAAGGACTCTGGACCTTGATTACCTTGAAGAAAGAAGGCTCGAAACTAGGATGAAGGCCATCAACTACAAAAAGCTAGCTAAAGCCCATCATGACAAAAGGGTGAATCCTCGCACGTTCTCGGTCGACGACCTGGTGTTGAGAAAAATCGAGGTAACCGGAAACAAGCCGGGAAGAAACAAGCTTTCTCCCAATTGGGAAGGACCGTACAAAATCACAGACAACATTCGAGCAGGAACCTACAGGCTCACAAAACCAGACGGAACCCCTCTAAAAAACCCTTGGCATTCAGACCACTTGAAAATGTATTATCAATGATCTGTAATCTTTTATATGAAAGGAAAATTGTCAAAATTGAAAAAACATGTTCAAACCATGATTTCAAGACCGCTTTGTCTTGCCATTTCGAGACCGCTTTGTCTCGCCATTTCAAGACCTCTTTGTCTCGCCATTTCGAGACCGCTTTGTCTCGCCATTTCGAGACCGCTTTGTCTAGCCATTTCGAGACCGCTTTGTCTCGCCATTTCAAGACCGCTTTGTCTCGCCATTTCGAGACCGCTCTATCTCGCCATTTCAAGACCGCTTTGTCTTGCCATTCCTAAAAATACCTCCTCGCTTAGCCGAGGAGAGGCCAGGCTCTAATGCCTCCTAAATACCTCCTCGCCTAGCCAAGGCGAGTACAGAAAAGCAGAAAATACTTGCATCATTCAGAAAAGCAGAAAATATTTGCATATCGAAAAATAAACAAAGAACAAAACATACTTACAATGTACACCAAGATTAGGATTACAAATAGCTATAAAATATCCATTGTCTTTAAAAAGATACTAAAATTCCTAGGCTAAAAAATCCCCTCCTGTCTCACCAGGCTCCTCCTCCTCGCAAGCCGCCACTTGCTCGGAAATATACTGGCTCTTGGATAGCTCCTCCCTACTCGTCTTCTGGCCCTCCAGCTCTGCCATCAGCTGGTCGCCAACATAGTGTGCCTGTGGAGGGGAGGCAGGCCTCGGCGCCGTAAAGCAACGGTAGCTATCCGTTATGTATGCATTTTCCTGAGCCAGCAGGACGAAAAGATTGTTCACATCGGCAGGAGGAGGCAGCCACTCAGGAGCTTGAACTGCAGCATCAGCATCCCGTATCTGGCCTAGCTCGGTATCATCAAAAGGCACGAGCGAGGACGCTTCTCGGCACTCCGGACCGAAAGAGGCAAGGTTCGCCATCTTCACCACTTCCGGCATCGGCACACCAATCGCCACCGCCGCTCGGAATGCCTGGACTCGGCTGGTCTCCATGTAATTTAGCGCATCCGTCCCGTATTCCAGCGAATCTCGATACCTCGCCCGCGCCTCCTCCTCGCTGGGCTTCGCGGCTAGCTCGGCCCTTAGTTGGTCATTTTGACCCAGCACACCTTTCAACTTGGCCTCCAGCTCGGCCACCCTCCGATCTTTTCACCTGCCTCGTCCTTCAAAGCCTTCTCCCTCGCCGCCCAGGCAGTCCTCTCGGCACCAAGGCGGGAGACCTCGTCAGTTTTCAACTGTAAGTCCACCTCCAAGGACTTCACTTTTTCAGCACCAGAAGAAATCTCCCCCTTCGCCTTTTGCAGATCCCTCTCCAGTTCCTTTAGGGACTCGGCAGCCTTATTCAGCTTGTCGTCATAAGACGCAATGCCGACTCCGAGCTACAGAAACAAATTCAACATAAGCAACCCAGGAAAAAACGAGCAAAAGAAACGAGAAAAAGAAATAAGGAAATTAGGTTACCTCGCTTAAAGCAAGCCCACACAAATCTAGCAATTGAAACTGCCTAGCAGGACGCATCGTCTCCACAGCCTCAGCCGGTACACCCTCGGCGAGTAACCTTTGCCCGTAGCCGGTGAGGGGGCCGGGAAGTTATTTATCGTCCTTACGACGTGTCTGATAATGTGCTCATTATCAGACACCTCGCTTGCCGTGGGAGGAGAAGGGACCGGAGCCGTCGCAAGATCAGTGGGAGTCGAAGAGGGCGGAAGCCTAGCCTGAGTCTTCTGCCTCTTAGCCCTCGGAGCATCAGCTGCAGTGTGGGTCCCAATGAGCACAATAATAAGCTAGAAGGGGGGGTTGAATAGCTTATTAACACTTTAAAAACTTTTAAGTAAGTTCCTTGAAAGTTACTTGCAATCTATGAGAAGAATCAAGTAGCGGAAGACCTTCAAGAAAATTGTTCCAGGTCTGCCGATAAGGACTACCGGTAGACCTTTTACAGATTACTTAAGTTCTGCTGAAATGGATAATATAAACAATGAAACTAAGCAGTTCAAATGAATAGACAGACAGAAGGAAATAACACAAGTATTTTGGGATGGTTCACACTGTAATGAGTGCTACGTCCACCACCAAGGCAGTCAACCTTGGATTTAAATTGTGCACTATGTTTTCCACTTAGATCAATTACAAAGAATATCCCTAATGGATCGTGTACAAAATATTGACTTGTGTTTGGGTCTAGGGAATTAAATATCTGTAAAAACAAGATATTTAATTCGTGCAGAAGTATAGTTAATGGAAGTTAACAACAAGAAGAATAAAGCAATAAGTGTTGAAGAGCAGCTTCTTGTTGTTGACGAGGACTTCTAGATCTGTTAAGGATCTATTGAATGCACTGAACTGAAAGACTTGGAGTTGTGTAGATTCAGAGCAATTCTTTAAGTGTTCGATTGATTCTGTACAGTTGTCTCTTTGTTCCAGTCTTCAATGGCAGTATTTATAGCAGGTGCATCTCAAAAGAATCCGTTGGAGAGGACGAAGACTTCAACAGCTCTATTCATAAATGCATTAAATGCATGAGGCTGTCAGTCAAGGATTTTCGTCTTCACAGATATCTAGAGCAGATAATCATTTCTGAGATCTTCAAAAAGGTGGGCGATTTGATGTCAGATCTGAGAGATGTAGCAGAAAGTAGGGGGACACCGCTTTTTTCATCGCTTCGGGGCGAAAAGTATTCATGCTTTTCGGAAAGTTGCTTTTCGGCGGCTTGACATGTCGGGAATGACTTGGATTAATTCAAATAATATATGGAAATAAGTTTGAATTAATCCAGCCTAGCTCTATTTGGAGAGGACACGTAGAAGCGGCATCATCGGTGGACACGAGGTCTACCGATCTTAGGCTTTGAGCAGTCTTAGGTGAAGCCGAGAAAGGGTCTTCCGCCATTGAACACGAAAAAGTCCTACAAAAACTATACAAGTCAAAGTTCTATACACAGGTTGCCACACTAATCGATCGATCTGTGACCGATTAGCCACTGAAGTATAAAACTAATGTAATGTACTGATCAGATATAAATTTAACATAAGAATCAACATGCAGGCTGCTTACCCTTTGCCTTAGTGGAAGGGGCAGCCGAAGAAGGAGCAGTAGAGGAAGGGGCCACTTTGGTGGGATCTTCCAATACGCCGACAGTGGGCAGCGCTCCCCTATTCCCAACCTTAGCCGCCGAAGCTCTAAGCTCGGCATTCCTTCGTTCTTCCTCGGCCTTTAATCTGGCCAGAACGGCATCTCGCGAAAGAGCCATTTCTACAAAAAGAAAACAGGAAGGTTGCATCAGTACTCAGAAGAGAAACCCAAACAAAAAACCGAGAGAAACATAGTAGACAGGAATGAACAAGATTGACCTGATGTCGGGCACTCGAGCCCATCTATACCCTCACATCTCGGACACGCCGAGCCAAATATCCAGCCCTGATGCAGGGCCCAGCCCTCTCGACTCACGTATTCAAAACCAGAATGCGCCCTCTCCACTCCCTCGACGCTAACAGCCGAAACCCAGAACCTTGATAGGAGGCCCTCATCCTCCACTATGGCCTTCCAATTATAGGACCGAACTTGCACCCCTTCATCGTCGAGCAAGGGGGCCTCGATAGCAATCCTCGTAGCTTCGTCGGCGGGATTTAAAGTCTTCGTCCTCAAAAGACCGTGAGGTTTTCCTTCAGGAATCTCAAAATTCCACCCATGACTTGATTCCACGAGCAGAACTTTCTCAGACCACCTATGGTCTTTGTTTCCAAAGCTTGCCAGAAGAGGGAATCCCCGAGGGTGCCTAAGAGCGGTCAGCCGGTTCATAGAAACACTGACCTTGTAGTAGTAACAGAAGAGGGCCAACGTAGGCTCGAACCCCCTTGCTCGGGTGCAAACTGCAAAACTCACCAAGGCTCGGGTCAGATTAGGCGAGAGGTCCAGCGGCGCCGAGCTCGTCTGGGTCAGAAACTCGCAAATAAAAGGATCGAGAGGCAAACGCAGCCCCGAGGATTCGAAGAGGCTGGAATAAAAACCAACATAACTGCGAAGACCGCGCAGCTCGGAGATCCCCAATCTCGAATCCGGAACGGAGCCCCGGAAAGTTTCAAAGCCAAATACTCCCGACCACGCCTCCACATCTGCCAAACCTATCTTATTTTCGAAGGGCCTCAAAACGCGAGGCACCCTCTCACCCTCGTCCCCATCTCTGCCAGAAACAGAAGCCTCAGCTCCACTAGCCATTGGATAGTCCGGGGCAGAAAAAACTTCATCGCCGAACTTCCAGTGCGGGCTAACCTTCACCCCGTAACTCGCAAGGAGAAACCTCGCTTGCCGAGGAGTAACTGCCGACCATCTATCCTCGCACTGCCTATACATAGGACCACCGCGAGGAGACTTCCCAAAGACTGACTCAATGAAGGGGCCCTCACCATCCGAGTCTAAGGAAGAAATCGAGCATGACCCAGAGCTCTCCGAGCTGAGAGGACCCACGGTCGTCTCCTTATAGATCACGGTATCCACCACAATCTCCTCGGCCAAACAAACTTTCACCTCCACACCTCTCCAAGCGGGACCGCGAGGTACAGACTCAGCCTCGTCATCATATAGGTTTCCGCCCTCAAAACCACCGAGGTCAACGACCTCGGCATCATTCTCGGCCGAAACCGCACGGCTAAAGGACGGGCTACGCCCTGAAAGGGTACCAGGGCACGAGAAAGATCCTCGGCCACCAGAGACTCACTCGGAACGTTCTCGGCCGAAGCAGAAGCCTCAGCCACGTTACTAGGGAGAAAAAGAGGAGGACTCCTAACTGACATGGGTATTCGAATTACCCTGTTCCAGTAGTCTATCAGTTCCATGGAGGAACTACTAGAGGAGGACGAGGAAGAAAAAATAGGAAAAGGTATCCTACGAGACATACTTTGCTAAGAAAACAAAGGAAAGGAAAAGAAACCGTACCAAACAAGGTTAAACCAGGAAAATCGCCGGAGAAATCTACCGTTAAAGTAGAAGATACGCCTGAAAAAAGCCAAGAGATGCTGGAAAAGTTAAAACCCAGAAAAAGAAGACCCTAAACCCTGTAAACAGGTCGGAAAAACACGGAAATGACCGTGGAAACCACCCAAAATAGGAGGAAAACGTGGAAGAAAAGAAGAAAAACACTTACGGGCTGCAGATAGACAGGGATGCAACGGAACGGGAACAAGCCAGAATGCTGCCGGAAATCGCCTAAAACAGTAAGGAAAATATGGTAGAAAGAGAATGAGGACGGTAAACAGTAAGAGATGAAAAAGAAGGTTCTTATACCCCCCCTACAACGACGTCGTTTTAGAGCGGAGCCCCGAAAATTCACCGGGTCAACCCGCGTGTTTTTTCTCAACCAAACACAAAACGCCACCGCATCACTGTTTTCTCTGGATTCGAGAAAGAAAAAGGCGGCATTAATGGCATTTTAAATTTCGAAAAACCGCCCAAAGCGAAAACCGAGAAGCCGCCAAAACCTGCATTTAATGACGTGACAGCCTAAAAAGACGAAACGTCCTGACTGGACGGATATACGAAAACATCCCATAAACTTCCAACGAATCTCGTCAGAAAAATTCGACATCAGCCTCGACCTAAGCCTCGCAGACAACCTCGACAAAAGCCCAGAATCAGCCTCGAATTAAAACCCATAAAGTCATCCTCGGCCCGAAACATGACGCCGACCTCTTACCGACTAGCAACGATATTACTTTTTTCCTTCTCGACGTCGAGCAGCCAAAAAGTAGGGGGCCACTGAAAGGATTAAACCGAGGGATTGACCCTCGGCACGCCAAGGACTCGACCCTCGGCACAAAAAAGGGGTCCCACCTGAAAGAGCCACCAATAACGAGGACATGACAACTCGCCTCCTAAAATAAACACTTCAGCCTCGGCATCATGACCCTCGGTGCAATGACGATCCCAGCCACGACTGGCCTAAAGACCACTGGTACCCTCGGCCCCGTCACCAAACCAGTCTCCATTATCCTCAGCCTCGGCTGACAATAAAAGCTTTCGTCACAAGAACCACTCGGCCTCGACTTCGGATCAATCATCATCCACCCCGACAAACCGTTTCCCTAGGCCCGAGAAAACCGCTGCACGCCAATACCAACTCTCTGACAAGCGCACAGTTCACTTATTCCTGACGAAGACCCTCAACGCATTTAATGATTGCCGCTTTATGCTCCCCAATCGCTAGCTGCCACGTCGCCATACACTTCAGGTATAAATAAGAGAACACACATTTAAGGCAAGGTGAGTAATTTTAGCGATATCACAACTCTCTTATCACAGCTCCCTATCAAACACTTATCACAGCGTATTTATTACCATTTCCTTACCTGAAGCCTTATTCTCACACCGGAGGGTTCTAGTCGGGCCGCCCCGACACCTTAACGGTGTTTGTTGTTTACTTTGTGCAAGTTAAGCCAAAAGGACGAACCAACAACTGCCACATCATCCTCGCTCACACGTGGACGACAAGACAAGATCACCACCAAAAACGCGTGATTAAGAATAAAAATATATTTTAATAATATAAAAGAAACACATAATGTACAATACACTTCGGGTCAATTTAGCCGAAAATAAATATTTTCTAGCTTTAACGTGTCATTTTCTATTTCCACGTTATAAATCATAACAAACATAACTAAAGTCCGATATTGACATAAAACACGACACACATCAAGCCCAACATATCTTGAGCTAAAATAGACTTTTATAAGGCAATTACCTAAATCTACAACATAAAACACGTAAATAATGCAAAACACATAAATAATACAATCGGACTCCAAACGTGTTATTGCATAAGTCCAACTCACGATATAACAAAGTTCTCACTTGAACTCAAAACCCAAGTAAAAATACTATTTGACTAATATGCTAGCATTGCAAGTTTAACACTAATCAATTTGTGATTAACAAATAAATATCATAATAAATGTAAGGAAATTCTCGGGCGCTATAACGACGACCTTCTCGTCCACCTCGAGCTGGAGGAACTCCATATCTTCTCCCTCTACTAATATCCTCCTCTTCCTCCTCCTCCTCCCCCCCCCCCACCATGCCTCTGGTAACTATACTCAAACGGAGGATTCCTGTGAAGACCCTTATCAGAATTAGAAGGATGTCTCAAAAGGGCATTGTAGAAGAAACATCCTGCAATCATCTTTTTGCTTCTTCTGCTTCTTGGAGCGATGGTGACTCACTCTCATCAAAATGTGACGGTTCCCAATGTTCTGTTCCTCTTCGTCGGGCAGATGCAAGAACACATCGATTATATAGTCGATCGCTGTAATTTTGAAGTACGGATCATCATCAACCACCGGTCTTTTCCCTCTATCATAACGTGTAAAGTGTGACATCTACATTGCACAATTCAAATTATAGTAAAATTTTTCATGCTTATTCACAAATAACCATATGTAATATTCAACTAACAAAATTATAACATTTAATAACAATATTTATTAACAATATCAATATAAAAAAATTAAATCGATTATATTTAGGGTATTTTATTCATGTTTATTCACAAATATATTTAATAACAAAGTGTTCTTAATTACGTGGACTTGTTTATACAATTTATATTTCTACTTTGAATTAATTATAGACTAATTAATTTAAATTATAGTCATTTTTCATATTTATTCACAAATAATAATATTTAATACCAATATTAATTAAAATATTAAACATATAGGTAATTTATTAAAAAAATTAATTAAACAACTCATATCAAATAGCAAGTGTTAATAATAACAAGTAGTAAAAGTTTAAGGGACGTAACTGAAAAGTTAGAAAACTAACTTTAACAACCCAATAGAAACTAACATACACTAACAGAAACAAACAAAATCTAACAAAACTTAACACCACCAACCCAGCTGGTGGTCAGACAGCCAAGGACGGCGGGTGGTGGTGGAGCACGCGGTAGCAGACTTCAATTTTTTTTTCTTTTGCTTTCTATTCATGAAAACAAATCGAAATTACAAAGAATGAGTTAAAAAAACATACCTTGTTTGAATTGAGGAAGAGAGAATTGATTTTTATGAGAGTTTTTGGTTTGTATGTTTTTTTGTTCTAAAATATGTTGTTTATATATATTTGACTAAGGGTAATATAGTAATTTAAATAAAAAATTTCAAACTTATACAACCACCCCCACTTAACTAAAAAATTTATAACTTATACAACCACTCCCACTTAACAAAAACAAAAACAAAAAATTTATAACTTATACAACCACCCCCATTTTTGAAAAATTAACAAAGTTACCCTAGGAATTACAAACTCATCTAACAGCCCAAACTCCTCTAACCCCACCACTAGCCCCCTCCCTCTCTCCATGGGCCACGTCCAGTCCGTCCGCCCAGCCCAATCCTTTCCGCCTTTACGCCTGACCCTCCCCTAGTCCCAAGCCCAACCTCAAGCCCAGCGACTAGCGACTGCCACCACCCCGATCCCAAACCCAGACCCCCCCATTTGAACTGTCATCAAATTAGTCCCAAACCCAGACCCCTCCATATTTGGACGGATTCCCAACCAATCCCTAAGCCCACCAAGCCTAGGGCTTTTTTTGTTTTTGTTTTTTTAATTTAAACCTAATTCAAATCTTATTATTTAATTGTCAAATCTTATTATTTAAACCTAATTCAAATCTTATTATTTAAACCTAAATTAAATTTAACAAAAAAACAAAAAAATTAAAATACCTAAAGGGTATTTTTGTTAAATATTTTTCAAAAGTGATGTATTAAGCATTTTATAAATGTTGTATTAAGTGTACATTATGAAATTAACAATATCATTTTTGTTGTTTACTCCTATTGTGACTAAAGTCAAGAGAGATAAAAATAAAAAAAAAACACGCTCATGCAACGAAATGAAAACTTTGAAAAAAGAAGGAAAAATAAAGATATCAACATTAGAATTCTAACATTTAATGGTGCATTTAACATCATCATCATTTTAGATTTTTATTTTATTTTTCATCATTAAATTTAAAATTACAGAAATCAATATTTTAATTTCAAACCACTCCATTCGTTCCGGGCAAAAAATCCACTATACTAATTTGAGATGTTTCACTTTAAGAGCTTAAATTCAAAAAATTATGATTATCATCTTCATAACATTTCAACTTTACCCTCTACATTTGATATTAATATATTGATTATCCTCAAACATTTTTGTAATTTCGACCAATTTTATTGCTAGTTATATATCTCTTATTAATTAAACTTTTAAAATATGTACATTTTGCCCAGAAGTACAACTTTCTTTGCCAATGTGTACAAAAAATAAGACCACACCAACTATTCCATTACATTTTTTAGCCACGAATAGTCGGTATGAGTATCTGAATTATAAAAAGCTCAGGGTCTAACTGACGTCCTTGATCGAATTGTACTAAATACAAATGACGGTCTAGATTGATTTGTAAGTATGTGAATTACAAATAAACACCACAATTATGAGTTATATTTAAATTATCCCTCTACTAACATCCTCCTCTTCCTCCTCCTCCTCCCCCCCCCCATACCTCTAGTAATTATACTCAAACGGAGGATTCCTGTGAAGACCCTTACCAGAATTATAAGGATGTCTCAAAAAGGGCATTGTAGGAGAAACATCTTGCAATCATCTCTTTGCTTATTTTGCTTTTTGAAGCGATGGCGACTCACTCTCATCAAAATGTGACGGTTCCCTATGTTCCGTTCGTCTTTGTCGGGTAGATGCAGGAACACATTGATTATATAGTTGACCGCTGTAATTTTGAAGTTCTAGATCATCATCAACCACCGGTCTTTTCCCTCTATCATCATGTGTAAAGCGTGACATCTACATTGCACGATTCAAAATATAGCAATTTTTTCATGTTTATTCACAAATAACCATATGTAATATTCAACTAACAAAATTATAACATTTAATATTCTGGGTATTTTATTCATGCTTATTCACAAATATATTTAATAACAAAGTATTCTTAATTACGTGAACTTATTTATACAATTTATATTTCTACATTGAATTAATTATAGACTAAAATTAATTTAAATTATAGTCATTTTTTCATGTTTATTCACAAATAATAATATTTAATAACAATACTAATTAAAATATTAAACATATATGTAATTTATAAGAAATTAAAATTAATTAAACAACTCATATCAAAGAGTAAGTGTTAATAATAACAAGTAGCAGAAGTTTAAGGGACGTAACTGAAAAGTTAGAAAACTAACTTTAACAACCCAACAAAAACTAACACACACTAACAGAAACTAACAAAATCTAACAAAACTTAACACCACCAACCCAGTTGGTGGTCAGGCAGCCAAGGACGGCGGGTGGTGGTGGAGCACGCGGCAGCGGTCTTCAATTTTTATTTTATTTTTTGCTTTTTATTCATGAACGCAAATCGAAATTACAAATAATGAGTTTAGAAAACATACCTTGCTTGAATTGAGGAAGAGAAAATAAATTTTTATGAGAGTTTTTGATTTGTATGTTTTTTTGTTCTAAAATATGTGGTTTATATTTATTTGACTAAGGATAATATAGTAATTTAACTAAAACAAAAAAATAAAATATTTCTAACTTATACAACCACCCCCATTTAACAAAAACAAAAACAAAAAAATTATAGCTTATACAACCGCCCCCACTTTTGAAAAATTAACAAAGTTACCCTTAGGAATTACAAACTCATCTAACAGCCCAAACCCCTCTAACTTCGCCACCAGCCCCCTCCCTCTCTACCTGGGCCACGCCCAGTCCGTCCACCCAGCCCAAAAAGACCGACTGCCCAGTCGGCAATAGTCCCTAGCGCCTAGCCCAATCCCTTCTGCCTTCACGCCTGACCCTCCCCTAGTCCCAAGCCCAACCTTAAGCCCAGTGACTAGCGAATGCCACCACCCCGATCCCAAACCCAAGCTCCCCCATTTGTACTGCCACCCAACCAGTCACAAATCCAGGCCCCCCACATTTGGACTGATTCGTAACCAGTCCCTAAGTCCACTATAGCCCAGGTCTTTTTTGTTTTTGTTTTTTTAATTTAAACCTAATTCAAATCTTATTATTTAAACATAAATTAAATTTAACAAAAAAACAAAAAAAAAATTAAAATACATAAAGGATATTTTTGTTAAATATTTTTTAAAAATGTTTTATTAAACATTTTATAAGTATTGTATTAAGTGTACATCGTGAAATTAACAATATCATTTTTGTTGTTTACTCCTATTGTGACTAAAGTCAAGAGAGATAAAACAAAAAAAAGCACGCTCATTTTTAAAAAAGAAGGAAAAATAAAGATATCAACATTAGAATCTAACATTTAATGGTGCATTTAATATCATCATTATTTTAGAACTTTTTTTTATTATTTTTCATCATTAAATTTAAAATTACATAAATCTATATTTTAATTTCAAATCACTCCATTCGTTCTGGACAAAGAATCCACTATACTAATTTGAGATGTTTCACTTTAAAAGCTCAAATTCAAAAAATTATGATTATCATCTTTATAACATTTCAATTTTACCCTCCAGATTTGATATTAATATATTGATTATCCTCAAACATTTTTGTAATTTCGACAAACTTTATTGTTAGTTATATATCTCTTATTAATTAAACTTTTAAAATATGTACTCTTTGCCCAAAAGTACAACTTTCTTCGCCGATGTGTACAAAAAATAAGACCACACCAACTCTTCCATTAGATTTTTTAGCCTACCACGAATAGTCGGTATGAGTATCTATATTATAAAAGAGCTCAGGATCTAACTGACGGACCAAAACGTCCCTGATCAAATTATACTAAACACAACTGACGGTCCAGATTGATTTGTAAGTATGTGAATTACAAATAAACACTATAATTATGAGTTATATTTAAATTACCCCTCTACAATTACATATAAATGTTTTAGCATAACGTTTTGTTTGAATTACACCGTCAGTTATGGGTTTTGATTATTTCAATCATTCATTGAACTGATTTCATACCGATACCATGCCCATGACACGGGCAGGTGTACTAATACTATCCACTTTTGCTCGTGTTTATTGGGGGTGCGATAACTGATAAGAACGAGCAATCAAATTGCACACTCGTGAATACCTATAAGTAAAATGATATTACATTTACTACTACACAAGGGCAAGGGAGGGATTGAGATCAATCGTGGGGTTGTTGATCATCGCCTCACGATGGCCTGCAGCAATATATCCTCGAGATCTTGAGCCGGGTATCTAAGATTGATTACAACATCCGCTGAAGGCTTATTGAGAAAACGAGTAAATTGTAATGCCAGCACTAAACTTGGGATGAGATCAACGAGTGAAGTTGATCAGAGATCTCTTTGGTAACAGATGGAAGAAGACATGGGCAATGCATCTTATTCTTTCTTGGAATGCCTTTGACAGAAAGCTCTCACCCTCTTAATGCCATCTTCAAGAGCCGAAGGATCAATGGCAAAAGTTATGCGGAGCCAATTTTCAAGTCCTACAACAATACCTGAAACAGAAGGCGTAATGACAAGTCAGTTCTGTGTACGGTACTCAACAAATACTGAAAGGACAAACTCAACAATGTTTGAGTTTAGTTTGTATATTAACCCAACAAGCTGGAGGCGAGCATGATGGATCATAAACATCTAGTACAATTCAATGAAGAGAAGATATGAAAATTCCAGGTTTTGCCTCATTCAGGAAACCATTATTATGATAGAAGATCACAAATTTAACAAGCACACACACACAATTCTATGTATATATGTGTGTGTGTGTGTGTGTGTATTCCGAAGCCTCGTCATTATAGAGGTATCAACACTGCAATAGCACGTAGAGAGCAATAGAAAATAAAATAGATAAGAAGTTTTTGTGTGTTGGGGGGAAGGAGGAAGCTGTCTGAAACACATGTTCGGCTTGAAATAGGGCTCAAGTTCCTATCAATTACCTGGTAAAATTATCACAGATTCCTCCTTTGCAAGCTTGAGACAGAAGTCCAAATCATTATTAATGTCCTCCAGCAATGACAGATTTATTTTCACCTTAAATAAAACATCAGCGGTAAGAAAGTTTTTACAAGAATTAACCATTTCCTTACAACTATAACCATCTTTACTTGATATATATGTCCTTACCATTACAAACATAGATCCTTCAGGTTTGCTTGGGCAAGTTATCCAAGGCATGTCTTTGATTCCATCATAACAGATATTAGCCGATTCTCTAATAATATCTATGATTCTCTTAAAGAAATCCCCTTGCGTTTTCCCAAGAATTTGAGGAATAGCTCCCTGATTGTATGAGAATCCCAATATCATATTTCCATAAGAAAAACAAGAACAACAAGAATAATGAACAGAGTATCCTAAGGCGAACCAGGGTAAGAATCTTAAGACGAAGTACATAACGTTGCTCCTAACAAATTCCAGAACCAAAAAAAATTGCACACTGCATAAAGATTAAGGAGTACTTTGACTTGCTATATATCAGGATGACTTCAAGTTGATTCCTAGTTACTGCAGTTCGAGAGACGAATAAGAAGACAGATATGTATGAGGTCAAAACATAGAGGGTGAGGCATAGCTTCTTCTAGATGCAACAGTTGGGATGTGTTTTAATATTCTAAATGTGAAAATGCTAATTACTATTCGAAGCCTGAGTGTATCATGTTATGGAACACTGACTGCAATACATGGAAAAATTAATGAAGCTTCTGATAAGTGGTAACTTAAGTGCATTAGGGTTAGTCAATTTGCCAAAAAAAAAAAATTGTTTTCAAAAGAATATGCCAGAGATGGCTTAATCACCTTCACAAGTATGCATAATACTCAAATCAATCTATAAAACTAGAGTGGTACGTTAAGTTCTGTTGATATAATCTCTCCTACTGTATCCAGTAGAGGACCATTCACCAGTGGGCTCACTATACTAGACTAGTACGTTAAGATTCTGAATCATTTTCCATCATAAATTTGATTATCTCTGAGCACAGTTACCTCAAATTTCATAAAATAAGTAGCAAATTATATACCGCAATGATTCATTAGAAAAATCTTATCGTGCCAAATAGTGGGATGATTATATTAGTTACATTTTTTGTCTTTGATCATATTGAATCTTTACCATTGCAGAACATTAACCTATTGCAGTTGTACAAGATAATCTCAGAATATATCCTTATCAAAGCTAGATTATAGACTCAAACTCAGTACAGATTCTATATGTTGTTCAATACCATTCCAGAAGAATGCACCAATAACAATAATGATGAATGAGATATTTTACAACTCATAGAGAAGTAGGAAAAACAGAATGTTTGAACTTTTGTTTCGTATTAATCGGTTAATGGCATAAAGGTAGGAACCTGGATGAAGGTTGGAGGGTCGGTGGAAATATTGAGAAAGCCTTTGATACAATCAACTATCTGAAAAAGGGAACAAGAAGAGTGAGCATAAATTACAATCGACATAAGATCACCTTCGTGGTTCCAGCAATGGTAATCAGATCCAACACAAAAAGTTATAATTGAAAGGAACAGGACATTTAAAATGATGCTCAACATAAAGAAAAACTACGCAGATAACAATTTATACAGAAGAATTTTCTCACAAAGATGTAGCTCACTATATGCTTTGCCTTCATAGTGGTTGCACAATAGTAGCGTCATCTGCTTGCACAAGAATCATTTGTGGACTTTTGTGACCCATCCAATTTATATTTATTTCCTCACTGTCTCTTGAGAGAGAATTTTCCCCCTGATTCACTCATCAGCAAATACTAATATATGGGATCTTGGATAATCAGAAAAAATGCAAGTCTAATGTCTTCTATTGTAAATACAAAGTCATGCTTTGCCTTAAACTTTTTGAACTTCTATGTTTTCCCAAGACTATCTTCAAGATGTGTGCTTTAAATTTGGTTCACAGAAATCGAACAAAGTCATAACTTGCAGGTAATATATGGAGCACCAAGGCCCCGTGACACAAATTCTCACAGTAACATGTCCAGGGTATTGGCATGGACTTGTCTGTACACTAAAAGACTTTACTAGCACTCTGGTGATATGAAATAAATTATTTGTAAGTAATTCCTCTGTCCTAAAATGGGTAGCACTCTGGTGAGATGAAATAAATTATTGGCAAGTAATCCCTACATCCAAAAATGAGTGTTCATTTTTAGTTTTTCACCAAAATTAAGAAAGTTAATGATTGAGTCATTTTAGTAGCACATGTACATTAACGTCTTTACTGTTCACATATAACATTCGAGGTCTATACTAGGACAGGATAGGTACCAAAGATGAAAGTAGCAAAAATATACAAAAAGGGACACTCATTGTGGGACGAGAAAATTTAATTATTGTACACTAATTTTGGGATGGAGAGAGTAATAAACTGCAACAAATTATAATCATATTTTTCATTTCATCATAGACAATGACAAAAAGTTGTGTCAAAGAATAGTAATGACTAGTGTCCATGTGAGAGTGAGAGAGAGAGAGAGAGAGAACCCCATGCTCTTGAAGGATTCCCGTGGGATCATTTGTAACAAGCCATCCAAGTCGCCAACCAGGTACAATCCACCTCTTGGATATTGACCCAAGTGTAACAATAGGTGTTACTGATGCAAAGACCCCCATTGGAACAAATGGATTACTACCAAAAGCGATATGATCATAAACTTCATCAGCAATCACTAATATCCCAAGCTTCCTGGCAGTCTCAGCAACCTAATTAACCACACACCAAATGCATAGGTAGTACTCAAATCCACGTCAAGGTTTAAATTTGTTGCGAGACAAAAATTACGCACGCACCTTCTTCAGATGTTGGTAAGTGTAAACATTTCCACAAGGATTACCAGGGTTAATAACAACCATGGCAACGGTATTCTCATCAGCGAGAGCTTCAACCGCATCAAGATCAACTTCCCAATCTTTGTCTGGAATAAGATCGAAGTAACGGATTTCTATGTTCTTAGGTCCAGCCATTGCTTCATAGTATGGGAAGCCCGGTCTTGGAAGAAGAATGTTAGCTTTGGAGTGCGCAAGCACAGTTAATATGCATTCAATTGCTTGAGTGCATCCAAGTGTCAAGTATACATCATCGGGTGATAACTTGTTTGGAAGATCTTGGGAAAGGTACTCTGCTACTGCACTATATAAGGTAGAAAGTTGAAATAAGAAAACAAAATTGCTGAACTATAGACAATGCTGTATGTTCAGACCAAAAAATACCCTTGATCTCCTAAATTACAACAGTACACCAACAGGAAAGAGCAGAAGGACACATGCCAAACTCTACCTTCCAAAATATACTTACCAAAATATACATACGAGCCCCCAAACTCACCTTGGTTTAGTTGCATTTTTCACAATAAATAGTACTCGGTCTATCCCAAAATAAAAGTTAAGGAAGTTGACTTTTAGGCTATTTTATCTAGTAGTGCATATACATGGATACACTTCATGTCCACACTACATACTCCCCCGTCCCGAAAAAGTGTCCCTTATTCTCTTTTTGGGACGTCTCAAAATGATTGTTACAATTTTTTTTGAAAAATTTCGTAAGCAAATTGTTCATAGGATTAATTGTGAGATTATAAAACACAAGGGAACCACTATCTAAAAAGTTCATAAAAAGGAAAACACATTTTTGGACCAATTTTTTTCAAAAAGGGAAAATCATGGAAGTATTCTTCCCCTTCTACTCAAATGAAACATCGGATTATAACCAAGTGAGATAAATCTATAGCTGCTAACTCTTGAAACTTCAATTAGAACTAACTAGTCATCAGTAAATTATTGGACCCACAGAAAAAACTTTTTGAATTGCTAAAGGTTATTAGGTACCGATTGAAAGTTGGAATCTCCATTTGACCAGACAATGAATGAAACACACACACTGACACACACTTCAGATGTTGAAAAAAATTGTCAAGCGCTTAATGGGGGTCCACCAATCATCTGAACAAATATAGATAAATATATAAATTAAGGAGCATCGTACTATATACCATCTGGCAGGGAGAATACCGACGGTGGGCGAATAACCGTTGAACTTAGCAGAGCGGACGGCGTCGGCGATGGCGTCTTCGGCGATTTGGGTTGTGCGAAAGCAAGGAAATGCGGAAGGATCGCCATGCCCGAGTGGGATTACGGGTCTGGGGTCGTTTTGGTTGCGATTTTCCATGAGCATGTTGAGAACGCCTCGGATTGTGAGCCCGGAGGCGGCGCACAGCTCTTCGTTGCCCCGGATTCGCCATGGTTTTGATCCATTCTCCATTTCTCCCCGTCACTGTTTCCTTGGAGGGATAAAACTATAAATATGAATGGGTTTTATCTGTGGCCGGCACTGCACGCACCCTAAAGTGAGCTGTCAAAATGGGATAAGCTTGTCGGGTGTACCCTCTCGCCACAAAAGGGGCAGTTTGGGCATAGGAATGCATGCCTGCTGGAGGCGGGCTTAATGGGCGATGCCCTTTGCGGTGTTGGAGCAGCGGATCGTACGGGTAAACCCGCCACTTTATTAATACTTTCCGTTTTCAAATTATTATCTATCTTGTGATTACGTGTTTAGGGACCCATGTTGGTTGCGATTTTCCATGAGCACATTGAGAACGCCTCCAATTGAGCCCGGAGGCGGCGCACCGCTACTCATAGGTGAGGTGTAAATAGAACAATACTCATGGAAAAATAAAATAATACTTCATTCATCCTAAAATTATTGTCTTATTTTTCTTTTAATCTATTTTAAAAAGTTATATTATTTGTAAATTTTCTTTTTATACAATATTTTTATTATTTTATTCTTATTTTTCTTCTTGCTATTTACACAATGGGAGTAATAATGATAAAATATAGAAGAAAAAAAGTACTCTTATACGATACTATATGGGGAAGGAAGTACCTTCTAGCCGGTAGAATACCGATGGAGGAGGAATAACCGTTGAATTTAGCGGAGCGGAGAGCATCAGCAATGGCGTCTTCGGCTATATGGCTAGTACGAAAGATAGGGAAGGCCGAGGGGTCGCCGTGACTGAGAGGGATAATGGGCCGGGGGTCTGCTTGATCGACAATGTCGCTAAGCATGGTACGTATGCTTCTGATGCTCAAGTGCGAGGGGATGCTAAGCTCTTCGTTTCCACGAAATCGCCACGATTTTGATCCGTTCTCCATCTTTCCGTTTCTCATTCTTCAAGGGTATATAGATTTGTTAGGTTGAAGTACTGCAGCTCAGAGTTGAGTATTTAATTAAGAAGGTGCATGAGAGAAAAAGAGAGATATGTGGAGTCTCAATTTAAGTGTGTATATATATATATATATATTGGAGAGATCATTTGTGACGGATGTTGCGGCATGCAAAACGGCACCAGAATGGGCGGAAGTAGAGAGCGAGAGCGTGAACGTGTGGGGGTTTAGATACCATACCAAATATAAATGAGTAAGTCTTGAAAGACGGTTTACGGATTTTAATTTGTAAGACGGAGATTCATTTTTTTACGACTTAACTTACCAACAAACGATGGATTTGGTAAAAATGATATGTCTTATAAAACAAAAAATATATATAATACCGTCTTATCTAAGTTTTTATCAACATAAATAGGACTGGTATTGGCAAACATCAATTTAATTCCCCAGCTTAATGAGGTAGTAATATACTCTCTCGTTTTTAAATTATCGTTCTTAAATAATTGTCTTTTTTTAAAAATTTTCCTCTTACAAAAATATTTTTACCAATTTATCCTTATTTTTTTTATCTATTTTAATTATAACACATATTCAAGGGCAATAAAAGAAAACATACATTTTATTAATATTTATAACATATTCAATTATTTTTTCTTAAACGATATGTCAAGTCGAAAAAGACAATAAATAAAAACGAAGGGAGTAATATATATGGAAAATACTAAGTTGAATATATATTAGGTTTCGTGTTTGTGCCTATGACACGATGTCAGTATGGACGTGATCAGTGTGTGAAGCGAGCATGTTACGAATAAATTAATATATACTTAAGATTTTAAGGGTCAGATCAATGTATATTGCACAATGAAAAGACGACATCTCAAAACTAAATAAATAATATATTTTATTAACTGTAAAATTTTGTAACTCATTCAAAAAGAATATAATTAAACATTTAAAAGTATTCTCTCACACACACAGTCACACATACCCACCCAACATCTGTTAATTGAAATAAACTTAAAAATAAAAATCTCAATAAACAAAAATCATAAAATAAATTGAATGAAATATAGTGAAATTTTAAATGGAATCTAAGACAATCATTTCCTAATTAAGTTTTTCAAATTTAAAGTTCCAAACATATTAAAATAGTTTTATGATCAACTTTTCTCATAAAATTAATATAATTTATTTACATAAAAAATAAAATTTACAAAGTGAATCTCCAATGTAGGCTCAATTTGTCATCAACTTAATTTTTAATTTTCAGTAAGTACGACACCTGCAATAGACATGTCTATCCGATTCCAAAAACCGAAATAGGTTTAAATCGAAATCGACCAAATCGCCCTTGCACCGAAAATGTCCAAAATGCGTTTTGGTTACAATTTTTCCATTTGCCAAAACCGGGCAGAATATATCGATGTTATAAAACTAATAAAAGAGCTTAATGTATAGCTGACGGGCCTGATCGAATTGTATCAAATACAATCGACGATTCAGATTGATTCGTAAGAATATGAGCTACATATAAACCTCATTTATAAGTTTTGTTTCAATTACCCCTTCCATAATTACATATAAAACCTTCGATTGTGGATTTTATTTGAATTATCTCCTCAGTTAAACAAATCTCATACCGACACAGTGTTTTTGGCACGACTATAAATACTACTATATATATATATATATAAAAGGCTATTGAGGCATACATATGGCATGGGAAACTGCACCAGAATGGGCGGAAGGAGTGCGTGTGGGAGTGTGCTTAGTCAAAAGGGAGTGATCGTGACCAACTCAGGTCAGGTCATTATCCGAGGCAAGTTTGAGTTTATTTCTCTTTTTTCTATTTCCTTGCTGTTGGATTAGACCGTGACCAACCAAGCCTCAATCTTGATCTGAAATCAATTCCAAATTTCGAATTCGAATCTCATAATTTATTTATTAGTAATCGGATATTAATTTATTTATATCTGGTCCGTTAAAAATTTCATTGATCCGAAAATAATATATTTATTACTTGATTTAATTAATTTTTAGTCTCTCAATTTTACAAAAATCATTTATATGATCTATTTATTAAGAAATTAATTCGTTTGATCCTGTATATTAACGTTTATCATCAGATTTCTCCTTATTCCCGTTATCGTTAAAAATATTATCTTTTTTTAAAATAACAAAAATACCCTTGCAAAAATTCACAAATAAAGATATTGTTATAATTTTTGATTCATTCACGTGGCTCTCATCATCATCATCATCATCATCATTTGATTCCATCCATTAACTTCTACGGTTAAAAAAAAATTCATTTGTATCAAAGACAGTTCTTTCAACCTTTTACACCTATTATTTAATCCATATCAAAGGCATATGAGGGGGGGGGGGGGGCTGGAATCTTTCACAATATGGAGGGTGACCCTCTGCTTCAGATTTATAAAAAAAGGGGCCAAAATTAATAATTTTCTTTCTCTTTTAGTAATCAAATTACATTATGTGCACATTTGCCAAAATCACCCCTGACGCCATAGCACCACTACCACTGAAATCTAGATTAAATAATCAAAATCCTGATTCAAAAATCCATGGTCGACACTCTTTTTCTCTCTAAAATTGAAGAGCATGGCTTTAGAAAGAACCTAAAATCTTAGCCACCATCGAAGAAAGCTTCAAGCTTCAAGCTTTCAAATCTTAGCCGCCATGATCGAACACTTTTTTTCTCGTTTAGCTTTCCAGATCTGTGCGCCGGAGCTTGCTGGGGATAAAGATGGGGTCAAAGTTAATCATTTTATTGCTACCGGATCTGTGGGTCTTTTCTCGTCCAATCGTCTGTTGTTTTTTCTTGTGAATGTGTAAGAAGAGGACGATGACGAGGATGAGGACGGCAACGATGGAAGTGGTGAGCTTGGAGGAAACAAGCTTCAATTTGGGGGATGAAGGGAGGGAGAGGGATGCGATGTTGACGGGGAAAGAGGCAAAGGAGGAAGGAGATGAGGGAGGTGGGGGAGGGAGGGATTTACATAAATAGTATACTGATGCTTAATTTGTTTTCAATTATAATCGCAAAAAATATTCATCATTCTAGAAAACTCAATTTTATTTGTTTTTCATTGGATTCTTGGAGGGATTGAGGAAAAACTTGTTATTAGAAAATGGTTTGTCTTGAAATTTGTTAAGGGCTGAGCTAACCACACACCAACATCTTCTTCCTACACCCCAAGTTATAAAATTGCCAAAATGACATTGTGTGAAATGATGAAATAAACCCTCCAACCTAAAATAACACCTCACAACTTAATTAAACTATTGTCATTCTATAATATTTAAGCATTCTACCTACACGCCAAACTTGATACTACTAGCTACGTTTTCCTTTCCCACCATTCTCTCTTTTGTTTAGTTCCTCCACAACCCTATCCTACATCATATTGTTAAAAAATATCAAACATGGAGCAAAAAGAAGTAATTGAAACAAATAATGTAAGTATTACTTGTATTTTATTCTATTAAAACTTAATTTTTCATCAAATTTTGTCTAAATTCCAAAAACTTCATGTTCGTCGTGTGCGGCTATGGTTTGCAGTGCACAAGACATTCTCCGCACACTCCCTCTTGTGTGCACAAGACATTCA
Organism: Codonopsis lanceolata; assembly: GCA_013146195.2. Lineage (NCBI taxonomy): Eukaryota > Viridiplantae > Streptophyta > Magnoliopsida > Asterales > Campanulaceae > Codonopsis > Codonopsis lanceolata. Next base: position 64,373,658 of record CM028381.1, read on the forward strand.
CCGCACACATCCCTTAATGTGCACTAAATGTGTACCGCACAGTCCGTGTTTTGTGCACAAATCATATGCCGCACAGTCCTTACTTTGTGCACAAAGTGTTGTCCGCACAGTGTGTAATTGACATGCAATTTTTTTTTCAGGATTCAAAGACATCCCGGTAGAGCCTAGTGTTGCAGGTCCAATTCAAGATATTGTTGTAGATTACACGGATGTGTTCACAACGCATGCACATTTTCCATCTCGAGAGGATTTGTGTGATTGGGCACGCACGAAAGGAACATGGTTTTGTGATAGTTACTACTAGGTCGGACAAAGGAACGGGCAAGAGAGGACCACGATCAGATTTGGGTTGCGAACGTAATGGGTATCAACGCCAATCTAAATCCAAGGGTGTTGATGATTTGAGTAAAACAACAAATGTAAGTAACAAAGGAAGATGGTAGGAGAGAACGTGGATCGAAGAAGTGTGGATGTCCATTTCGCTTGAGGGGCGCATAAGTATCCGGTGATGGAGAATGGGAACTTTCTATTGAATGTGGGGTGCACAATCATTCACAAGAGCCTCATCTCGCATGGCCACTCATATATTGGTCGATTAGTACGGGAGGAGAAAGAATATGTTCTCGACATGTCAAAAGGCAATACTCGGCCAAAGGACATTTTGATGGGTTTACACCAAAAATTTAAAGATAATAAGTCCTCATTAAAGACTGTGTACAAGACAAACAGGTACAAGTTACCCTTATTGGAGATCGTTGGTGTCACGTCGACAAACATGACATTTTTTGTTGCATCTGTTTATATGGGGTTTGAGCAACAAGAGAACTACATTTGGGCACTTACTATCTTGAAAGCATTGATGAATCAGTCCTCTCTACCCACTGTGATTGTCACTGATCGAGAACTTGCGTTGATGAATGCAGTTGATCGAGGTAACTTTTCCAACATCAAAACATTTTCTTTGTCGGTGGCATATTAATAAAAACATTGTGGCAAATTGTAAGAAAATGTTTCGCACGAAAGAATTATGGGATCAATTTATTGTTGCTTGGAATACGTTGGTGGTCGCAAAAACTGAGTCAGCATATGATGAATACCTTCAGAGACTACGGTCAGATTTCACAGATTATCCGACAGCCGTTCAATATGTCATGAACCAATGGTTAGGGCCGTATAAGGAAAGGTTTGTGTCTTGTTGGACGAATAATATAATGCATTTCGACAATAACACAACAAGCAGGTATTTATACGTTTTTAATATTTAATTTATTTCTCTAAATTTATAAATGATATAAAAATACCTAACATTGTTATTAATTGTATCTTATTTTAGGGTGGAGAGTCAACATTCGGCGTTGAAAAGACAGCTTCAATCGAGCCAAGGTGATTTTGAGACATGTTGGAAACAAATTCACACACTCATTGAGACCTCACATATTGCAATCAAGGGTTCATTTGCGAAGAGTCGAACAATGGTTCTACAGAAATTCAAATCAGTGTTATTTCAACACCTACGAGGTTTGGTGTCGATTATTGCGATGAATAAGATATATGATCAAATGAACAGTTTGCCCGAGGATGGTCATGTAGACCCATTGTTGTGTGGGTGTGTACTGAGAAAGACATGCGGACTACCTTGTGCGCATGAGATAGCTGAATATCTGAGAAATGACGTGCCAATTCCTATTGATCAGGTTAATGCATTCTGAGGAAATTAGATATGTTACCAAAGAAAAAATGAGAATGTTGATATTAGTGTTACGCCGAAATGGAGACTCGATTATATAAGAGTTGGGAACATGTTGTTGCAAAATTTCATGAAGCCGCATGTCGAGAAATTGTTGATACTCAAAAGAATGATGGAGGTTGGAGCTAGTAACAACGCCATTGATTGTGCCCCATGATGAGACTCGCACTCGTGGTCGTCCAAGCCCCCAAAGGCTAAAAGTCCAAATCAACCAAACGTGATCCTAGTTTGTTTGAGTATGTCGAGTCGATGAAAGATAGTTGCTCTCCATGTGATCAAGGTTTGGTGTACGAGGTTGGTCCATCGCAAAGAACCTCCATCGCTCACTACCGTATCACGTGAGGTAAATATATTCTTTAACTTGGTGGAAAAAAAAAATATATTTATATTTATATTTATATATGTTGACATTAATTTGTTTTGTTTTAATAGGTTGGTCCATCGCAAAGAACCTCCCACGCTCACAACTGCACACCAGACAAAGATGCATGTAAATTTAATTTTTTAACTTGGTGCAAATACCTATATATATATATATATATATATATATATATATATATATATATATATATTATATTGATTTTAATGTTTTGTTTCAATAGGTTGTACGACAACAACTAGAGCCGGATGGCTAGTGGTCACATTAATCAATTCTCGAAGAGATTTCACGAGTACATAACGGAGACGGTGAATGTAGCGGCCGACGGTATTATTGTTTTCGTGCCATAGCACGGTTGTTATTTCAAAATGAGAATTCATGGAGTAGTAGGTTCGATCGATCTATCGCAGAGTTAATGAAAAACCAAGAGTTGTACGCACGTGTGTTTATTGAACATAAGCGTGTTGAGAAAGTGCGAATAGACTCGAACACCATGAAGAAACCGCCGCGAAGAAATATTGGTTTGATGCAAACGATATGGGCACTTGGTGGCATCGCTTACAACCGTGTTCTCTTGGTATTAGATAGTCGCCATTGTTTTACATATTTACCATTGAGAACCCGCCTCAATCGATCCAAAATTGATTTGTATCGGAAGAGTAAACGGGATCATTTTATTCAGTACTCACATTTCATAAGATATACATCATTGTTTCACATACAAGTTATATATTAATAAATTGTACCTTATTGACATTTACTTACTTTCATTTGCGTGTTAATTTACGCCGTGGTTGTTCGTTAGCACCTGTCCCAATCGTATGGGATCAGAACCGCGTGGAATGTGCCGCAGCTTGGAAATCAATTTATAGTCAACAACTTTTGTCATATAGTGAAAGTGTAGAAAATGAGCGATTTGTTCTCAAAAGTTCTGGACAAGATCAATTTGGATGAGTGATATGTATTTTCATTTAAACTTGGAATGTTGGTTGCATTTTATATTTGGATTAGTGATATGAAAATCTATTTAAACTTGAAATTTTGGTGGCATCAAATATTTGGTTTGAAATAAGCCATACATAACACTAACATGTCTCAAACATACATAACATGTCTTCAAAATACATAATACGCCTCAAACATACATAACACTAACATGTCTCAAACATACATAACATGTCTTCAAAATACATAATACGTTAAACATGTCTAAAAATACATAACAATATCAAGGTTGCCCTACGACGAGTCTCAACTCGAGATGATCCCGCCTCCCCCGACCTTGTACAAAGCTATCTACTATCGAGATCACCGACAGAACTCCTCATAAGTTATACTTCTATCACCCGATCGCAATCTTCGCATTATCGGTCCTGTCAAATTGCGAATAGTCGAAACGGTCTCCGCATTATCCGCAATGGGATTAGTCACCCTAACCCTAGTCGATCGAGCGGTGGGCTTCTCGCACAATGGGATGTGAAATTCGCAAGTACCAATCCATGTATTCAGTGAACATTCGGATGGATATCGAGTAGCTCGCCCAAATTGTTTCAAGATAATATATGGCTCTCAACAAGGTTCCAAAGATGCCGCAAGTGCTATCCACATTATCAAATCACGAGGGTTATTTCTAACAGGATGTCATGTGCGATAGGGATAGATGGAATAGTCCGCACGCGTCCGAACTGTCGAAGCACTCTGCGGTAGGTATGGCTCCACATTGGCTCCCATGACTATACATCCATGATATAAGGAGTTTTGATGAAATGGAAAATGCTCCTGATCGTGTCGTCGTAAGTGGGTCCACGCAACCTACAACATATTTAAAATTTTATTAAATACAACAATTTAATAACGAATGACCAAGCACGAGCATAAATAAATGTAAAAGATGAATACTAACGCCATTCGCCGTAAGCATGTCAATATTTTCACGTATAGCCCGTGAACCGGTCCATGCTTGTTCCTTGATTTCCGACCGGTTTCACATACGAGCAAGCGCTTGTGTGTTCGGTACCCCACATTATGATCGTCTGAACTGTGGAAATCGTAGTATATCCATGCCTACATGCAATAAAACATTCAATTAGATGTGAAATATCCAAAGATAAATTAAACATGTCAAAAAAACTATAAATTTTAAATATGCCTCTAATAATGTGAAGTATCCAGCCTATTCGCTTGCCTCATATCCGACGCTTCCCTAGTGCCTATATAGATAAGCCAAGGTGGCAACTCCCCACGCATAGGTATGTACATCATCAAGATCCTCCAGCCATGTAGTATGAGAGCATCACTGTGAGCTTCTTATCCGTGAAGATGGTGCAACCCAAGAGGTACAACATGTAAGCCCTCACCGAACACGCCACCTTGTCTAAATCATCGAATCGGCATCTTCACTAAACCTATTACGTAGCCACTCTAACTTGATCAAGCACCCTTCTACCTCCCATTCCCTCAATCATCTCACTTTGGACACTCCCAATATCTCGCTAGCGCACTCCAAATTGATGTTTCGTAGCAAATAATGGCGCGAAATCGGAAGTCCGAATGTACAAAAACATCATCCAAGGTGATCGCATTTCACCAAGGGCAAATGGAATGAGTTTGTCTCTCGATGCCACCGCCTCCACAAACGCCGAAAGCAACTGTGAACATCAAGATAGGTCGATTCTTTAGGTATGGATCCTTGTTCCTCTTACCAAATCCCTCCATGCTTGGGCACCCTCCTCGAATGACCCATTGACGTAGTTTTGAACGATGCCGGTGAAACTTCAAAACCTCTCGCCTTGTCCACGCCAAATCGATGCCGCTACATGTGTCTTGTACGTAATCAACAAAGATGGGTCAAGTGGACCACCATGAAATCCCATCTCGGTTCAAGCTCGTGCTCACGCCGGTCTCGCCTCCCGCCTCCCGCCCCCGCCTCATGGTCGCTCAGCTGATCCCGAAATGTATAGGCTCTTGATCTATATGCTCCGGGGATCCCGAAAATGTAGCCTGATCTATATGCCCGGGACCTAAAATGTATAGGCTCTTGATCTATATGTCTGTGGCACTTCTCAATACGCGCATGTTGCATTGCCCGGTCATGCGGTGACACGACGCCTAATATATTTATTGCGTAACCTATCAATTGACCTCCGTAACAACAACAAACAAGTAATATTAGAGGTTATATAGAAACAGCTCAAGCCTAAATAAGTAAATCGAGCATCATATAAATATTTTGAATGTT
>CM028381.1:64379121-64475907 GCA_013146195.2 Codonopsis lanceolata
GAATCAAGGCCGAACTTCTTGATTAGTTCCTTTTGCATATTTGGTTTGGCGATGAAGATCCATCTAGAAATGCGTTGTATCGAGATCTAGAAAGTAGGTAAGTTCACCCATCATGCTCATCTCGAACTTGCTTTGCATCGGCTTCTCGAATCTCTTACCGCAGGCTTTGGTTAGTTGATCCAAAGATGATGTAGATCCACATAGATTTGTACGGAAAGAGAATGACCTTTGTGCTTGAGGATGAATAAAGTAGTGTCTATTCTTCCTCTCACGAATCCTTGTTCATTAAGAACTTGGATAGAGTTTCATACCAGCTCTAGGAGCTTGCTTCGGGCCGTAGAGAGCTTTCTTGAGTCGGTAGGCGTGATCGGTTTATGCAGAAAGACAAATCACGGAGGATTGTTCCACGTATCTGATTTCTTGAAGATCACCATTGAAAAAGGCACTCTTTACATCCATCGATACACTTTGAAGTCCATGAGCGATGCATAGGCTAGAAAGATTCGATTGCTTCTAATCTAGCGAGGCAAAAGTTTCATCAAAGTCAATTCCTTCTTCTGTCGGTAGCCACGTACCTTGATCTAGCTTTATTTACGTGACATTTCCTTCTTCATCTCTTTTGTTTAAAAACCACTTAGTGCAGATATTTGGATGATCGATCGGTCTTTGAACTAAGCTCACACCATCTTTCAAGCTGGTTCGCTCTTCTTGCATAGCTTCAATCCGATTATGATCTTCGATAGCTTCATCAATCTTCTTTGGTTCGAGTTCGATACAAATGCATAAGCAAACATAGTTTCTTCTCGAACTTTATTTCTCGTCGAACTCTGTGTTGAGATCACCAATGATTTGAGAAATGGGATGATCTCTTGCTTCAATAACGGTTGGAGGAAGATCACTTACAGTGGGTTCTTCCCTTAAAGAATTCGGAGTAGGTTGAGAAGGAGATTCACCAAATCAGGTTGAGAAGAGATAGAATCTTCAAACCTTCATTTTCGGTGAACAAGAAGGATGAGTGATACGTAAAGGTGCTTGGGGTAAAAGCAGAAGAGATGGGTTCGAGGTCAAGCAGAAGAGTTGTTGTCGGATGCCGCGAGTTTTGTCTCTGGGTGAAGGGTTAAGCACTTGAGGGTTCTGGGTTGCCGTTTCGATGAGGAGTGGAAGTAGATGTTGTATTTGTACTGTCTCATCATTATCGAGAATCATTAGCAACGTTCGAACCTTTCTAGGCTCTAACAAGTCATATTCATCAAAAGAAACATGCAGATTCTAAAATTTTAAATTAGTTTTCTGAAAATGCGAAATGCTTTTGAATGTTTGGAATACCCAGAAAATTCCCTTAAATCGATTTTGCATCAAATTTTCCTCTATATTCTTTTCCATTATAAAGAATAAAACATTTACATCCGAAGATTTTAAGAAATCCTATGTTGGGGGATCTTCCTCTCCATATTTCATATGGAGTTTTATTATGAAACTTGTTTACCAGGGATCTGTTTTGGGTAAAACATGCGGTGTTGGCTGCTTACGCCCAAAATACTTTGGAAGTTTGGCTTACCGGCATTGTTCTTCTTTGCTTCAATCGTGTTACGTTCTTCAGTTCGGCTACACCGTTTTGTTGAGAATACCGCACGAGCAGAGAGTTGTGGTCGATCCGTGGTCATCGCAGATTTTTCTACACCATTGTTCTTGAATTCGGTGCCATTGTCGATCTTATGTCACAAATGTCTTCAAGCTTTTGAGTTTGAAGTCTTAAAAGTGCATGACTAGATCATACGTTTCATCTTTAGATGTCATAGTTTCAATCCAAGTGAATCTAGAGTAGTCATCAACTACTACAAGTGTGTACTTGTCTCCAGAAATACTGGTTGTTGTGATAGGTCCAAAGAGATCCATATGCAGAAGTTGAAGAGGTTTGTTTGTAGACAATACAGACTTTCTTTTGAAGGAAGACTTGGAAAGTTTTCCTAGTTGGCAAGCTTTACAACTTCTGTCATGGTCGGTAGACACCGTAGGTAGACCTTTGACAAGCCCGTTTTTGGAGAGCTTGAGAGGTGCTTGAAGTTGAGGTGATCGAGACAGCTTGTGCCATAGCCACCGTTGTCACGAACGTTGTTGGCTACTAGACACGTGTTTGAGAATCTCCCTAGAAGATTTAAGTCCACGACATAGACATTTCCTTGTCTATTGCCGGTCAAGAGATTGTAGAGCGTGATTCACCTGTCTTTGATGAGGCACCGGTTGGAGTTGAATTGGCATAGAAGTCCTTTGTCGCACAATTGAGATATGCTCAGTAGATTGTGCTTTAAACCACTTACTAGAGAAACTTTGTTGATGGAGAGACTTCCTCTAGTAATTGAGCCATATCCAATTGTTTTTCCTCTTGCATTATCTCCGAAAATAACAGTGGGTCCTTTGGCTTCAGCTATATCTGTAAGAAGACTTCTGTTCCCAGTCATGTGTCTTGAGCGCCCACCGCCTAGGTACCGATGTCTTTGTTTTCGATTCTATAGCCATGAAGCATTCCTCGAAAAGAATTAAAGTAAACAAGGTACCCTTTATTTTCTTTCGGTCCTAAGGATTAGCAACCTTTGCAACCCATACCCTTGACCTTGAGAGAACTAGGTCTCTCGGATCTTGGGTGAACTTAGCTTAGCAGTATTCTCGTGCCGATGGCCTAAGCAATTGCAAGAATGACATAAATGGAAAGTCCACAGAACTGTTAGTGACTTTGACTGAAGAGGGATTATGATCTTTCCTTTTCTTAACATTCATTTTTGGTTCAGCTTGTTTGTTGATGGTAGACTTAATTGGTTTCTTTTGAATCTTCCTAGGTAGGTTACCAACGGACTTAGCTTTAGCTTTTTTCGTTGATTACCTTTTCGAAGGATTCGGTAGAATACCTTTAAGTTTACCTTCACTGTAAAGGAGCCTTCTGCTTCATAGACAAACTTGATAGTTTACCGGTAGAGGTTCAAGAGGTCTCGCACTTTGCCTTAGCATAGGTAGGCAGACTTCACTTCACTTTGCGATCTGAGGATTCACCTTTCTCTATGACCAAGAAGAGATTGTCGGAAGAGGCACATCGAATATCCTATGCGCTTTATCATTACTAGATTTTTGGCTTGAAAGGATTTCTTGAATGCATCCTTGGAGTCGCTCCGAGAGTCAATTGTCTTTTGCAAGGCAATTTTCTCTAGGTCAAGTCCTTTGATGTGCTCGATAGACAATCAATTTTGTCATAAAGAAATTTGTTTTCTTCCTTCGCTTTGATACTCTCTTGTTGACACTATTGAGAGTTTGAATCTCACCGCCATCATAGATTTCTCACCGTAAGTTTCTCACGCTTCTTGGCCGCTTAACATAGGCTACTCTAAAGGAATTAAATTCTTCAAGCATATCATGATTATCCTTGAGAAGTTCTTCCCTTCAAGCCATCACCGTTGGTTTCATTTTTGTCCAAAGGACTAGGTGAAACTACAACTTCATTTTCGTGAGTCATAGGTAGGACCTCGAATCATGAGCTATTAAGCATATGTTAGCTTGCTCACAATCCTCTTCCTCCTCTTCTGAATCAGTTCTCAAACCATGTAGCAACCTGTTTGTCTTCTATGTCTTCACCAACATACCCTTTTGTTTTTGAAATTTTCTAAAAGAGGGTTTTCGGTATGCTTCAAATTTTGGCTTAGGACATTTTGAGGCAAAATGACCGTGTTTCCTACAAGTTATAACACACAAGCTCTTCCTTAGATGAGCTTTCACCATTCTTCCTAAAAGGTTGTTGGTGTGTGTTCTTCCTTCCATATTTTGCAAATTTTTGAAAACGTTTTACAAACATGGCAAATTGTTCATCAGATAAAAAATCATTTTCACAGAGGAAGTGGAAGGTTTGTTTTCAATGCTGATTTCTTCTTGGACCATGGTCGGCAAGGATACGCGAACGGCTGCTTGTCTTGCTCTAGAGCTTGATTAACTTCAAGTTCATAAACCTTCAAACTTGCGTAGAGACTACGAAGAGTCATCTCGTTTAAGTTCTTTGATTCTTTCATAGCCGTGGTCTTCACATGCCATAAGCTACCTAGAGAGCCTAAAAACCTCATGTTCATTTCCTTTTTGTCATACGTTTTACCTAGAGAAAAGCAACTGTTAATTACCTCATTGAAGCGATCGTATGCTTGTCTCAAGGTTTCCTTAGGATCCTTTTTGAAAGAATCAAACTGCTGGATGTATGTATATTTTCTGTTATCTCTTGTGTCTTGGTCTCCTTCCAAGTATTCCACAAGAGCTTCCCACATCTCTTTTGCAGTTGTACATCGAATCACTTGTTTGGTATGTGCTTGTGTCTAGAGAGTCGGGTGATTATGTTGATTGCTTTCTTGTCAAGTTCTACCACTTTCTATCATCCTCCTGTCCATTCAGATTCTTCTTTTGGTACTTCAAGCAGATTCCCAAAGAATGGAGGCTAGAAGATTGGCCTTCATTGGTACATGTTGACCTGCAGTGACACATTTCCATAATCTGTTGTCAATAGAGTTCATGAATCTCATTACTTTATCCTTCCATACATCAAAATGTCCTTCGTCCAATATTGGGACGTGGTTAGCATTAGATGTAGGTAGCATATAGTGTGTTTGTGCCATTATATCGTATCTCTCAAGAGTTTAATCTTGGAAAAACTTGTTTTCAAAGAGTAAGGCTCTGATACCAATTATGGGTCCCAACGGGCACAATAATAAGCTAGAAGGGGGGGTTGAATAGCTTATTAAACACTTAAAACTTTTTGGTAAATACTTTGAAAGATACTTGCAATCTATCGAAAAGATTCAAGTAGCGGAAGACCTTCAAAGTAGTTGTTCCGTGTCCGCCGATAAGGACTACCTGTAGACCTTTACAAGTTACTTAAAGTTCTCATTGTAAATGGATAAAGATAATCAAAGTAATATAGCAGCTCAAATATCGACAAACAAGAAGGAATAACACAAGTATTTTGGGATGGTTCACACTATAATGAGTGCTACGCCCACCACCAAGCGATCAACCTTGGATTTAAATTGTGCACTATGTTTTCCACTTAGATCAATTACAAAGAATATCCCTAATGGATCGTGTACAAAATATTGACTTGTGTTTGGGGTCTAGGGAATTAAATATCTGTAAATACAAGATATTTAATTCGTGCAGAAGTATAGTTAAAGGAAGTAAACAACAAGAAGATAAAACAATAAATGTTGATGAGCTGCTTCTTGTTGTTGACTTGGACTTCTAGATCTGTTGAGGATCTCTTGATTGCACTAAGGTGAAGGACTTGGAGTTATGAAGTTTCAGAGCAATCCTTTTAGTGTTCGATTGATTCGCATGCTGCTTTTTGGTTCCAGCTTTCAATGGCGGCATTTATAGCAGTGCACTTCAAAAGATCCGTTGGAGAAGACGAATACTTCAACAACTCTTTTCATCAATGCATTAAATGCATGGGGTCATCGATCAAGGATTTTCGTCTTCACGTATATCTAGATCTAGAGCATGGAATGATTTATGAGATCTTCAAAAGGTGGGCGATTCGGTGTCGATCGAGAGTTGTTGCGAGAAGCTAGGGGACGACTGCTTTTTTCCCGCTTTCATCGCTCAGACGAAAAGTCTTCCTGCTTTTCGGAAGGGTTGCTTTCGGCGGCTTGACATGTCAGGGAATGTCTTGGATTTAATTCAAATAAAGATGTAGAACAAGAATGAATTAATCCAATGAGTCGTTGCTGGATTGGACACGTCATAAGAGACCAGGTGGACACAAGGTCTGCCGTTTTTAAGCTTCAAGCAGTCTTCCGTGAAGCGTGGAGAGGTCTTCCGCCGAACTGTGAAGTCCTATAAAAACTATACAAGGCAAAGTTCTATACACAGTTGCCACGCTAATCGATACGCAGCCCGATTAGCCACTGAAGTATAAAACTAATGTAATGTATTGAACAGATATAAATCTAACATAAGAATCAACAGAAGGCAATCCCGAGAAACCCTAAGGCTCAAACGAAGCAACAATGCTTCTAAACTCTCAACCAAGCATACAACAACTAAGATGAACATTGTAAATCTTATATGCAAGGTACTAAGACTCCAATGAGACTTATTTAGGTGCTATCATGTTAAGATAAACACTCGACGCATTAACAACAAAGCATGCAACACGAGAAAGTCAAATACACGAAGGTTCGGGGTCTTACAACCAAATAGGCCAAAACCACAAAAACTAAGCCGTCATTCCGCCCGAGTGAGCAAGCCAAAACCACCATATATAAGCTGTCACTCTCATCAACAACAGCAATAAAAGTCTCCCTCTCCCGAAAAGGACAGAGCGAGCACACCCGCTCTAAAAGGTAATAGCCTTTAAGGGTGATTTTATTTATTTATTTATTTGTTTGTTTATTTATTATTAAAGTTGCATTTAAATCCGGCCCAATGTAGTCAATATAAGTCGTTGTGCTGCCCGGATTAGATTAGGAAATAGTATGTAAAATAGCCGTTATAATGGTCAAATATTTTTAAATACATTTGTAATTATTGTAAGGAAATGGCTGCAAGTCCGTAAATAATGTAGCCACGGATGTATTTGTTTTATTTTCCTATCTTTTAATGTTTTATTTATTTGCTAAATAAATATAACAATAAGCATACTTTAGCCAAAAACTATTTTGAGACCGAAAGGGCGAATTGGGTGCCTAGCACCTTCCCAACTCGTAACTTAGCCTCCGAACTCGCTTTTTATCTCTGGTTTTCTTCTTCTGGTTTTTCTTTATTTTTTTCCTTAAAATAAAGATGGCGACTCTAAACTTTTTGGATCCAGTGGGGCCTCGCAACACTCCTTCTTTGCACTTTTCCGTTCTCCCCTAAAAAAAGGAGAATGGGAATGGAAGGGTGATGTATTCTCATACCCTGGTATCCCCTAAACAAAGGATAACTTGATACGGGAAACCCAAAGCTCTTATAGTGATCTGAAACGGGCCATAAGACTATTTTTATAATAAAATCCACTAAAGGCAACCGAGGCGCATTCCAACGCTAACATAGACAAGACTCTCTCGTATTTTTGATTTCGCCTTCCCTAAACAAGGGAGGGTGGAACGAGTAGTGGTGTCCGATCCGCACGCACGCATCTCTAACCAGGCGCGCGGCGCGTCGCACCCTGAACCTCACAGTGGCAACTCTGCTGGTGAGTTATTTTATTTTAAATAAAATGGAGGGCTAGACTCATAAAACAAAAACTTTTTTTGTTTTTCTTTGTTTCTGGCTAAAGTATGCTTGTTATATTAATGTATGCATTTGAATATTGTGTTCCTATACATCTGTGTCTATATTTGTGGATATGATCCTCCATCTTGCAGCAGTTTCGTTCCAATAACTGTTACAGGTATATTTAAAAATATTTTTTTAAAAAAAAGTAAAAAAAAATTCAAAAAAAGCAAAACAATCAAATATATATATATATATATATATTATATGTTGCAATAAAATTCCGGGCAGCACAATAAAAGGGCCGGGGCTTTATTTTTAAATATTGCTTTATTTCTGGCTCTGTATTATTATTTCTTTCTGTTCATTTTTTTCTTTTTTTAATTATTCTATACATTTGTACATATTTGCATTCATTTTGTTATATACTCAAAGATGCTATTCAGGATCTTATAGATGATAAAGTTATTGAAAAGCCTACTCCCAGACCAAATATAGTCAATAACCCTCTACCTCAAATCAACATGATTGAGGTTGATGACAGCTTCTTGGGCATGATAGGAAGAGGTACTGATTATGAGAAGCTCTCTGCTGAGTTTGAACTTATTTCTAATAAGCCTCTGCAGAACTAGTATACTACGATCGGCCCGCTTTTGACGCCCGCAGAACTGGTAGACCGCTTCAGATATATTATCCCTATTCCTTTCCCTAGCCTAACAGATTGGTCATCTACCAATCCATAAAATTGAGGATCTCAAACCCCAGGTCCTCAATAATGTAATAAACCCTGTACAATGTGCTTTTAATAATAATCTAAATGTCTTGGCTTATTTATTAGTTGCACCTGCATTAAAAGACTCATTAAATAATTATAACAATGAGTCATTTAATAGGACCCAAAAAGATAAAAAAAATTATTTGTTTGAGCTTGTAAAGTCAGTAGAGCCAGGGACAACATTCACCAACAGCAACTGAAGACTGATCCACTATCAATCTAGGGCTGGACAATGGAATCAAAGGAATCAAAATCGGCAACTCCCTGCAAGGTTCTGAAAAGGATAACACTCATAGATCTCCTCCAAGAGTTCGTGGACATGCTTACTTGGTCCTATGAAGGTGTGTCAAGGGTAGACCCAGCCATAGTCGAACACCGGATCTCCATATGTCTGGATGCTCGGCCAATCAAGTAATAGCTCTGCCAGATTAATCCGGAATGGTCACTACAAGTTTAGAAAAACAAAATGAAATAGTCGCACGTCAACTTCATTCGGGTAGTACAAAAAAAACAAAAAAACAAAAGAAGAAGAAGATAAAAAGTTTTAAAAAAAAAGAAGAAAAATAACCGATCTGGCTGTCCAAATAGTGACCGTTACCAAGCCCAACAACGGTATGCTGGGTTATAGTCAAATCAAAGGCAGCAAGAGACCAAGAAAAGACCTCATTCATCATTCCTTGGGAGACCTACTGCTATCATGTCATACTGTCTGGGCTAAGAAATGTTGGGGCTACTTATCAAAAGGTTGCTACCACTCTCTTCCTAGATGTGCCGTATATTGTCAAAGAGATCCGGTCAGGAGATGCTGTACTCCCCACAAGCCAGGAAAAAAGACCTTGTTCAGGCCTTCAATCTCAACGAGCCTAAAAGGTATTATGCTTGAGCCACCCTATCTGGCAAGTGTTTCCCTCTCCAGCCCGCTAGGCTGAAAACCCGAAAGGGCGGCCTAGGAAAAAGTTAGGGCATATAAAAAAAATAATTAAAAAAACAAATAAAAATAAATAGGAGAAATAAGGGCTCGCTAGGCTGAAAACCCGAAAGGGCAGCCTAGGCAAAAATTAGAGCAAATAAAAAAACAAGAAATAAAGGCTCGCTAGGTTGAAAACCCGAAAGGACGGCCTAGGCAAAAGTTAGAGCCAAATAAAATATATATATATATATCAGAGAAAAGGGAGGAAGGCACTCTTTGAAACCTTGGCATCCTACCTCCAGCCTTCAAGATGCAAGGGGCTCGACCGACGAAAAAGAAAAGAAAACCACACAAGCTTCGCAACAAAACACTAAAATATAAAATTTTCAGTCCTAAGGTGCAACTTATGAATAATTGCTAAAGAAATTTAGATTATGCATTAATTGCCCTACATATCTATTATTGCCTCTACCCCTTTGTTTCCCCCAAAACTATCCTTCATTTGCGCCCTAAGCCCCCCCATCAAGACTGCGGCCCCGCTCGACTGTGCCCCATATACTTCTTCTCGCAAGGCACATGTGAAAGGCTCTGCCTCATCATAAGGAGAAACACCGTAAGTGTCCTCGTCCTATTCATCATCTACGTTGCCATTGTCCGAAAGCCGTGAGACGACTTGGATTCCGATCATTCACGGCGGCCCTGTCTGATTACGAATAAAAATGCAGGAGTTGTGAGAATAGCCTTATGCCAAGTGTAGCCCTGCAACAAATATATGGCCAAGAAGGTATCTGCCTTTTCCTTTCCCCGCATATCACGAAGAAAAAAAAAAGAGAAAGAAAAGCCCGGTCGAGCCCGAATGTATTTTCCTTTAAAATCTGCTTTGGAAATACAACGGCCATTACCTATTAGACACCTAAGATAGCTTTGATTTGTGCGTGTGTTTGAGTCGCATTTTTTTATTTTTGCATCATATAAAATTAGATTGCATTGTAAATGTTTGTACAAGTTTTTAACCCATAAAAACAAGAATTAAAAAAAAACCAATAAACAAACAAAAACAAAAACAAAAACAAAAATTTATATGTATTGCATATAAATAAACGTTTTTGCATTCTAAGCATTATAAAAATGCGTTTTGCATCTTAAAGATATGTACTACATTTTGCATTATTGCATGCATGATAAAATAGGAAAATATCCATGCATCATGTTAATAGGCATCTTATAATTTTTAGGCATCACATTTGCATTAAATAAAGTAGTACATGCATCCAGCATTTGCATTTATTATCCAATAAGCTGCATTAGGGGTGCGCTAAAAAGAAAATAAAATGCCACCAACCATGAAAATAAATATTCTTATGGTATTCACTATGTCCCTGCAGCGTACGCATGCATCATTTAGCCACATTTGCATTTATAGTATAAATCATGCATGGTAGGGTCAAATAGTGACCACTAATTTAATCATGCATCGTAAGAATAAATTGCATGCATCATTACTTAATTGCATCATTTAGGCATAAATAGGACATGCATAAGCATTATTAATAAAGTCAGGAATGCTTCAAAAGGGCCAAACAGTGCCAAAATCTAGCAGATCAGAAGTATCTCCAGGTGAACAAAAAAAAAAAGAGGTAATAAGCATGCAAATAAAGAAAAATGGTGAGCATGCAGAATAAAAAAAAGAGAAAAAAAAGAGGTAATAAGCATGAAAATAAAGAAAAGTGGCAGGCATGCAGAATAAAAAAGAGAGAAAAAACAAAAAAAAATCGGGAGAGAGGAAAATGCATGTACAAGAAAAGAAAGGAAAAATTTATAGGTACATGCAACAAGAAGAAATGTGGTGGCAGAAGAAGAAATTTTCGGCTGAAGCTAGATAATGGAGCGAAAAGAAAACAACAGCAAAGAAAAGATGATTCCAACTGGTTCCAGGAGATGCTGCAGCAAGAAAAAGGAAGTTTCTAACCAAGGTTAGAGCAAGCAGTAAAGAAAAAGCAGCAGCATCAAGAAAAATTTTTCAGCTAAAGCCAAAAACATAGCGGGACAGAGGAAAAGATTTTCCAGCGAAGGCTAGAACAGTGACAAAAGAAAAATCCCCAAAGAAGGTGCAAAAGAAACGAAGCAGTAAAGCAAAGAAGCAAGAAAGCAACAAGAGCAATTTCTTGCATGGACACGGCAAAGGTAAAGAAAAGGAAGGTATTTTCCTTTTTAGCAGTGCATTTGTGTAATGTTTGGAAACTTTCCTTTAAGGGGGACGCAGCCCCGGATTAAGAGGGAAAGGTCTTGTTCTCCGGTGAAGGTTGAGATCCTAAGGAGGCAATACATTCCATCCATTGGTCGTGGAAACTTTCCTTTAAGGGGGGCGATAAACCCGATTAATAGGAAAACGTCTTGTTCTTCGATGAACGCTGAGTTCCTAAGGAGACAATTCATTCCGCATAGCCGCCTAACGAACTACGTTTGGTCTGATTCCTTGGCTAAGGATACGTAGGCAGTCTATCACGGTAGACGCGACCATCATAGCACGTTATTTACCCTTGCCGCACTTATTTGATAGCATGTGGCGCACGTTATTCCGGCTGTAACGTCGCCGATGACTTGTTTAAATTAAGTTGTTTTTCCGGCCAAGTGTAGCCGAGTTGTTATTCGTATGCAATGTTGCGCCACATGAATTTCGTAAACCTACTCGTGCATGCTTGTGTGTTTAATTTGATTATTTGGACGGCGCGATTCGGGATCTCGCATTGGGGTCCGGGTCGGGTCGTCACAGTTGGTATCAGAGCTATAGGTTAGCTGTCGGCCAGGATAGGTTCCATGGCCTAGGTGGGTTGGTTATTTGTGTGATGATTCTAACGTCGAGTGAATTCTTGTAGGAGTTCGATGGATAATCCTAGGAATGGAAATGGCCGTGTAGAGGTAGGCCTGAGAGGTCCCACGAACCGGTTGAGGTACCGCCAGGATCCGGTGGGTCCGGATATGGCGCAGTTACATCGCAGATTGTTAGCTTTTCCTCAAGGGCCGGAGGTCGCAGAGGAGGAGCATCACCACCACCTCCACCACCGAGACCGAGGACTGACAACACTCTCCTAGAGAGATTCCTTAAGTTGAAGCCTAGTGCATTTCTTGGGGAGCCAAACCCGAGGGAGGCTGAGTTGTGGATGGAAGAGATGATCAAAATCTTGTCTATGTTGGAGTGTACTGATGAGGAGAAAGTCAGACTAGCAACGTTTAAGTTTAAGGGAGCCGCCGAGCATTGGTGGACCGTGTTGAAGGAAAGTTGGGAGATGCAACAAATCCCTATCACTTGGGCTAATTTTCAGAGGGAATTTAAGGAGGAATACGTACCGGATGTGGTTCGTAACCAAAGGGAGAAAGAATTCTATAATCTTGAGCAAGGTACCATGACTGTGGCGGAGTATTCCGCGAAGTTCACCGAGCTGAGCCGTTATTGCACATATTTGATTCCTACCGAAGCTCGGAGGACACATAAGTTTGTAAAAGGGTTGAGGACTGAATTTAGGAAGCAGATTCTAGCACTTAAGCTCACCGACTATCGGACTGCAGTTGATAGAGCTTATGAGGTTGAGCAAGATATTGAGGAGCACCGAGTCAAGAGTAATTCTGTAATGCGCACGATGCTACTCGTAACACTAATCGTAATAATTGCAGCGTAAGGGGATACCAAGGGAACCGCGATAGGAGAGGTGGAGGCCGTGGTAGGCCACAGGCATGGGAAGCTGTGGTAACAATACTTCTTCTACTCGAGGCGGCAAGGGCCTCGTAATGAGACTATGATTTGTCTGCTGCCAAGAAGTGCAGGCGCCGTGATAGGTGCTGGGCAAAGGCTGGGAAGTGTTACATTTGTGGAGACGGGACTCACATGAAGAGAGATTGTCCGAAGTTTAAGGCCAATCAATCAGGTGGCGCCGGGCAGCAGTCTGGGGCTAAGAGAGATATGGATGGTAAACCGAAGGTTCAGGGCCGTGTGTTTGCGCTTGATCGCGAGGTTCGTTGGGGTCTACGGCAGTGATAGGAGGTACTCTTTCTATATTTGATCATAAGGCTCGAATTCTCATAGATCCAGGGTCTTCGCATTCTTATGTTGCTTCGCACTTTGTTGAGAATCTTTGCGTATTGCCTCAATCTTTGCCATACTTGCTTGAAGTGTCTACCCCGCTCGGGGAATATATGCTTGCGTCGGAAGTGTTTAGATCTTGTGATGTTTTGGTGGGTGACCACACTTTGCATGCGGACTTGGTAGTTTTACCCATACGTGATTTTGATGTGATCCTTGGCATGGACTGGTTATGTGCTTATCATGCGATAGTTGACTGCCATAGGAAGAGGGTTACTTTTTATATGCCGGGTGTGCCTGAGTTTACTTTTGTGGGTGATCATGCTTCGAGTGACGTGCACTTTATTTCTGCATTGAGGGCTAGAAAATTGTTGTCTCAAGGGTGTACGGGTTATCTTGCCTGCGTTGTTGATAAGAAGAGGTCTTCGCCGAATTTAGAGGAGGTTCCGGTAGTATGTGAGTTTCCCGATGTGTTTTCTACCGATCATGCTATGCCACCCGATAGAGAACTAGAGTTTTGCATTGAGCTTATTCCGGGGACTTCACCGATTTCTAAGGCACCATATAGAATGGCACCCGCGGAGCTTAGGGAGTTGAAAACTCAGTTGCAGGAACTCCTAGAGATTGGTTTTATTAAACCGAGTGTGTCGCCTTGGGGCGCACTGGTCTTGTTTGTGAGGAAGAAAGATGGGAGTTTGCGGTTATGTATAGATTACCGAGAATTGAATAAGGTGACCATTAAGAATAAGTATCCTCTACCCCACATTGATGATCTTTTTGACCAATTGCAAGGGTCTATTGTTTATTCTAAGCTTGATTTGCGATGGGGTTACTATCAATTGAAAGTTAGAGAGGAAGACATTCAAGACAAATTTTTCGCACTAGATATGGGCATTTTGAATTCGTGGTTATGCCGTTTGGGTTGACGAATGCGCCAGCGGTATTTATGGACTTGATGAACCGTGTCTTTCACAGTTATCTTGATTGTTTTGTTGTAGTCTTCATTGACGATATCTTAGTGTATTCGAAATCTCGGGAGGAGCATGAGAAACACTTGAGGGTTGTGTTGTCTATTCTTCGGGAGAAACAGCTTTATGCCAAGTTTAGTAAATGTGCCTTTTGGCTTGAGGAAGTGTCCTTTTTGGGGCATATCATTTCTAGCGCCGGAGTAGCCGTTGATCCTTCTAAGGTTGAAGCGGTGACGAATTGGAAGAGGCCTAGTTCGGTTACCGAGATTCGGAGTTTCTTGGGTCTAGCGGGTTATTACCGAAGATTTATTGAGGGATTTTCTCGGATTGTGACTCCTATGACGAAATTGACGCAAAAGAATGTGCCGTTTGTTTGGAGCGAGAAATGTGAAGTTAGCTTTCAAGAGCTTAAGAAGCGGTTGACGTCGGCACCTATTTTGGCTTTGCCTAGTGGAGGAGATAATTTCGTGATTTATAGTGATGCTTCTAAGGAAGGTTTGGGATGTGTGTTGATGCAGAACGGTAGAGTTATCGCCTATGCGTCGAGGAAGTTGTCGATTCACGAGCAGAATTACCCGACACACGATATGGAGTTGGCTGCGATTATTTTCGCGTTGCATAAGTGGAAACATTACTTGTATGGAGCTAAATTTGAGATCTTCACCGACCACAAAAGTTTGAAGTACTTGTTTTCCCAAAAGGAGTTGAACATGAGGCAAAGAAGATGGATGGAGAAACTAAAGGACCACGATTGCACTATTTTATACCATCCGGGGAAGGCGAATGTAGTAGCGGATGCTTTGAGTAGGAAGGTTCACATGTCGTGTATGATGGTTAAAGAATGGAAAATGTTAGAGGATTTGCGGGATTGGAGTCCTAGTGTTGTTGATAGAGGTGTGATTTTTGCAAATATTCGTGCTAGGCCTATTTTATTTGGGAAAATTAGAGAAGAGCAAGGGAATGATCCGGAGTTGAGGAAAATTATCGATGGGTTGGCTGAGAATGTATCGCCTGACTTTGTGGTTAATAGCGAGGGTACCTTGACATTTCGAGGTAGGGTTTGTGTTCCTTCTAATGCGGAATTGAAGAGGTTAGTTCTTGATGAAGCTCATAAATCGAAGTATACCATTCACCCGGGGAGCACGAAGATGTACCTAGACTTGAAAAGACAGTTTTGGTGGAAAGGTATGAAGAGAGAAATTGCGGAGTACGTGTCTAAATGTTTGACTTGTCGCAGTTAAGGCCGAGCATCGAGACCCATGCGGGATTTCTACAACCATTGAGATTCCCGAGTGGAAATGGGAGTTCATTACCATGGATTTTGTGACAGGTTACAAGCACGCACGCCGAGGGTTTAATGCGCTTGGGTTATAGTCGACAGATTGACTAAGTCCGCACACTTCATTCGATAGCTATCACTTATTCGTTGACTCGCTTGGCGCCTTTGTACATCCAGAGATCGTGAGACTTCATGGCGCACTCAGGTGAGTATTGTGTCCGATAGAGATCCGAGGTTCACATCTAGATTTTGGCAAACGTGCAGAAGCTTTGGGTACCAAATTAGACTTCAAGATACTTTTCATCCGCAAACGGATGGTCATCCGAGCGATTGATTCGATTTTGGAGGACATGCTTCGAGCTTGTGCCGTGGATTTCAAGGGAAGCCGGGATTCTCACTTACCTTTAGCCGAGTTTATGTATAATAACAGCCTACCGCCGAGTATCAAGATGGCGCCGTATGAAGCTTTGTATGGGCGTAAGTGTAGATCGCCAATTTGTTGGGATGAAGTTGGAGAGGCGAAACTTTGGGGTTCCGAGTTAGTGCAACAGTCGGTTGAGAGCGTGAAGTTGATTAGAGATCGTTTGCGCACCGCTCAAAGTCGACAAAAAGAGTTACGCGACAATCGAAGACGAGATCTTGAGTTCCAAGTGGGTGACTACGTGTTCTTGAAGGTGTCACCGAGGAGAGGTACGAAGAGATTTGGCAAGAAAGGGAAGCTACACCGAGGTACATTGGCCCATTCGAGACTTCTTGAGAGAGTTGGGTCTTTAGCGATCGCATTGCATTGCCCGCCACTTTCTGAGACTCATAATGTATTCCATGTTTCCATGTTGCGGAAGTATTTGAAGGATGATACCCATGTACTTGAGTATGAAGAGATCACGTTTGAGCCGGATATGTCTTATGTTGAGAAGCCCGTGAAGATCTTGGATACCAAAGAGCAAGTGCTACGAACAAAGAAGATTCCCTTAGTTAAAGTTCTTTGGAGGAACCACAACATTGAAGAAGCGACTTGGGAGATCTGAAGCGAGATGCGCGAGAAGCATCCACATTTGTTTGACGAACTTGGTAAGAATTTAGGGACTAAATTCCTAAAGGAGGGGAGAGTGTAACGCCCCATAATCTTGCATGTGCATTGTACGCTTGTCTTTATACTTTCTTGGTTGAATTGTGAACTTGTTTACTTGATATATAAACGTCTTAGAATCATTCATAGATCATTCTAGAAGTCCATAACATGCTTAGAATCATATAAACTTGTTTGTTGAATCGCCGGTTTAATCGCGTTGAATTTGGCCTTAGCGATTCCTCTCGTTGCTCGTATTTGCTTCTATTTCGACGTACGAAGTGTTCGTTGAGTTCTTGGCTTTATATTCAGGTCTTAATCATGTTGAAACAAGTCTCTTTCATGCCCAAGATATCCTAGTTTGAATGACGCTTGATTGTAGTTTGATTCAAGTTGTTCATTCCGCGTGGTTCGCGCCTTGTTCTATCTTGTTCCTGAGTTGTTCGGTGTGTTTCCGACTCATTTTGAGTAGGGTTAGACCTTAGAATGGTTGCCCAAAAGTTTGGGACCATTTAGATCAAGTTTAGATCAAGTTTTAGACATTGCGGAGCCGGCGGCCGCATGGAGGCGCCCGCCTCAACGAGAGCAAATTCAAAATGGACTGAACTTGGGAGAAGCCCCCGGAGAGGTTGAGGCGGCCGCATGGGTGAGGCACCCGCCTCACCCGCAGATCTGCTACGGATTTTTCTTGCCCTGCTTTTGAGTTAGGTCGTGAAATGCCTATCCTACCCCCTTTAAACCCCTCTAAACCCTTCCTAAATACCCATACTTAGTCCTAATCAAGTCCTAACATCAATTAGAAGTTAATTTAGTTTGGTTAAGTGTTTGATTACTCCCTAACACTCACTAATTGCACTTGAGAAATTCCCTTGTACCCTTCTTTTAATTGGAGGTATAAATACCCAATCTTGACCAAATTTTCTCAGAACTCTTCATTTGTTCATCCTACTTCTACAAGTTAGAGAGAGAGAGTTGGGGGCTTGAGTTTGAGCCCTAGCTCCACCTTCTTCCTTCGATCTTCAATGATTCCACCGCTCGATCGCCGCCAAACTTGGATTCTCGACGGGTGAGACGAAAGGAACGACTTCACCGTTTAGATTTGGATTCTCTTGAGTTTTCACCAAGCTAGGTAAGTTACTCTTCTTCATTTTTGCTCTCATTGACCCTAAGGAAACAAAGTCTATGATGTGTGAGGTCAATGAGGACACATAATTGCTTCCTATGCTTTTCATTTAAAATTTTAAATGTATGATTTTGCTAGGAGCATGTCTAGGTGAATTTCTTGCCTTTGGGAGTTTAAATTACTCTTTTATCATGTTAATTGAGGTCTTGAACATGTTAGAAATATGTGGTATGATTGTTGATGAAAGCGAAATTATTTGGGAATGCCCTAATTTATGCCTATGTGGTATGTGTGAAATTTGTTATGTGTTGTATCCTCAATATTGGACTACATGAAGAACATGAATTACATTGAAATGTTTTAGGAGAATTTATACCTTGTTGAACCTAGAATTGACCTAGGTTGGGTTATGAAGCACATAGCTTCAATTTCTCCAAATTTGGGAATTTAGAGCAAAGACTCAACGGAGTCGACTCTAGGGAATATTTGAACATGTTAAACTCTAGTTTCAATCCCTACGAAGTTTGAACGCCGTTTGACTTGGTTTACTCAAGTATGAGCTTGGTTGATTGTTTATAACAAGTTGTTGTGAAAGATTGGTTTTGTGCAATTTAATTGCCTTGATATGTTTATGGTAGAGATTAACCCCTACTTGGTTGGTCGAATTCGCTCTTGTCGAATTCGGTCCTTAATTGGTTTAAGTCAAGTAAATACCTACTTGTGCATTGCATTGAGTCCAGCTGGCATAATATGGTTTGTTTATCAAGTCAGGGTGGGACGATGCATCGCCTTCACGAATTATGGGATTCGTGTTTGCTATGGATCGCCGCACCTGGGACTTCACACACCCCTCCACTGTGGGCCGCAGTGGGGATGTAGCCCCTTTGCCGTATCAGTTAAGTGCCGCATTGGCTTGCTATTGAGATCGAGTACGACTCGACGATAGTCGATGAATTCACATAACATCGATGGCACGAACCAGTAACAGAATGTTTTGCAGGAACTACGAAGCGGCCGTGACTATCATATCCTACTTGTATGATTTACTTTATGCACTTATGTGATTAAGGTGCTAAGTGTTAAATGATGATAATATGCCCTAATTGTGATAATTGTCATGCTATAACATGAACATGCATATTTTGGTAACTTACTAAGTCTTTCGACTTACCCTATTTGTTTGCTTTGTTTTCCTTAGATCAAAGCCGAGGAGACGTCCCACGTTAGATCCGTGTTCGCTTGGACGTTGTGTGCGAGGTTGCTCTTTTGGACTATTAACTGATTAATCTTTTATTTTGGAAAGGACGTTGGGAAGCAAGTCATGTAGACTTGGCTTGGGTATTTGTATGTTGTAGTAACTTAAATATTTGGTACTTGTAATTCTTTTGGTATGCCGACTTTATGTCGAGCTTGTTTATATGTTGTTGGTTCATCACAGCTTCTTCCGCTGAAACTTATTTAAAGTGTTATCATTGATGTTGTCTCCGCATGTCATGTGGCCGCTGAGGTTTTATAAGCATGTGTTAATTGTAGGAGTAGTTGTTGGGTTCCTACCGTAACGCCGATGACTTGTTTAAATTAGGTTGTTTTTCCGGCCAAGTGTAGCCGAGTTGTTGTTTGTACGAAATGTTGCGCCACATGAATTTTATGATTCTCCTATGCATGCTTATGTGTTTAACATCGTCTATTTGGACGGCGCGATTCGGGATCTCGCATTGGGGTCCGGGTCGGGCCGTCACAAGCATTGCCTTGTGGTTTTGAAAACTTTGTGATTTATAGTTAATGGAAGGATTGGGTTGCATTTACAAGTAGAATTATCTGACACATGACCTCGAGTTGACTGTGATTATCTTTGTGCTTCACAAGTGGAAACATTATCTTTATAGCATTGTTTTTGCTAAGTGTTCGTGCTACACCAGTTTTGTTTGAGTTGATCAAGAAAACACAAGTGATAGATCCGGATGTTATAAGATTTTTGGATTTAATGAGTAAGAATAAGACTCATGAGTTTGCATTGATCAGTGTTGGCTTCTTGACCTTTAGAGGCAGGATTTACATTCCTTCTATCGATGGAGTGTTACGACTAGTTCTTGTTATGGATAAATTGACGAAATCTTCACATGTTATACCTATTGTGATAACCAATAGTTTGATTCATTTAGCATCCTTGTATTTTAAGAATATTGTGCGATTGCATGGTGTTCCAGTTAGCATTGTATCTGACAGAGATCTTAGATTCACCTCGAGATTTATTGGGCCATTTGAGATCTAGCGAAAGTGGAATCTTTGGCTTATCGTGTTGCATTGCCACATTCTATGTCTAATATTCATGATGTTTTCCATGACTCTATGCTTTGTAATTATATGAAGGATGAATCACATGCTCTTGCTTATGAGTAGATATCCTTTGAACATAATTTGTCTTATGTTGAGAAACCGATTTAGATCCTTGTAACAAAAAAGCAAGATTGCGTCTTAAACGGATTCCGTTAGTCAAAGTTTTATGGAAGAATCCCATCATCGAGGAAGCTACGTGTAAGACCGAGCTAAAGATGCGTGAGAAATATCCATCATTGTTCATTGAGACCGGTTTGAATTTAGGGACTAAATTCCTTTTAGTGTGGGAGGATGTGAAGACCCGAACCACTACTTGCTTGATATCCCTTACTTGCTTAACATGAATCCCTACTTGCTTGTCGTGCAATCTTGCTTGTTCAACCTGAAAACATTTCTTGTTCAACCTGAAAACATTTCTTGTTCGGCATTCTTTACTCACATTACATGAATCTATACTTGGTTGACTTGATATCTATACATGTTTAACATGCTAGATTGTTCATTTCATGTTTAACGTTTAATAATCATGCTTGACTACGTTATATTGCTTGTTTGAGTCATAGTTGCTTTGTAAAGTTTTCTATGCTTAACATGTTCTTATCATGGTTGCTTAAAGTATTGCCTTAGTATCCTAATGTCTAACTAAGTCTCTAAGAGTCTTAGTCTCATGGATTCATGATTCTTGGTCCCTACTTTGTTCTTTATGTGCTTAACGATAAGTTAGAAGCCTTCTTGGTTGCACTTGATCATTGGGAACTTAGGATGCATCAATGCATTCCTTTGCCTTCGACAACTTGTCTTCATTATTTGATAATCCTTAAGTTAGAGTTCTAGACCAAGTGTACTAGTATTTCTCATGCTTGCACAATCATTGTTCATAGACTTGTTGCATTTAGAAATAAGATGACCAACTTATTACTTCACAGATTCAGTCCTGTTTTTGGACAAACTTCGGGCATATTCTGGTACCAATCTAATAAAGTGATTAAGATTCCCTTTGGGCGTATTACTGTGTTTTACCTACATATGTTAGGATACTCCCAGTAAAATTTGGTAATTTTCCAAGGTGTCTAAGTACCTCAATTAGGTCTTGACTTACGCCTGTGCCAGAATTCTGTTTTCAGGAAATCTGCTTCTGTACTTGATTTTGTAATAACTTTATTTTGATGAATATAAGTCCAAATTGAGTAATTTAAAAACTCTAAAATATATTTTAAAGAGTCTAGTTTCAGAAAAATCAATAATCACCTAATTTGGAGGTGTGAGCTATTTATAGTCGATTTTAAAAGATTGACTATCCAGTAACTTCGCAAATGAAAACAGATTTCGGGATTTGAAGTGATTTTGGTTGATGTCCCCTTTGCCCTTGACCCTTGGCTGACCCTTTTTGTCTTGACATAGCTTTGTTGACTCAAGCCTTATCCTTGTATAGCCCTTGGATGAGTTCCTAATCAAAGGCTTCCATGTTTTAACCAATTAGATGCCTAGTAAACCATGTTAACTTGGATTGTGGTTTATTTACCCCATTTAAAGCCCCATGACATCCCCCTTTGTCTTCAACCTTGGAATTTCTGGACCTTGAAGCCATTAGAGACCTTGTGAAACCTCCCTACTTGTGTAACCATTTACCGGAGCTCCGGTAACCCGATCGGCGATCCGAGACCGCCTATTCGAAGCCCTTGCCCTCCTCTTCTACAATCCTTGGGTTACTTGTTCTTTCATCCATTAATCATAGGCTTAAGGTGAGTTCTCAATTCCCAGATTTGTATGTTCAATAAAATAACATGCTTCCTTCATTATAGTTGTTCTAAACATGCTTAGGAAGACTTCTAGTGAAGTAGAATTCACCATTTCATCATGTTAAAATTATGTAAATTCTTGGGGCTTCTATGTCAAGTTATGAATTAGACTTTGCGTAAAGCATAAATGGTGTTCTAAATATGCTAAGGAACAACTCTTGTGAAAGAATAAATTTCAATTGTATGTTTAACAAAATCGACTATTCTAGGGTTTCAAACTCGAGAATTGGATTATGGCTAGTCTAAGGTCATGAACGACTTGGTTATTGAGTTCTAAATGAATGGAGAACATAGAAAAGAGTAATGAGATGCATATAGTATCCATGCTCTATTTGGTTTCACTTTCAGCAATGACTCATCGGAGTTGAGTTTAGTGAGTTATTAAACAATACCGACTCCACATTCAATCCCTACGACGTTTGTAGTTCGTTAGACTAATGTATTAGCTTACGATTCTTTGGGATGGATTGAAGTGTATACTTTGATGTAGGTGTGCTTATGAGACTCAATCGAGTTCTTATGTGGTTTATATGATTGTGCCTAAGATATGCATAATCGAGAGCATGTTGTAGAGCAATAAATCTATTTGACTTGTTGAATTCACTCTTATCGAATTCCTATTTGATTCCATGATAAATAAACACCTACTTGTTGAATAAGTTCGCTTTTGTCGAACTTGTTCCTTATTTGGTTTAAATAATGAATAAACATCTACTTGGCATTGCATTAGTCCAACTAGCATATTTGGTTGAGTCGATGGTGAGACAATGCATCGCCGTCACGAGTTATGAGATTCGTGATAGTGATGGGTTGTCATACCAAATGTATCACACACCCCTCCAATGTGGGCCGTAGTGGGGAGTAGCCCTTTGACGTAATCAATAGGTGCACTTTGGCGTGTCTATATGACCGAGGTGATCTCGACACTTTAATACCCCAAGCACGGGTATCTCTGGCACAATAAAGTTAACACTGTGTATTGCAGGAGCTTCGTTGCGGTACCAGTTCTATAACATATCATCTTTATATGTGGTTTACTTTATAGCACTTATGTGAAAACCAACGTGCTACCAATGGATATGTGAACTAAGTGTTTATATGAGTGAATGCTTGATTGCTTGAAATTAATGGTGATATCTTGCTATGTATGTTGCATATGCAATAACATGCATAATTGTTATCTTACAAAGTCTTTATGACTTACCCCTCGTTGAAGTGTTGCTGAGTTCGTGCTTGTCCGAGATCACTCGTGACGAGGTTGTTAGAGATGTCCTTCTTTTGTTCTCTTTTGAAAGGACATTGGGTATAGCAAGTCACGTAGACTTCGCTTTTGGGAATTTGAACTTGTTGTCTTTATGTTTATAACTTTTAGCCTTTTGTATTATACTTTAAGTGACAGCGCATGTACGCCGAGCCTTGTATAGTTTTGTAGTTGGTTCACTATGTTTTAAATCTTCCGCTGATTATTTGATTAGCTCTTGTTATAAACTGTTTAGTGTTGGGTTCGAGTTGTAAAGTCACCGATGAATTGGTTTACTTGTCCTCAACTGTTATATCAAGTTTAAGAAGTTTTAAGAATTTTCGGCCTTTTGGTGTCGAGTCGTGTTACGTCAATAATCTTGTGTCATGTTGTTTTCTATAATTGAGTCCTTGCATGAATTGTAGTCCTATTTGGACGGCTTGACTCGCGATTCCTCCTTAGGGTCCGGATCGGGTCGTCACAGTTGGTATCAAAGCTTTATAGGTTAGCTATCGGCCAGGATAGGTTCCATGGCCTAGTTGGGTTAGTTCTTGTGTGAATCCTGACGTTGAGTGTTCTGTTTCGTGCCTTATTGGCAGATTCTTCGTGAAAGAATAGGACTTAGAGTGCTAAGTTCATTGTAATCTAGATCCCCGTGAGTGTAGTGTTTGTGTCAAGGAATATTACGTTTTTCCCGTTTTACTTCAAGGCGCAGTTATACCAATAATATGTCTTGCGGTACTGGAGATCCATTGTTTCCTTGCTTCATTTGAAATCATATAAATGAGTTTGTCGGTCCCAAGAGTGATCGCCTTGGAATTCACTATAGCCAAGATTCGTTGTACGCGTTTTGAGAGCAGAATGGCTTAGCCTCCTATAGTACTTATTAATATTTCATAATTGCTATATGGAACACTTGTACCCATTGTAGTTCATGATCATGTGTTCAAGTCTTGCTTGCTTGGAGGAAATCAGAGTACTTGCTTCTTGATATTAATTCTAGTTAAGGAGATTATCCCAAATAATAAAAGATTTTCATTCATGGTTTGTTAAAATTTGTGATTAGCCAAGAGTTAATCACGTGCCACATGATCGAAATTGTTTTCTACTTGTTTGTGTTTTCATGTATGTGAAAGGATTAGTAGTGTATTTGTGGGTAAACATATTCTACCTACTGATTTTGAAATTTTGTTCTTGCCTTATTGTTAACCTAATATATTAGGAAAGTATTAGCTTTGAGTATTGTGTTGTGTCTACCATTGAGTAGCTTTTCAATTCCACAATGTCTTTCAATTCCACTAGGCCTGTCAATGGATCGGATTTGGATCGGATCAGTCATATCCATTATCCGATTTGTTAAGAAATTATTGGATTTGGATCGGATCGGATTATCTTTCGGATATTCAAAAGCTTGATCCATATCCTAAATTTTCGGATTCGGATCGGATTCGATTTCGGATTTTATTCACCCCTAATTAAAGTACTGAATAAAATTAATATTGATGTATTTTTTCTTAATCAAATGTTGAATAAAATTAAAAATTCATATTTTTAGCTTACACAAACATGAATAATAATGTAAGTAAGATCTTAGAGTTCGTTGAAAAATTTATATTTAGTAAAATTAGTAATGATTAATGACTAAAAACACATTATTAGTAACTTTTATATGTATAATATTAATATTTAATATATTTTTTATATCGGATCGGATCGGTTGTTAACGGATCGAACACCTAATCCATATCCGATTTGTTAAGCTTTCGGATTTTCGGATTCGGATCAAAATCGGGTAATCGGATTTAAAAACTAAATCCATATCCTAAAAATAACATCGGATTCGGATCGGATTCAGATCAAAATCCGATCCATTGACAGGCTTAAATTCCACACTGCTTTTCAATTCCACATATGTCTTTCAATTCCATAATGTCTTTTCAATTCCACACGCCTTTCAATTCCACACGTCTTTCAAATTCCATATGCTTTTTAATTGCACACATGTCTTTCAATTCCACAATGTCTTTTAATTTCACAATGTTTTTCAATTCCACAATGCTTTTCAATTCCACAACATGTCTTTCAATCCACAAAAACAAAAACAAAAACAAAAACAAAAACAAAAACAAAAACAAAAACAAAAACAAAAACAAAAACAAAAGCAAAAACAAAAACAAAAAAAAGCAAAAAGCAAAACAAAAAAACAAAAACAAAAAAAAACAAAAACAAAAAACAAAAACAAAACAAAACAAAAACAAAAACAAAAACAAAACAAAAAACAAAAACAAAAACAAAAACAAAAACAAAACAAAAACAAAAACAAAAACAAAAACAAAAACAAAAACAAAAAAAAAAACAAAAAAAAAGGAGGAAAGGAGGACAAATTCCACCATGTCCCGACTTGCATTACACACATTCTACAACTCACAACACATATTTAAAAAAAACATCTTTCGTGTGATGCATGTCTCGAAATAGGGAGTATATATCTTATCAACGACGTTCGTCTGCTTATGAATTCACGTTCACTAGCAAACTCCATCGTTAAGGGGCTCTGTAGGTGTAGACACCCCAATTTTGTACCCCTGGTATGTGACTGGCATAAAATATCAAGAACTGTTAAAACTTAACAAATGTCAAGTTACAGGAGTCAAAAATGCGAAAGGAAAAGCAGGATGCGCGAAACAGTGAACTGCAGGGGGGAAAGTGCAAAAATGAAACTTGAAAAAGCATGCTTGGCCCCTTGGTGGCACCAAGACATTCAATGTAGCTGCCTCTCAGATGGAAAATGAACAACTCCTGAAGCGCAAGGTACAAGTGGCTGATGCAGGATGAATAAATCAAAGAATTCCCAGCGTGTCCTGCTCGATCACTATAAATAGAAGCCTCTGGCTTCTCATTTCAGTTGCTCATTTTCCTCCACGATTTTAATCGCAGCGAAGCTCTGTTGTTATTCTGCCGATACTATTAGTACGAGAGGTGCGAGATAGGTGAATGGAAGGCTCTAGAGTCTCCAAACCCCGTCCAAACTCTGCCAAAACAAAAACCCATAGGTTATAAGTGATCCCTAGTCTAGTTGTTAGGTATCCACCTCACTTCCCTAACCCAAAAATCCCAAAGTAAGCCATTACTATGCCCGAGTAACGAGCTGAAAAACACCTCTATATAAGCCGTTATTCCGCCCAACCAAAAAGGCCAAAACCACAAAAACTAAGCCGTCATTCCGCTCGACCAAATAAGCCAAAAACTATTACATATAAGCCGTCACTCTGCCCAAATCAAAACAACAACCACACAACAAACAACAAAAAAGACCCCCTCTCCCGACAAGGACAAAGCGAGCACACCCCGCTCTAAAAGGTAATAGCTTTTAAGGGCGCTTTTTATTTATTTATTTATTTATTGTTTATTTATTTCTTTTAAAGTTGTTATTTAAATCCTGCACAATGTAGTCAATATAAGTCATTGTGCTGCCCGGATTAGTATAGGAAATAGTACGTAAAAGAGCCGTTATAATGACCAAATATTTTTAAATGCATTTGTAATTATTGTAAGGAAATGGCTGCAAGTCCGTAAATAATGTAGCCACGGATGTATTTGTTTTATTTTCCTGTCTTTTAATGCTTTATTTATCTACTAAATAAATATAACAATAAGCATACTTTAGCCAAAAACTATTTTGAGACCGAAAGGGCGAGTTGGGTGCCTAGCACCTTCCCAACTTGTAACTTAGCCCCCGAACCCGCTTTTTATCTCTGGTTTTCTTTTTCTGGTTTTGCTTTATTTTGCCTTAAAATAAAGATGGCGACTCTAAAACTTTCAGATCCAGTGGGGCCTCGCAACACTCCTTCTTTGCACTTTCCCGTTCTCCCCTAAAAAAGGGAGAAATGGGAATGGAAGGGTGATGTATTCCCATATCCTGGTATCCCCTAAACAAGGGATAACTTGATGCGGGAAACCCAAAGCTCCCATAGTGATCTGAAACGGGCCATAAGGCTATTTTTAATAAAATCCATAGTGGGGGCGTCGCAATATCCTTTTTTGCACTTTTCCGTTTTTCCCTAAAAAAGGGAAAATGGGAATGAAAGGGTAATGCATTCCCATATCCTGATATCCCCTAAAAAAGGGATAACTTGATGCGGGAAACTATAAGTTCCCATATTGGATACAAAATCCACTAAAGGTAACCTAGGCACATTCCAACGTGCTAACATAGACAGCACTCCTCTCGCACTTTTGATTTCGTCTTCCTCTAAACAAAGGAGGGTGGAACGAGAGCAGTGGTGTCCCGCATCCGCACGTACGCGCACCCCTATCCAAGGGCGCGGGGGCACGCCCCGGGAACCTCACAGTAGGCACCCCAATTTCGTACCCCTACGATATAATGTTATATGATAATAATAATAATAATAATAATAATAATATACTCCCTTCGTCCCTAAATTATCGTCCTCCTTTCCTTTTTCGTATGTCCCAAAATAATTGTCTAGTTTGAAACTTACCTTTTTAGAACATCACTTTTACCGCTTTACCCTTACTTTTTCACTCTACTTTAATTATGAGCCACATACATATGGGCTTTAAAGGAAACTACACATTAAATCAATATAAATAATCAAGTCAATTTTTTTTCTTAAAATGTGCGCCGGGTCAACCAGGACAATTATTTAGGGACGGAGGGAGTATATTTTATAAAATTACTGGACTTATAAAAATAACTTTTCGTTAGAGTTTCAGGTAACTGGACTTAAATGACGTTAAATAAACAGTTAAATCAAAACAAAACAAAACAAACAACAAAGGCCCCGATGAAACTTCAATTTGTCGTGAAACCACACATGAAGCCGCTCCCCATGCTAGGGAGCCAGACCCCATGTATGAGAGCCGCTCCATGCTCCCTTCTCTCCTCAGGCACGCTAAACGCTGCCGTTTCCTTTAGCCTCCTTCAACCGCCTCGTGCGTTTGCGCTGTCTTCATCCTAGGCCTTCATCTGGCTCGCCATGCAACGAAATGAATGGATACACTATTGTTTAATCGACCGTATTCCCTATAAATAGAGGCCTTCGGCATCCCTCATTGGACACACTCAACATTCACACATCAATCACCACAACAACAACCATCGGTTCACCCACCCATCACTACAACAATAGCCATCGAATACACAACAACACAAAGCACAACACACAACAACACAAGGCATAACAACACAACAAGCAGAATGACTTCCTTTCTTGGAAGGACAGTGGAAACACAATCAAAATCTTCGAGTGCCTAGTGGGCTAAGCCTAGGCGTATATACCGGGTCAGACATTCTTTTTTTTTTATGGAAGCAGGGGCGGCACCCTGCGGAATTTTATTAAAATAAAAATGAGAGAACAAACTTGAGGGGGACAACCAGCCTTGCCCTTATATATGGGAGGACGGAGGAGCCTTACCTCGAAAAAGAAATTACAAAATGAAATTAACAAAGCAAAAATACACAAGCTAATGCCCATATCTAATGTACACAAGCTAATGCCCATATCTAATGTAGGGAGTGTCATTCTTATCCAAGAGCACAGAGCCACGAATGCGAGAAGGGAGCTCACAGAGGGCACCAAAATGAGAAGAAGACATAGAATCACAGCCCAGGTTGGCAAGGAGATCATCAACGCTATTAGCTTGTCTCAAACAGTGACTGAAGTTGAAGTCCATATCCCTTTGAATATCCAAGACCTACCAAATAATAGACCAACAAGACCAAGGGATTTTGTGTCCCAAAACAATGCAATTAATAAGAACCTTGGAGTCCATCTCAATTGAAGCTCCCCGAAAGCCAGCATCTCGAAGCCAACAAACACCAATAAGTAAAGCTTTAGCCTCAGCAAAGGTGTTGGAGGCAACACCAAAATAAGAGGAAAAAGCATAGATGATATCTCCCAAATTATTAGGAACAATCCCACCTCCACCACTAGGGCCAGGATTGCCCCGGGAAGCTCCATCAACACTAAGCTTGACTGAAGTAGAGGGCTTATGCCAACGAATCAAATGAATTTGACGATGTAAAGAATTCGAATTTTGATGCTTATGATGGGCAGCAACAATACTCATCAAATCAGATCGAATGGAAGAAATAAGCCGAGAGGGAGACTTACCATGACCATCATATTTAAGGCAATTTCTGTTAGTCCATAGGTGCCATAAAATCAGAGAGGGGAGGATAATATGAGGAAGAGAAGGTCTAGGGAAGAGCCACCAAGCCATACAACATTGATGAATAGATAAATCACAATGCTTTATAGCATATTCAGCACCAAAACAAGACCAAATATGATGGGCGGTCGGGCTGTGAAGAAAAACATGCTGGAAGGTCTCACTGTCACCCGAAACACAGCATTGGCATTTAGAGACAATTAAGAAGCCTTACGAATTAAGGCTTCGTCAAGAGGCAGCCTTTGACAAAATAAACGCCAAATGAAAACACTGATCTTCCTTGGAACAGCACGATGCCAATAGAATTTAGAAGAATACAAAATCTGAGACGAAGATCTAAACATCATCCAAGCCGAAGAAATGGAAAATCGACCAGATGAAGAGAGGGTCCAGCAAGGGGTATCCGTGTGATCAGAGATATAAGGAGCCTGGGCAATGATGCGTTGCAAATCAGAAGAATGAAGGGCAGATTCAATAGAGGGAAGTAATTGAGAAGAAGAATCAAAGAGATCCTTGACTGCATCCGCGGTAATACCAGGAGGTTTAGATAGAAGGCCACCATCAAGCCATGAATCAAACCAAGGAGAACATAGGCCGCGTCCCACTAGCCATTTAAGATGAGGCTCCACAAAAGATCAGATGCCTAACATACGACACCAAATATGAGAGCCCTTAGAGACAGCTTGAACCGGATGAAAACGGGAACAATATTTGGCTTTGAAAAATTTAGACCAGAGAGAATCTTGAGTTCGAAAATGCCACCAAATATTAGCCGAATAGGCACGAGTAATGTCGCTTAAAGAATGGATACCCACCCACCTTCGGAAACTGGTGTGCAACATTGGGACCATGAGACCCAATGGAATTTATTCTTCCCCTCCAATTGCCCCCAAAAGAAATTTGAAAACAATCTTTCAATGGCATGAATAACATATTTTGGAGGATCCAAGGCAGCCAAGAGATAAGTCGTGATAGAATGCAAAACATGATTAATGAGAATAATCCTGCCATCAATGAAAGGAAATTCCCAATCCAAGAATCAATACGGGAGCGGAGTTTTAAAATTAAGGGATCAAAGTATTTCTTCAACTTACGACCGCAAAATAAAGGACATCCAAGATAAACCAGAGGAAAATCCTTTTTTGATATAGCCCAGAGAGGAAGAAAGCCGGCAAATATGATGAGGAGAAACATATGTAGAGACCGTGAAGCTGCTCTTGGTCACATTAATTTGTTGGCCCGAGCACTGTTCATAACGAGACAACAAGTGCTTTTGCTTAAAGATGGAGGAAGAGCTCCCGTTGTAAAAAATGATGACATCATCAGCGAAGGCTAAATGGGAA
The DNA here is from genome assembly GCA_013146195.2 of Codonopsis lanceolata. Classification (NCBI taxonomy): domain Eukaryota; kingdom Viridiplantae; phylum Streptophyta; class Magnoliopsida; order Asterales; family Campanulaceae; genus Codonopsis; species Codonopsis lanceolata. The sequence continues at coordinate 64,409,456 of CM028381.1, forward strand.
ACAATAGGGCAGCCACTGGCAGAAGAGAATGTCACATACTGATGAGATAAATGAAGATCATCAAGGCCACGACTAAGGACCTCGGCAACAATAATAAAGAGAGAAGGAGATAAAGGATCGCCTTGCCGAAGACCCCGCGAAGAGTTAAAGAAGCCAGTGGGGGAACCATTGACCAGGACAGAGAACCAATTATCCGAAATCAATCGCCAAATCATGTCAATATAACCTTCACAGAAGCCAAATCTACGCAACACTTTAATAAGAAAAAGCCAACTGACCCTGTCGAAAGCCTTAGTCATGTCCAATTTCAAAACAATATTAGAGCCAGAAATTTTCTTTCCCAAGTGAGTCATTAATTCTTGAGCCAGAAGAATATTGTCTTGAATAAGACGCCCCTTGACAAATCCACTTTGATTGAGTGAAATAATATTAGGGAGGACAGTAGCAAGACGAGAAGCCAAGATTTTAGATATAACCTTATTATTGAAGTTGCAAAGGCTAATAGGTCTAAAATCATTAAAGGAAATAGGATGGTCCGTCTTTGGAATGGTAACAAGGAGAGTACTCGTCCAACTTTTAGGCAAAGTGAATCCAGAGAAAAATTCCAATATAGCATTATAGAAGTCCGTACAAATAATATCCCAGCAGAGAGTGAAGAATTTTCCAGTGAACCCATCCGGGCCTGCAGCACTATCACCGTCCATAGAAAAAACTGTATTCTTAACTTCATCCATAGAAGGAGGGGCAGTAAGCATATTGTTCATCTGATCGTTGACAAGACAAGGAATGTTGAAAAGCAGATCATTATCCTCCGTAAGATCGGCCTGAAGATGAGATTGGAAGTGAGACACAGCCTATTGTTTAATATCTGCCTCATTGGTGAGCTCATTACCATTAGAATCCAAAATAGAGTGAATATGCATCTTCCTCCGATTCTAAGAAAAAGAGGCATGGAAAAGCTTCATATTCCCTTCTCCCTCTTTAAGCCATTTCAATCTAGCCCTTTGACACCAAAATGATTCCTCAATCTTAAGAGCATGCTGGAGACGGGCATTGGCCAGTGACATGGCAGCACGATCAGAAGCAAGACCAGTAGATTCAAACATAAATTCAAGTCGTTGAACTTCGTCTTCAGCCAGGCGAACATTGTGAGAAATGTTACCAAAGACATCCTTATTCCACTTTGTTAGAGCCTGTTTAAAAGCATTCAGCTTCTTAGCAAAAACATACATGGGACGACCAGTAACTTGCTGTTGCCAAGTAGAATCAATCAAAGGAACAAACGAGTGATGAGATGCCCAAATATTAATGAATCAAAATGTAGAAGGATGAGAGACCCTATCCTTAATAATTGAAATGAGCAGCGGGGCATGATCAGAACAAGTACGTCCAAGATGACGAACCGAAGTTGAGTGAAAGAGTTGCTGCCAGGCGAAATTGCAAAGCATGTGATCAATGCGTTGAAAGATAGAAGCATTGCCATCCCGAGAGTTCCACCAAGTATAAGTACTGCCCGAAAAACCCAAATCATTGAGGCCCGATGCGGAGATACATGAGTGAAAATCAAGGGCACCATTGCGATCCCAACCATTACCTCCAAGTTTCTCATCAAGAGATAGCATAATATTAAAGTCACCGCCGACAAGCCAAGGAAGAGAATTAAATTCAGCGCCCATATCTACAATTTCAGTCCATAAATCTTGACGATCATAAGCATCACAGCAAGCATAAATGCATGTGATAATAACCGGAGTAGCCCATTGATAATGTTTGAGTTGAATAGTGAGGTGCTGTCTAGCTTCATGAAGAAGAGAGTAAGAGTTGCTAGCTTTAATGAATAGCCAAATAGAACTAGAAGGGTTAGAGAAACAAAAACGAAATTTTAAACGTTTAGCAACACGTAATAATTGACCAGAATCAAGCATAGGTTCAGAAATGGAAAGAAAGGTAATGTTATGAAGTTTAATAAGTCGCTTTAAACGACCAATCGAAGAGTCATTACCAATGCCCCAAATGTTCCAAAAAAGGAGATTAGCAGCCATGAGAATTGATGAGAGAAGTCTGCGCTTTGGATCTTGTCGTAACAGATGGTAAAGGAAGAGGTTTTTCTTTTTGGTGGTGCCGTTTGGAACAGGAATGGAAGAATCCAGATGGAGTTTGTCCATAAGCTGAGGATCCGTAACATTGGCAGTATTACACGAGTCATCATTAACAAAATCGTCATTGATATCTTCATCACAATCCACACAAGTAGTATCGTTGTCTTCACTGAGGACAACAAAACGATTGGGAGATAGGACGGGGGCTACTGGATCAGGAGATTTAGTGTTTGGTAAAGGGACATCATTCCCTAAAGGCAAAATAGAAGGGTTTTCATCCGAAACCATAGGAGGGTCAACCATAATATTTTGATGACCGATATCAACAAGAGCAAAAGGGACCGAGGTCGAGGGAATATTGGGATCCTTAGTAGACTTGTCAGACTCAAGAGTAGATGGGATAACCTTCGGATCAATCGAAATAGGAGGTTTCTTAGGAGTCCACCGAGTAGTAGGCGGCGGAGGGGGAGGAGGAGGAGGTGGCTGAGTTTTCTGTGCATGAACCGAAGCCGTAGGGTTTTTAACTTTGCAATTGAGCTCGGAGTGTCCTTGACGAAGGCAATGAGAACAGTATAATGGAGTATTCTTAGCCTCAATAGGCTGCCAAAAGCTAGGGTAAATAGAGCCACAATCAACCCAAATCCTTTAAGGAATATACTTGGTTAAATCAACCTCTACACAGACCCGAGCAACACTAGGACGCGTGAGATTAGTTGTAGGCTGATCAAGCATGAGAGGTCGACCAAACAATGAAGCAATGGAGAAGAGGGCAGATTTATGAAATAGGTGAATAGGAAGGCCAAGAAGGGAGAACCACACAGGGACAATAGGACTCTCAACATCAGGCTGAAAGTTTGGAGACCATTTGAAGACCCGCATGGGAAATTGACCAAGAAACCATTGGTCCTTAATCCATAGGCGTTGATAATCAACATCATGATCGACTTGGATAAGGATGTGTTTTGCATCAAGGAGACCAATTGTAAAAGCAGGTTTGAGATCGAAAGTTTGAAAAAGTTTTCTAATGGATTCTAAGGAGGGCCGGCCATGAGAAAACTTATCGATTAAGGCATTGTTGAAGGGCTTTGCAAGAGCATCAATCACTTCCGCTGTCAACTTAAGAGAGGGCTCACCTTTGTAGGATGAAGGTGGTATGATGAATGCAGGCGGATTAGGGTTTGGAGAAGAGGCTAAAACGGAAGCAAAAGATTTAGGAGGAGAGGGATTATGGGAATCCGGAGGGGCTGGAGGTGGAGGTTCCACCATGAAGCCAGCAAAGAAGATCTAAGGTAAAACCCTAGACAAAAACGGAAGGAGGAAATCGTACCTTCAGTGCGTGAAATTGTGCGTGTTCGCTGCTGGCACCAGGACCGAGGTAAGATATTCACGGTACAAGAGGTAAGTACAAATTTATTTGTCTTATCCCGTAGAATCCTATAATATGCATGCTATGTAAATAATATTATTATTAAGCATGTTGTAAATAGTAAACATAAATAAAATAGTCATGCATGTTATAGTATATAATAATATGTATGCATGCTATATATATATATATATATATATATATATATATATATATATATATATATATATATATATATATGTAATAAATATTCCTTATAGACTACATAGTTTAAAAGCATGTTAATCTATTTTGAAACCCTAAACGAGACCGAAAGGCGAATTGGGTGCCTAACCCCTTCCCAATTCGTAACCTAGCCTTTAAACCTACATATTTTCTGGTACATTTGGTTTTTCTCACACTCGTAACCTAGCCTCTAAACCTACATGTTTTGAAACCACCCGTTTTTTCATTAACGGGGGACGAGTTCGAAATGGGGTTCTCACACTCAACATGAAACTTCAGCTCGTCATAAAAATGATGCTTGGCCTCGGCATATAACTTTAGCTCGTCATAAAATGATGCTCGGCCTCGGCATGCAACTTCAGCTCGTCATAAAATGAAGCTCGGCCTCGGCATGTAACTTCAGATCGTCATATAATGATGCTCGGCCTCGGCATGAAACTTCAGCTCGTCATAAAATGATGCTCTGCCTTGGCATGCAACTTCATCTCGTCATAAAATGAAGCTCGGCCTTGGCATGAAACTTCAGTTCGTCGTATAATGATGCTCGGCCTCCGCATGAAACTTCAGCTCTTTATAAAAATGATGCTCGGCCTCGGCATGAAACTTTAGCTCATCATAAAATGGTGTTCGGCCTCGACATGTAACTTCATCTTGCCATAAAATGATGCTCTGCCTCAGCATGCAACTTCATCTCGTCATAAAATGAAGCTCAGCCTTGGCATGCAACTACAGTTCGTCTTATAATGATGTTCGACCTCAGCATGCAATTGATATGACAAAGTAATTGAATTGTTTAAGTCTATGCTATGATGTGTTAAATAACTTTTCGCAGAATAACAAAAGTTACAACACTAGGACCACAATGATAAAAATGGCAGACATCATGTGATGTAGCACAGTAGCAGGTTTGCATTTCCCATAAAGTAGTGTACATTGTACAATAACAAATTAGTACTAATGTTAATTTTATTGAATAGTGATGTTTATTTATGGAATAAAACAATTTACAGCAATTGACCCACACAATTATAAATAGCAATTAACATGTACTATCATGATAACAATTAGCATGCTTGTATTTCAAACAAAGCTGATAATATTGGCTAGGAATTGCAGGAAGGAAAGAATGCACCTGACACATGGGAAATGGGAGCATTGACGCATGTAAATCATATTTGGCCATACACATGTCAAGTTCAAAATATGTTATTGGCGCATGGCCGGCAAGTGTAACGATGGTGATGCTTCCGGCAGCTTCAGGCAACGCGTGAGGGAGCGTGGCTGCTCCGTTGGCAGCGATTGCAGCGGCATTGAACTCGCATGGACTGTGCGTACCTAAGGGAGCTTTCTGCTTTGGGTTTGGAGGTTGAGCAAACTCACCTTCAGCAGGTTTGAGCGGCTCGCGTGAGCACACTAGGGATCCGTTAGCGGTGATTTTTGCACCGTTTGGAGTGATATTGGTGCCGTTGGACTCGTCTTGTGAAGGCGAATACAGGGTAGCGTCAGAATGTTGTTCTGTGTTGGATTTCTTTGTTCAGTTCGTATGAAAAGTTTGTGCGTTTGTTGTCGTTGGTGGCTTCGACACCCTTTGAACGGAGCTCCGCCATGGCCGATGGAGTCAGTGAGTGGAGCAGAACAAAATGAGGCATTTCCCTGCAACGAAACCAAACTGATCACACCAAAAATGTGGTGACCTTATCGAATCATGTTCGGGGTGCCGAAAGTGACGTCATGTCGGTGTCACCGGAGTCGTGGTCTGGCGGTGATCGTCGTGGTAGGATATCTGGCTTGTAAAGTTTGTAAAATGAAGCATCGTGAGTGGGTGAGGGTGTTCCCCCAAACCCTCCGGTGTGAGAACCAATATAATGTATTTGTGTATGAGAGAGAGATCAAATGGAGGTGTGTATATGTATGTATGTATGAACCGTGAGGGAGAGCTGCTCCTTGTTCTCTATTGGGATAGTAGAGACCGAATCCATTTTGAGGGAGTTGCCCCATATGTATATTAATGGGCTTCCTTCACATAATTGGGCTTGAACCCTTCTTTGGGTATGGGCTCGGACCTCCTTCCTGGTATGGGCTTAGCCCAACCTTTTATGTATATATTTAAAGTACTCTTTTGGACTATCTCTTCGGGCCATTATTTTGGTGCACATCAGGTTGGAATCCATCTTCAAAGTTGGGGAGAGAATAAATCTGAAGTTTTAGAAACTCACTTGCTGCTTGTTAAAACTAGAGATGATTATGAACTGTCTTGCTTGTTTTTCGAATGTGATGCGCGAGTTTACTCATAGATGTTGATGATCTCGAGTCAACTGCGAACATAGTTGGGTGAAATTCAACAAAACCATGAAATTTGTCTCTCAACCTTTGAATCATGCTAACTGTATTGTGAAAGTTTTGTGATGATTGATGGATTTTGTCAAAGTGTGTGAGCACTACCGTGACATTTGGTTGCATGCACTGTTCGGCTGCTCTTCTCCGTTGGAAACTATGAGTATTTTAGGAAGAAATAATCGAAAAATAACTTATGCGATTGAAAAAAAAAAACAAGAAGGTACTGGAACAGTTATGATCTCAGAAAAAGAAATCGGCCCACAATTATTCTTTTTTTATTTATTTAAAACAGATCTCATTGATTCGACTCATTGTGTTGGTGAGCTGAGCTGTAAAAGAGTGATTCTCCGTTTTACCAATTTTTTCTTTTTTTCCTAAGGGGACGTGGGAAAGAATTGAGTCTGAGTCCTCATACTTTGTGAAACTCTAACTCTACGACTGAACCACCCCTTAGGGCCCTGCGTTTTACTAATTAGAATCCGTAAGATGGTTTCATAAAAGACCTATTTTTTAAGTCAACGGATCCCAAATGAGGGCGATTTCAAAAACAAGAAATTGAAGCCTATAACAAGTAAGTATGAACCTAGTGGAGTCTCTTACATTGGCCTAGATAGAGAATTGAAAGACCAAATAAGGACTAAAATTATATCGTTAAATATTCTCTGTACATGGGATAGATCATAGATTATAGAAACCTTGTTACAAATTAGTATCCAGAAAGCATTAGAAAACACTGAAACTCCGTGGGCGTGAAGGTATAGCTCCGTGTGTACTGCACATCAACAACATATAAACAACTGTGATGAACACCATATGTTCACTGTCGATGCCCTTCTGGGAGAGCCACGACCTTGTGAAACGGTACAATTCTTTGTGGTAAGGATCCGTCTTCCTCATCGTCATCAAATTCCAACACGTAACTGTCCAACCAAAATCAAATTCCTCATTCATTCTTCTAAAAATGTGCAATCATTTAGATTGAAAGAGGAGAAAAGTCACTTACTCATCCATCTTCCTCTGCAGATTTTGTATCGCAGTGTCAAGAAGACCAGGAGCGCAGGCAAAATGCAAATAAAAGTTAGTTACACATTTTCATCAATATATTGAAAGTCATATGCTTTCTTGGTCGCGAGCTACTGTCCACTTTCTATATCTCGTGCATATTGGAGGAGGCCAATGAGTCCACTTATACATTTTTGTTGTATTTATTTCACAGCAAGTATAAAGCAAAGGATAGAGTGATTAGTTCGCACACAAAGCATATGGATAAGTCGTGTACCTTGCGAGCATTGACTACAGTTGCTTTATACAATGCAGTTGTTCCCGGATAAACTGCTAATACATGTTTTCCCTGTGGAAAATCCTCAGCAGTTGAGGGATCATTTCGCTTAGGGAAAGGGATGATATGTGACATAGGCAGCTTGTATTTCCTAAATCACCAATAGTATAAAGAATCAACAGGTCAGATGAGGTAATGCCTTGACTACAATACGAAAGAATGATATATACAAGCATTGCATGATAGTTGACACACAGTTTTAGGCAGCTTCGTGATGGCCAACAATTTGTTACTACCAGTATATCAGTGTATGCCATTGAGAAACTAATTGAAGCAACAACATTCGAGTTGTTTCACTAATGTATACATTCAAGAAGAAAATCATTCCATAACATAATTGCTTGGGGTAGCAGGATTTTTATATCTTGGCACACACTCAGACACTTGAAAGTCACTAAAGGATTCCTCTGGAACATTCCCAAAATAACTAACCAATTTATATTTGACAATCAAAAGACCCAAACTATGTGCACTTCCAGATTTTATCAAAAGCAGACATCACCAACATGCATGATAATCATCCCATGTGATTTAAGTCTTAATTGTGACTACAACAAATTTTGATTTCTTCCCAAAAGAGGCTAATGGGTCAACCTAAATAGGGACATGGAAGACAAGGATGACATGCCATTACCCACCTTTACAACAAGTTTTTTTTTTGAAGGTTAGAGGGGACATTGACCTTACCCCAACCTTTAGTGTCATTCGGCTAGAACAATGCCACAATGGTGCCTCTGGTGAGGCTTGAGCAACAGTGTCATTCGGCTAGAACAATGGTGCATCAGGTGACACTTGAGCAACAGTGTCATACGGCTAGAACAATGATGCCTCTGGTGAGGCTTGAACATCAGTGCCTCTACTACTCGACCTCTCAGTTAAATTTTTTAAAAGGTTCCTCCTATTGTTCTAAATTATTCTCATTACACACAGGGTACTGGTAGTACACAAAGCACATTTTAAAAAATGATAAAAAGAGCAATAGGAACTGCAGCATTTTGACCATTACGACCTGACCATCGCTTTAGGTCCTAATGCTTTAACAGATTAGTCCAACATTTGCACCCGCATCCATGCTTGACTACAGGCTGGCATACTTATACCACACATTTGAGCAACTCGAGAGTGGTTCAAAGAACAAAATACAAAAACAAGAAGAAAAAGTTCATTCTCTGCAAACAAAAATAAAGATTTCTCTATATTTGAGTGTGAAGTCATAAAACAAGGAGCATGGCCAGATTCACGTATAAATATGCCTAAAAGATATAAAGATGCCAACCAAACAAGATATTGGAGGAGGTGATAGAGCCGATATTAGGGGAGTCGATCACAGCTGTAAATACTTTCCTAGATTAGTGTAAATTAGTAGCTAAAATTAGGGATGAATTGTTAGAAATTCATGTATATATTGAGCCAATCGGTTCACCAATCAATATAGAAAACTTCTGCAATTCTTGTGTTCAGCTTCATGGTATCAGAGATTAGAAACTGAAACTCCCTCCAGCAGGCCCTAACCTTTGTTTGCCTCATATTCCAGTACTCTGCAAACAGCAGGTTTCTTTTCCCGGATTCACTACTTGCTTCAAATCAATCTCTCGGATTAGTCCATTCATGGCTGCTTTTAGACAAATGTCACAAACCTCTGGGGAGTCATCTTCTTCCCTACTTCCGGTCATCGCTCAGACTACCACCTCAATTGTCTCGGACATCAGTGCTGTCCCATTTGTCCCTCTCAGATTTAATGGCAACAATTATCTCCAATGGTCACAGGCCATGATGCTATTTGTCCGTGGGCGTGGGCAATTGGAAGACCTGGTTACCGCATTGCACCACCCACCTCGGATTCACAATACCGCTTGTGGAGCACTCAAAACAGCCAAGTAATGTCATGACTGCTGAATTCAATGACACCGGATATAAGTAAACATTTTCGACTTCACTCAACCGCAAAATATATATGGGAGTCTGCCCGAAAAACTTTCTTTAGCAAGGACTATCGTGCCCGTAAAGGCCGCCCTTGGGTGTGTCCATCGCAAGAAGCCTGGCCACACCAAGTATAATTATTGGACCCTCCATGGCGAACCAGCCGACTGGAAGCCGAACCGAGAGAAGAAAGGAAATATTGCAGCATTGGAGCCTATCAAAGAGACCCGTGTACTGCCTTCTTATACGTCTATTAGTCAAGCTCTTCATGTCACTCACTCACCCACCACTTGCTGGATAGTTGACTCTGCCCTCTGGTGCATCCAACCATATGATAGGAATAAAACTCTATTCTCCTCTTATACACCATCCCTAGACAATCTAATCATGCACATAGCTAATGGGTCACGGTCCCGTGTGGCTGGGATTGGTACAATCTATATCTCCAAAAACCGGACTATAACACTATCATCTTGGTCATCTAAATTTCATGTACTTGGAAAAAAATTCCCTTTGCTGTTCATCAATAAAATGCAAAGCTATTCCCATGTGAGATATGTCAATTGGCAAAGCACACTCAAACTACCTATTCACCCCAACCATACAAACCAAGCATTCCATTCTCTCTCATCCATGGTGACATATGAGGACCAACTAGAGTTGCAATCATATCTGGTGCACAATGGCTTCTCTTACTAGTTGATGATCATACACGGTTAAGTTAGGCATTTCTAATGAAAGACAAATCTGAAACTGTTCAAAATTTTCAATACTTCCATACCATGATCCAAAATCAGTTTCACACAACCATTCACGTACTTAAAACTGATAATGCCAAAGATTTTTTCAACACCACTCTTGGTCCTTACCTCAAGTCATAAGGCATTGTCCCTCAAAGCTCCAGTGTGGAAACCCTTCAAGCAAAATGGTATTGCAGAACACAAAAATAGACATATTCTTGTAGTTGCTAGAGTGCTACTATTCCAGTCTTGTGTTAAAAAAAGATTCTGGGGTGAAGCTGTCCTAACTGCAACCTTTCTCATCAACTGAATGCCCTCACGTATCCTACATTACCATACCCTGATTCAAGCCCTCCTTGGGCTTTATCCCCACTCTCATTTAGCTACCTAAATCCCACTTAAAATGTTTGGACGCACTGCTTTTGTGCACATCTATCATCGCCACCGCAGCAAATTAGACGAAAAAGCTCTTCGATGTATCTTAATTGGGTATTCATCAAACAAGAAATGCTTCTCCGGTGTCACAAAGAAAATCTATAACACCATGGATGTAACATTCTTTGAAACCGAACCATTCTTTTCCAATTCTGCCATTCAGGGGAGACAGATACACATGATTCACAGAATTGGAATTGGGACTCTCTAATTGAAACTAATCTCACCCCAAGACAGCCAAACACTTATACCACTACTCCTAGTCATCTCAGCCTGTCCAACCTTCATCCCATCGATCCAAACTCACCATGAAAACCAACATCTTCAAATGTCTAACCATCAGAACCAAGATCTCCAAATGTCTCATCCAAAACGCCTTCATCCAAGTGGTATCATCCTAAACATCTTAGTCTACATCCTAAACATCTTAGTCTACCCCATGATGCAATTAGAGTGTACACCAGGAAAAGGCCTCTCCAAGAACCAGCAGTCATGATTCAACTCCAAACCAAGTCAATCCTGAAATCACACAAGGTGAGACTCTAACTAACTTGGAATCAAGTGGTGATATCATGACAAGTACCAGAATGGAAGGCTGCTACCCTAGAAGAATATCAAGCTATGACATGGAATCTGACCACTCTTCCACCAAGAAAACACACGGTAGGTTGTAAATGAATATTCAGCAGATGGTAGAATTGATCGATTCAAGGCACGGTTAGTAGCTAAATGCTACACACAAACATATGGAATTGATTACAAGAGACATTTGCCCCAGTAGCTAAGCTCAATAGTGTGTGTCTTACTGTCTATTGCTGCCAATCTAGACTCTCTATTTCAACTTGATGTGAAAAATGTATTCTCGAATGGACAATTGCTGGAAGAGGTTTATATGGACATCCCTCCAGGCTTTGAATCCGAGCATACAAGAGGCAAAGTTTGTAAATTGCAGAAATTCTTCTACGGGCTTAAGCAATCCCCACGTGCTTGGTTTGACAGGTTCACTAAGGTATTGAAACTTGATGGGTATATACAATCTCAAGCTCACCATACTCTCTTCATTAAATATTTTGATCAAGGCAAGATCACTATATTGATAGTTTATGTCGATTACATTGTTCTCAGGGGAAATCATGAAGAAGAACTGAAAAGAGTTAAGCTTCTGCTTTCCAAAGAATTAGAAATCAAAGATCTAGGCCCCTTACAGTATTTCATGAAAATGAAAGTGGCTAGATCCAGACAAGGAATTTCAGTATCTCAACGGAAATATACCTTGGATCTCCTTAGTGAAACAGGAATGAGTGGATGTACGCCAGTCAAGATTCCTATGGATCCTAACACCAAGATGAATTTTTTCTTTTTTTTGGAAGCAAGGACGGCACCCTGCAGGAATTTTATTGATAAAAAAGAATAACAAACTTGAGGGGGACAACCAGCCTTACCCAAACAAGGGGGGACAAAGGAGCCTGACCTCGAAAGGAAAAGAAACTAAAGCCTGTGGAAAGAAAATAAACCAACAGCATCCTGTTGAAGAGCACGACGGACCTCCCCCGGAAGTTGAGTAACCACTGTAAAGTCCTTATCGCATTTAGTACTATGAGCAACAGCCGCAAGGCGATCAGCCACGGAATTCCCCTCGCGGTACACGTGAAGAAGCGTGTTGTTACCCTGGAGATCCAGACATCTCCGAAGATCATAAATGAAAAGCCAGGGACAGCCATGAGAACCCTTAATAGCTGAAGCCACCACCAAAGAGTCCACTTCCACCACCACCTGATCATAATTCAGCCCACGACACATCAATAAGCCATCACGAAGAGCTTGAAATTCTGCGCTAGTATTGGTTCCTGGGCCATAATACCTAGAATAACCAGATATGAAAAACCCATCCGAATCTCTAATAACACCCCCACCAGTGGCAATACCAAGATGAATAGAACTGAAGAAGAGCTGCATATAAAGGCCATTATCAACGACTAGTGGGGAAACTTATCTACTTAACACACACTTGGTCAGATATTAGCTTTGCAGTCAGCATTGTGAGTCAATTTTTAAGCAATCCTTAGAAGATAATTTGGAAGTTGTGTACCGTGTTCTCAGATAAGGATCCCAGAAAAGGGCTAATGTCACCAAGTCTTCTAACCATGACAGATGTAGACTGGGCTGTATCACCCATTGACCGAAAATCTACTTCAGGGTACTGCTCATATGTACGGGGAAACTTAGTGACATTGTGATGTAATCCGGTCTAGGCACCCGTCCACATCTAACAACACTTCTCTAGTCTTAATCTTAATCTTGGTGGATCAAGGGGGGGTTTCCATGGATGCATTTTCAACCACCCTCTCTCAAATTGCAGCCCACAAACTTTTTTTATTATAAGTTTTATTTCAGCCCATTCATGGTTGTCTTGTTTAACTTTTAATAAGTTATTATAAGTATGCTGGATTTTAGTCTTTCTTATGTTTGTTTTCCAGCCAACTTTATTTGTTTTGTTATGGCTCACTTATATTATCTTTTGTAACATTGTAGGTTAGTAGGACAAGGTTTGGTTCAACAAGGTTTGGGTTCAATTCAATTGCAAAAGTCGAGGTTAATTGGTGATGGATTTTCAGCACACAAGGAGAGGGAAGTTGAAGTCTAATTCAGGTTATTTTCAAGATATTGGATTTCAGTCAAGGAGCCCAACATTTATAAACTCTAAAAGTCCAGCCAAGTAGGACATTTTGGAGCCACATAAATCAGTCTTCAACAAGGCCCATTGAACAAAAACGTGGAAGATTTCAAGAAGGTTTGGTCCAGCTCAAAAGCACATGAAATAAGGCCCAATTGAAGTGTAAAAATCAAGTCTCGCGATGGAGTCCTGACCGAATGAAAGATCACTTTTTGAGCCCAAAACAAGACTTAAATACTACATGGTCAAGATAAGGTTGATTCATCCATCTTGGTCAAATACATTCATGAACATGGAGAATTCAAGAGATTTTGATTGCTTATCATGATAAGTGGTTGCACTTATAGTATAAGTTGTTTTGCTTATTGCTTACCTCATCCATGACATCATTGTACATTGTATTCTCCACGTCAGTAGTGACGCAGCGTAAGCACTCAAAGAAAGGAACAGAGTACAATCTGAATGATATATTTTATTTCTCAGCAAAAAGTTATCTTTCCTCCTCAGTATTGAGGGGTTTATATAAAGTTCTAATCTGATGAATACATGAATAAAGACTTGGGCATCTAAACAGACTCATACAGATTATCTAGACATTCATAAAATTTAGACTAACTAAGATTCATACCCCCTCGACATTCAGGTTATCTAAGCCTTTTGAGTAGCATTCCCTGCATTAGAAACATTCCCTGCATCAGTCTCTTCCACTTGGGAAAAACTCATCCTCGAGTTTGATTCCGGTTCTGGGTATAGAGGTTCATCAGAGGAGTAAAACGGAGATAAGTCAGCAACATTGAAAGTATTTGAAATGCCCATACTCTTAGGAAGATCAATAACATAAGCATTATCGTTGATCTTTCTCTTGACCGCATAAGGTCCATACTTCTTGGGCTGAAGTTTACTATAGGTGCCAACCGGAAATCTCTCTCGCTTTAGGAACACCATGACTTGACCCCCCACCGAAAATACCTGCCGCCTCCGATGCTTATCTGCAGTTCTTTTGTATTTCTTGTTAGTCTCCTCCAATTTTTGCTTGACCTCCTTGTGCACTTCCACAACCTGTTTGGCTATTTGAGTTGCTGCCCCATTGCTAGTTCCGCCCTTTGGTAGCTGAATCAGATCCAAGGTGTGTTGTGGCGCCTTTGTGTACACTATAGAGAAAGGAGACATTCCTGTAGCACTGTGGATCGCATTGTTGTAGGCGAACTCAGCTTGAGGCAAGAAAATATCCCACTGTTTTGGTTTATCGCCACAAATGCTACGAACCATATTCCCCAATGTACGATTTACCGCCTCCGTTTGACCATCGGTTTGAGGGTGAGCAATGCTACTGAAATTCAAAGAAGAATCAAACAATTTCCACAATGTTCGCCAAAAATGCCCAAGGAACTTGTTGTCTCTGTCCGAAGTGATTGTTTTTGGTATTCCATGCAAGTGAACCACTTCTTTGAAAAACAATCTAGCTACAACAATTGCATCTGATGTCTTTTTGCAAGGAATAAAATGGGACATTTTTGAAAATCTATCAACCACAACGAAAACAGATTCCACCCGTCTTTGTGTTCTAGGCAGTCCCAACACGAAATCCATAGACAAGTCTTCCCAAATATTTTCCGGGACAGGTAAAGGCATATAAAGACCAGTATTTTTGGACTGACCCTTAGCCGTTTGACAAGCATAACAACTCTGCACATACCTGGTCACATCTCGAAGCATGTGTGGCCAATAAAATCTCTCCCGAACTGCAGCTATTGTTTTGTCTCGCCCCAAATGTGTAGCAAGTCCACCGGCATGTAAATCACGAATTACCTTTTTTCGTAACGACGTCTGAGGAAGGCAAAGCTGATTTCCATGCATTAAGTAGCCATCTTGCATATAAAACTTTTGCACAGGTAGCCCATTTACGCATCCTTCCCAAATCTGTCCAAAATCTTCATCACCCGCACAACACTCCTTGAGCTGTTCAAACCCAATTATCTCCTGCCTCAAAGTGATTAACAAACCTGCCCTTTGACTTAATGCATCTGCTACAATATTTTGCACTCCAGACTTGTGTTGTAACCTGAATGGAAACTTTTGAAGAAATTGACACCACCGTGCATGCATGTCCTTACTAATTCGCTTCTGACTGTTCAAGTATTTTAAAGCTTCATGGTCAGAATAGAGAACAAACTCCTTACCAATGAGGTAGTGCTCCCATATCTTTAAAGCCCGCACAACTGAATAAAATTCCTTGTCGTAAGTGCTCCATTTTGCCTCGGCCGCCGAGCTTCTCACTAAAATAAGCAACCGGCCTCCGCCTCCCGGAAGAGAAACCCCAATGCCAACACCGCTAGCATCACAATCCACCTCAAAAGCTTCTCAAAATCGCAACGCTAAGACCGGTGCAAGACACAATTTTTCCTTCAGAATAGCAAAGCTTTCATCAGCTTCTTCACCCCAATAAAACCTTCCTTTTTTCATACATTCAATAATAGGTGCTGCAATGGTACTAAAATTCTTGATAAAACACCGGTAAAAAGTAGCCAACCCATGAAAACTCCGTACTTCAGACACCGTTTTGGGAGTAGGCCAGTCTCTAATTGCTTTCACCTTTGCATCATCCACCTGAATCCCCTCATGACTCACAATATACCCCAAGAATAGCAGTTTATTAGTAAGAAAGTTGCATTTCTTAAGGTTAACATATAGCTTGTTGGCCCGCAAAACTGTAAGTACTTCTCGCAATTGCGACATGTGCTCCTCCTTGGTCTTGCTATAAATTAAGATATCATCGAAGTACACAACAACAAACTTATCAATGAAAGGCTTTAATACCTGATTCATAAGTCGCATGAAGGTACTCGGCGCATTGGAAAGTCCGAAAGGCATCACCAACCATTCAAACAATCCTTCCTTCGTTTTGAAAGCTGTCTTCCACTTGTCCCCAGGCCTAATACGAATCTGATGGTACCCATGTGTCAAGTCCAGCCTTGAAAACCACTTTGCTCCATGTAATCTGTCCATCATGTCATCAAGCCTAGGAATGGGAAATTTGTAACCAACTGTAATTTTGTTGATTGCACGACTATCAACACACATTCTCCAACTTCCGTCCTTCTTTGGGGTTAATAAGGCAGGCACCGCACAAGGACTCATACTCTCCTGAATAAGCCCCTTTCTTAACAACTCCTCCACCTTCTCCTTAAGGACCCCGCTCTCCTTTGGACTCATCCGGTAGTGAGGTAGATTTGGCAAACTCGCTCCGGGAATTAAGTCGTTGTGATGTTGAATATCTCTCATGGGTGGTAAGCCATCAAGAATCTCATCGGGCATTACTTCCCGAAACTCTGATAATAAAGGCCTAACAGCTTCAGGATGCTCCTCCGATATTGAGCCATCTTCGACATAACACACTTGCTTCATTATTAGAGCATAAACCTGTCTAGTCTCCTTCATTTCAGTCTCAAACTTGCGAGTCAAAGTGAGAAATTCCTTTTCCGCAGATTGTTTTTTCTTATTTTGTAATGGCAGCAATGTGTACTTGGTCCCATCCTTCAAGAAACTATACTCATTGCTACGACCTGAATGTTGCGCATCCACATCGTATTGCCACGGCCTCCCGAACAACAAATGACACACATCTATATCCACGATATCACAATATACTTCATCACTATACTTGCCAATCGAAAAAGGAATTTTGCAACGTTCTGTTACCTCAATGTTTCCAGCATTAGACTTTATCCATCCCAAAGAATAAGGGTTTGGATGTTTCTCTACCGGCAGTCCCAACTTCTTTACAGCTTCCTTCCCTATGATATTCTCCATGCTACCACCGTCAATCAATAGCCCAAAAATTTTACCACGAATGGTACACCGCATCCGAAATAGTTGATTACGTTGAGATGTTTCTTCCAATTTTGGTGCTAACATTATTCTCCGCACAACACAATTTGCTTCCCTTGTTTCCTCTTCCTCCTCAAGTTCTTCTTCTCCTTCGCCATCCGGTTCTTAATAAAATGCATCATCATCTTCTTCTCTGAAAGCTGCATTTGTTGTTTTCCTTTGAGGACATTCATTTGATTTGTGACCTGGTTGGTTGCACCTATAACACTTTCCAGACGTTGGCCTAGCGTAAGGGTTTGTAGCTTTACGCCCGAGCTTCACTTTCTTTTTGCACCACCGGCGTTTTCCAGCTACCTTATCTTCATGAGCTTTGTCGCTTTTATAGTGACTTCCACTATAACGTTCTCCACGCCCATAAGAAGATTCTTGCGTTGGCCTTGTCCTTTCCCCCGAACCTGAAGGTCGAAAATTGTCAAAACCCCGCTTGCTTTTCTCATACTGCATTAATTCAGCCTTCAACGCCAAATTTTTTGCCTCATTTAGGGTCTTTAACACCTGAACTCCATTTTATCTCGAATAAAAGGCTTTAAACCATCAAGATATCTAGCCACTTGCTGCCCTTCCGTTTCCAGCAGATTATTCCTTTCAGCTAGTCGCATAAATTCTGCAGTGTATTCATGGATAGTGCGAGTACCTTGTTGGCACCTTTGGTACTGCTGAAACAAAATTTGCTCATAATCGGGTGGCAGAAACTCTTGCATCAGCAGCCTCTTCATCCACGTACCACGTTCGAATCGACCTCTTCCTTCTTTTTCTCGAGTTCGTTGCTTTCTATCCCACCAAGCCGATGCCCCCTTTAATCTACATGCAACTAATCTGACCCTCCTATCTTCTGGAGTCTCCATATAGTCGAAGAACCTGTTAATATCAGCAATCCAATCCAGAAAATCTTCTATTCCCAAACAACCATTAAAACTTGGAATATCGACCTTTAGTTTGAAGTCGTATCCCTCTCTATCATCATACCTTCTCCATTGTCCAGCATTCCTACGCCTACCACCATATATGTCATTCAACGCCTCTTCATATTCATCCCCCTTGCTAGAAGAATCTTCAATTCGGTTGTTCTGTCTGCGAACAGGAATAGGTCTGTTGATAGGGTCTCCACGAGGTGCATCTGCTCTTGGTCTTCTATCATTAACCCGATTCCGGTTCCCATCAACACTGAGAGCATCCAGCCGATCTGCAATTTCATCAAATCGCTCCTCAAAGCGACGGAATCTGCGATCTATTTGCTCCAAGTGTCCTCAGAACGCGCCCAATCGTTGCAATGCCTCCTCCTCAATAAGTGGGGCTCCAGTCCCATGAGCATCGCCATTAAGACCACCGCTACCACCTTGGTTCGCCATTAGGCTCTGATACCACCTGACGCTGCGTAAGCACTCAAAGAAAGGAACATAGTACAATCTGAATGATATATTTTATTTCTCAGCAAAAAGTTGTCTTTCCTCCTCAGTATTGAGGGGTTTATATAGAGTTCTAATCTGATGAATACATGAATAAAGACTTGGGCATCTAAACAGACTCATACAGATTATCTAGACATTCATAAAATTTAGACCAACTAAGATTCATACCCCCTCGACATTCAGGTTATCTAAGCCTTTTGAGTAGCATTCCCTGCATTAGAAACATTCCCTGCATCAAGTAGCCTATAAATAGGCCTCTTGTAAGCTTTAGGCATCTTGTAAGCTTAGCAAATCAGATTATGAATGATAATTGTGTGAGTTTTATTCAACTCTTTTCGTTAGTTGAGAACTTAGACTTATCAAGTTAAGTATTGTACAAACTTGTGGTGTCTTTCCTAGCTTATCAACCAACCTTGGTGTATTAGGTTGTTGCGCTTCTAAGCCAAGTATCCTACGTTCTTACGTTGGGAGTGCGGCTTTCTACACCAACAAACGACTTTCCTTAGAACGATTTTGGCAAAGGTAATTTCTTGGCACGAAGCAGTGCCGAAGCAGAATTTCATGCCTTAGCTCAAGGTATTTGTGAAGGTATTTGGTTAAGAAGGCTACCGGGAGAGCTACAAGTCATTTTGTGGTCCTATTAGAATGATGTGTGACAACAAATCAGCTATTGTCATTGCCAAGAATCCTGTACATCATGATCGAACCAAACACATAGAAATTGATAAACATTTTATGAATGAGAAGATAGAAGGCAAGATCATAACTATCACCTATGAGCCATCACGGTTTCAAACTGCCGATATCCTCACAAAGGCATTGTTTTGTCCCAACTTCATTGAGCTATGCTCTAAACTAGGCCTTATGAGCATCTACAGCACCTAGTTTGAGGGAGAGTGTAGGAAGTCAAACTAGCAGTATAATGGGAAATATAATTTCCAATTAATGAGATACTTTCTCCGTTCGAGACAAAGAATTCATCATACTATTTTGGGATATTTCACTTTAAGAGTCCACTTTAAAAAATTATGCTTACAATTTCTATAAAATTTCATCTTTACCCTTCACTTGTATGGTAAACACATTGTTTGTGCTTAATTATTTTTATAATTATGACCAACTTCAATAGCATTAATATATCCATTAATAATTAGACTTTTCAAACGGGGACTCTTTGCCCTGAACGGAGGGAGTATATAGTTTCCAAATTTGATGGAGGTGATAGAGCTGATATTAGGGGAGTCAATCACAGCTGTAAATAGTTTCCTAGATTAGAGTAAATTCATGTATATATTGCCAATTGGTTCACCAATCAATATAGAAAATTTCCCCAAACCTTGTGAGCCTTCAGGAACAATGTTAATTAGACAGAAGACAATCTATCTTATCCAAAGACAGTTTTAAGGAAGAAGAATGCAGAGTAATTATTAATCATACAAAAAATACCTCTGGCCTCCGGGTTCCTCATCATCGCCTGGTTCCTCATCAAGCACTTCAAATCTACAAATACAGTAAAGGATGAATCATATGGACAAATATAAAAAGGACTTGAACATGAGCTGGACTTTAACAAACATGGAGTATATTTGGCCAAGAGGTGGGAGAGATGGCAAGGGCACTCAGGCAAAGATCTTGAGGTCCTTGGTTCCAATCCTCACACCAACAAGGGGTCACACTTACCTATCAAAAAAAAAACATGGAGTACCATCATTAATTCTTCTCTTTTTTTCTTTTCCTTTTTCGGAATGAACATAAGAAAAACAGAATTCTAAACAGTTTCGAGCATACAGAAGTGAAAAGTGAGTTAACATATTCAAGCATGGAGAAGTGAAAAGTGATTCTACGTATTCAATGAGTGCCAGAATTGCAATCAATGCATGTCATTGTTGGAACAAACACATGTACACAAAATACTAACAAATATAGCCTTCATTAAACTCACAGGGTCGTGTATATACTCAGTAAATTGATAGCTTTTTTCATCAAAATACACGATAGAACTGAATTGAAGTGAGAACCCATTACAAAGCTCAAGTTTACTCCAATAAAAAAATGAGGTACTGATAGGCTCCGTTTGTTTTACGGAAAATTATGTTTGAAAAATTGTTTCCGGAAAATAACTTCTTGAAAATGAAAAGATTTCATTTTCAGGTGTTTGTCGCAAAACATTTTCGGGTGTTTGGCAAACACACGGAAAACAATTCATGAATACATACAAAAAGTATATACTAATATTAATGCCTATTGAAGATATACTTATTTGTACGAAAGTGTTGAACTTTAGTAATTTTCAAACCATCTTTTCTTAATCTCACAAATACGAATAATAAAATTGATAATTGATATGAAAAAATGTTTTAAAAAAGAAAATGGATAATATTTGGGACGTCCCAGAATAATATAGTGAACACTAATTTTAGGACATAGTGAATATTTATTAAAATTATAATTTATAAATAGTGTGCACAAATACAATTAAAAAAATTCAATTTATATTTTTTTTTAAATTTATTTTTTGAGTGTAATATTGTGTGTATGTAAATATGTGTAATTGACTAATTGTAGAAGAGGGCGAAGGGGTGCTTGAACATTTGGAAAATGACTTACGGAAAAAGAATCTGCAAGTCATTTTCCTGAAGAAAAAAAAAGCTTTATTTTCCGTTGACTCGTGAAAGCTTTTACGTTTACTACATTTTCCAATGGTTACCAAACACCGGAAAAACGAGGAAAATGTTTTTCTAAAGTCATTTTCCATGAAACAAACGAAGCCTTACCGAGATACTAACTTTGATGTTATACTACTCACTGTCACTTTAAGAAAAGTAAGAAACAATGTATATAGGCCAATATCAATATTATAATTATAAACAAATAAAAACCAATAGCATACTCTCTCATAAGAGGTATAACTAAACTTACTCTCTTGTTTCTCTATCAAAATGAATTACTTTGACAATTAACCACTCATCTTTATCCGCATCCTCCTGTCTCACCCTCGCAGCAACCTAATAAGATTATATTAATTATTACGCACAAAATATAGTATGTCTTTTAAACATAAAGAAGTAATATAAACTGACTAAATGGGAAATAACAGCCTAGGCCAAAAGCAAAACAGAACAGCTATAACCTGTTCATTCTTCAAACTTGCAAGAGCGTCAAGGTGGTTTCGTAAGGAAGGAGACACCCTTGGGCCATCTGAATCAGCTTTCATTCTTTTCTTTTTCTGTTCATTACCTTCTGCAGTATAAGGACATCCATAAGATCATTAACCGAAGTGAAATATAACCACATGAACATTACATCTGAAAGTTCTGAAAATGCTTTAGTAGGAGTATAGTCTAGGCCATGAGATTGTATCAAATTCACTTATTGGCATACATGTACAAGTTTATCAGCTTCACTTTATTTAGACTCCACTTTATTGCTAATCATGACAATCTTGCAAGAGTATAATCGTTCCCCAAATCCATGTTTATTATACAACTATCTATAAAAAAAACATGCCAAAAATGAACACATTACAGAATTAGGCATCATAAACAATCTAAAGGAAAAGGCAATTAGTAACTATGAGCTTGACTTGAAAACCCACCTATTCTTCTTCGTTGATGTCCTGATCCAGATGGCATCAGCGCATCTAGTTGACCTAACAACTGGTTGGACATACTGCACTCAAAAAAGAAGAAAAAAAGGCAGTACTCCATAAGAATAAATATTTATAAACATAAGTAGTAATGAAAACAACAGTTTTATTTTATTCTTTTCAGTGGTATGGTCATGAAGATTATGAAAGAGACATGCCTCACTTCAGTTTCTGAAAGTTCTTTCGCTTGAGTGTACAGCATCTTAAGCTTTGACAATGAAGTATCTCCAGGCTTCTCAACCACCTCCGGAGCTGTAAAAGAAATAAAGATATTAACTCATTATATAGCCATCCTACCCATCTGATTTGAAAACAATCTTCTCATTGATTATCTTTCTGTTCTTATACTTTATGCTACATCACCATCTTACACCAATTCTTCTGCAAAAACCTAATCCTAAAAGAAACTTCACAAATTTCTCACAACTAGGCACCACTCCTATTTGCCAAATGAGGCTCCACTATATTTAAAGTTCCCCACCACTATAATGGATGGTCAAGATTAAATTACATTAACGAATGTTACCTTGAGTCTAGAACTATCCTACAAAATACTCTAGGATATTATTTTTTTTGTTAGATAAGTGTGGCCCCTTGGTATGGGGATATTTACATGCCCAAGTGAAGCAATCTTCTTTTCTTTTGCTAACACATTGATGTATACATGAGCATTACAATGAGTGTTGATGCCTTGATGGTAATAACCCAAAATTTGAATATGCGTACAAACTTTTCTGAACATGTTCTTTCCAAGTCTCTTTCCCTAGTGCAATGATGAATTCGAAGTTACAAAATTAGTTTTAGGAAAACTTGATTTCCCACAAACGTATTAATGATAACTGTATCAGGCATGTAATCCTGATCCGTGGACCGTCGTCTAACACACACTCCACAATCCACATAATAAATGTGATAAAGAAAAATGAGTACCCTTGTTTAGCCACCTTCCCTTTAAACGAGAACATAGTGAGTGCAGATTAAGCAACATAAAATCTCTTAAGCTAACTCATTAAACACCCACACTCGCATTCGGCAACTAAACCACCAACTTCGTAACTAATCCATTTTGATTGCACAATGAATCCTTTTCTTAATTAAACTAATCGAATGAATTCCCCCAAATTTATGATAGTTAAACAAACCTAAATACAGAATAATGGAAAGACAGATCAAATTAAAATTGTGATGACAGTGAATCGATGATGGGGGTGAGACTTACTAGATTGTAGCTTCTTGTGCATCTTGTTGATCTCGATGAGGACATCTTCTTGGTCCTTCCTTAAACGATCAAGGACCTTCGACTGTTCTAAGATTCCGACAATGTCCGGAGTAGTCATTGGTCTCCGTTTTAACGTTACTTAGTAGAACTTTCTCCGAAACTTCTATTTGTTTGTTCTAGTAACCAACAGTTTGGGTAAGGTTTAGATGAAAGAATCAGAACGAACTTGCCCGATACAATTATCGGGCATATTTTGACTTGGTTTTTGGCAACGAAAAAAAACAATCTAAGGGGCCGTTTGGTAGCCATACTAGGATAAGCATTATTATTCATCCAAGTACTATTAGTGCCCTCACTATTATGCACCAAATTAATAACCTTGTTTCAAATAATAACATGATGTTTGGTAGCAACAGGATTAGATGCTCTAATCATATCCTTAATATAATTTATTGTTTGGTAGCACTAGAATATGAGTTGGTATTATTATTTTTTTCCAACAATAACCCTTATACAATCATCAAACGTATACATAAATTGAATATTTTTCACAATTGCTAAAAGTATAACTTGAAAAAGTATGAACAGTTAGGATAGAAAAATTAAAAATCAATCTTTTTAAAACAATTTTTTGTTTCTTAACTTGACTTCTATTTTACTGTATTTCCACATACTTTAACACCTCAAAATTGTAATACTTATCTCCACAATTCTAATTTAGCAGCGGCCATGCCTTCATCTCATCAATAAGGCTAATGTCCTAAACGAAGAACAAGCACCATAATGTCATCTTATGCATCCTTTGTTTTCTTTTTTGATAAATAAATGCCATCTTATACATCTTTAGCCAATCCATCCATAACCATGGCAAAATGGCAAAAGGTGAGGATTTAAAGCTACTCCTTGATGTAGTCCTACTTGGGACTCACAGAATTCTCCTACTGTAGTTCTACTATAGAGTATATAATCATACCTCCATCATACATATCAAAATCATAACAGATTATCACACGTTAACTCCGTAATCCACAAAATTATCTATTCAAAATTATGCGCTGTTACCTTCTCTTGTATATAATATATTTGTATACATTACTCAGCATCACCTATCCATAAATCGTTGAACATGAATGCCTAATTATTAGTTTAATTCCTTCTTTTCAGTTATAGCCCTTCACTATCACTTATTATCTTTATTTCTGATAAATGCCACCTAATTCTCCACTATTACTACATCATCAACAAAATGAAGAAATAAACACAATGTCTGAGTGTGTGTGTTTGTGTGTGTGAGGGATAACTCTGGACATCTTTGACAGCTTACAGGCACATTATACTCAGAAATACTACTGCGTTGATCAATTAGCATAAACTAATTACCCGGATCAAATATAAGTACAGAACACATTAATAGTCCTATCAAGCGACCCCTAAAAGATATTTATATGTAATGAGTGTAATGACGAAATTACCCTTTATGAAGAGTAAAGCTTCTTCATCTTTCCACCCGGGCCGACGATCTGCTTCCAATATAGTGTAATTGGCAGGTATTTGAAATTGAAATCATATGCAGTAATCGGATTTACAGGCAGGAGGAGGAGAGTGTGGCTTTGAATCTTCAAGCAAAATTAACGCAATTAGGGAAAATCGAGGAGAGAGAATGTATTGGAATCGCTCTAACGACCAGGAACTGAGCAGTCTTGAGAAATTAGAAATTGAGGAGTTTTTGTAGTGGAAGTTCTCGGTATTAAGGCGGCTTGACAAGGGTGGCGATGGTGGCGGTCGGCGGCGATGTGGTGGTTAATGGATTTGAGTTTTATTACAGATGTGTCTGTAGCCGAAAAATTATCACACTAGGTAAGGGGTAATTTTGTCCAGAAAAATGAAAGATGAATTGGAAAGGGTGGATAGAGCATGGGGTACTATTTGCACCTCTTCACCTCTAAATATACCCTTTTACTAAATAATTTTTTTTTGATTAAGTTGTATCACAATTCATTTCAACTACTACTGGCGGATCTAAAAAAAATTTCGATAGGGATACAATGCATTCGAAGAGAGATGGAGGGATGGCTACATAGGCTTTCTTATAGGTTTTTTTTTTCATTGATCTCAAAAGGATGTTGTTTAGGTAAAAAAAAAATCAAATTATAATATATTTCAACTACAAAATAATTAGGATGGTTAACTGGGTTTTCTAGTGATTTTAATTTTTTTCTTTTTTGTAAATAAGAATCAACAAAGAATATAAAAATAAATTTCAATATAATTTGATGATGAGAATACAAAAACTTATAATTTTCAACTACAAATATAAAAACTTCAAAAATATATATATGTAAATTAGTGTTGGATCTTATGTTCTTACATATGGGCACTCTAGTAAGGACCAGTGTTCTAAAATTCTCCGTCTAATCGATCAAGTCGGCGTCTACTCTAAACCTCACCAATCTTAATTTATTTTTGTAACTTTGATTTTGTGGAATGCGGTGATCGGAGAAGGAAGGGAGGCGATCTGGAAAAGGAAGGGGAGTGGGTAAGGTGGGGGGCGAACAGAGTAATATTTTTTTGTTTTTACTTCTAAACTTGGTTGGTTTATTGTTTTGGGGTTGTTGAGAATTGAGATTAATGGTAGGTTTGTATATTTTTGTTCATTTTACAAATATAGACAAGTGTTTGATAAAATGACAAATATAAAAAAAAATTTAATTTGTATTCAATGTGTTTGATCTTTGATGTAAATTATCAAAAAATGGTAATTATGCATTAATTATAGGCCCCCTGACTAGTCCCTGCTAGGTGCAAGTGGCGCCTAATCGATTTTAAAACCTTGGTAAGGACTTTAAACTCAAGTCTTAAACCAACTCGACAATCTCAACTTTGCATACAAGTGCAAAATAATACTCCATCTGTCCCCAAATTATTGTTCTTGTTTTTCTTTTTCGTATGTTCCAAAATAATTGTCTTGTTTAAAAATTTCTTTTTTAGGACAACACTTTTACCACTTTACCCTTACTTTTTCATCCTACTTTAATTATGAGTCACATACACATGGACTTTAAAATAAACTACACATCAAACTAATATTAATAATCCAGTCAAATGTGATTTCTTAAACCGTACGTCAAGTCTACCAAGACGATAATTTAGGGACGGAGGGAGTACTACATATAGCGTTGAGCGATGTCTTGTGATACCACAAAATCTACATAGATCCGCCCTTGACGACAGTGCGTAGAGTTTTTTCAAGAAAGAAAAAAAGAAAAACTAAGGCAAGAAGAAAACGCAGAGAAGCACACATTTTGAGAAAGAAAGAAAAACTAAGCCCCAACGCAATAAGAGCCAAGTAAATGTATGATTTTGAGATGACAATGTATTTTCTTTGCAATTTGAGTGTTTAGGGTTGAGATAACAATTTGTATATAAAATTCTTTGCATTTTGAATATAGCCTTGGTGTTTTATTAGAATGTAAATCGGTGTTAGAGGAAAAATTGCATTGGAGTTGTTTAGCAAAGGGTGAACAAGCAACACTAAGTTATTCAACACTGGTTGGTATAGACACATTTTTCTAAGAACAAGCAACCATAAACCTTAATTTTCCTTAAGATATAATTTAGTTATTTCAGTGAGAGTGAAGAAATAGCTATATCAATTGTCAGCTTGTCATCGAGAGTGTTTTGTTGTGCACACATGACATCTTTTGTAAATGTGTGTACAAGTAGAACCACCATTTGATACATTCATGTGAATTCACAATTTTGGTACCACGTGGGTTAAGTATTTAAAAAATATTATCGTGCAAAATAACTTCTTTAATCGAAAAAGTTACATATATCGGTGACTTAATAAGCTTACCATTACATACACAATTATTAAAAAAATATTATCGTGCAATATATATATATATATATATATATATATATATATATATATATATATATATATATATATATATATATATATACACACACACGAATTGACTTTAGATCCACCCTTGGATACACTCGCAACCAAGAGTAATTAAAGTTAAATTTGATACTTGTTACCATAAAAGATATTTTAATAAATTTAAATTTGTCAAATAATATATAATGAGTATATTAGAGAATAATATATGTCGTTAATTTCTAAACTTTATTAGTTTCTATATGGTATCAGAGCTTTACTCCTAAACCCTCTTCTTCTTCCTCTAGCCGCCGCCCTAACCACTCTCCACAATGGCTAACGAAAATCACTCCCTCACCATTCAACACCCCTTGATCCCACTCAGACCTTTCGACCTCATCAAAATCTCTCACCACAACATCACCAAACTCACCTCCATCAACTACATCGCTTGGAAACTCCAAGTCGAGGCCACCCTCATTGGCTATGACCTCTACAAGTTTGTAGACGGCTCACACCCATGCCCGCCTCCTACCGTCCTCGCCAAGGATGCTCAATCATCCAAGGACGTTCAACCCCAAACCCACACTACCAACCCTGGATTTGGCAAGACAAACTCATGTTCAAAGCTCTTGTTGGTTTCCTCTCTGCTCCCCTGGTTCCTATGATCCAACAGGCCGCCACTACTCGTGAAGCATGGGAAACTCTGGCTCACACCTATGCTCTCCCGACTCACAACCATATCAAGCAGATTAAAGACTACCTCAAGCGGGCATCTAAGAGCACTCAGTCGATCACCGACTACATGCAATCTGTCAAAAGCCGAGCTGATGAACTCGTGACTTTGGGCAAACCTCTTAACCACGAGGACCTTATTGAGATCATCCTCGGTGGGCTAGATGATGACTACCACCACATCTTTGATGTGGTTGAAGGCTGGGACACTCGCATATCCTTTGATGAGCTTCATGAAAAACGAGAACTGCTTTTGAAACGCCTCTCGCAACCTTTCGCACCCTGCCGGCCAATCCGCATTGCATCAACAAAGACGCTCAAAGCAAGAATCATCCTCGCATGTTTGACCAATGCCCACACGGCCTCGGCATCCTACTCAGTCCCAAGGTGTTGCTCCTTGCCAACATCGACCTTATCTTGGTAAGTGTAATGGTTGTCGCCAACAGGGACACACAGTTGCTCGTTGCCCCAACTTTCAATTGGTTGCCACAACATCTCTTCCCGTTGCTTCCAACTCGACCAATGACTTCACACAGCATCCACGGGAAAACTTAGCGACCACAACGAACACAGGGCCTCAGGGTTGGCTTCTTGACAGTGGTGCTTCTCACCATGTTACCAACGACCTTGGCAACCTCCACCTTCACTCCACATACGCGAGCATGGATGACATGGTCATTGGTGATGGTACAGGCCTACATATCTCCAAAATTGGTTCTTCTATCCTCCCTACACCCACACACACCTTTACTTTACAAAATGTCATGTTTGTTCCTAGCATGAAACGTAATCTCATATCCATATCTCAATTTTGCATATCCAATAATATGTCTATTGAGTTCTTACCAACTTCTTTTCATGTGAAGGATCTACTAACAGGGAGAATACTGCTGACCGGATAGTCTAAGGATGGTGTGTATGAATGGCCGACCACAACTCCCTCTCTTCACCCTTCTGCTTATGTTAGCTCCATAGTCTCTCACCAAGATTGACATCATCACCTTGGTCATCCGTCTGGCCCGTCCAAAGTCAGATACTATCTAGCCTAGGTTTAGCATTAAACACTGCTCACGCTCATCATCTTCATTGTAATGATTGTCTTTCTGATAAAAGTCATAAACTTCATTTTCATCAAAATACTATTGTGTCTACTCGCCCTCTTCAAACCATTTATATTGATGTTTGGACCTCCCCCTTCCCTCTATTGATGGTTTCAAATACTCTATGATTTTTGTTGATCACTATTCACATTATATTTGGCTTTACCCGCTCAGACGCAAGTCTGAGGTCGCCACAATCTTTCCCAAGTTTAAAGCCTTGATCGAAAACTACTTTGAAACTACCATTATCACTCTTTACTCGGACAATGGAGGCGAGTACACGGGGCTTGCCCAGGACTCTGGCTTGACCGCCTACCTGTCCGCCCATGGCATCTCTTACCTCACCTTCGCTCCTCACACCCCATAACACAATGGGTTTTCAGAACGTCGCCATCGCCATATTGTTGAAACTAGTCTCTCTTTCCTCTCTCGTGCTTCTCTTCTGCTGTCCTTCTGGTCGTTTGTTTTCCAAAAAGTGACCTACCTCATAAATCGGCTACCAACACCCACAATTGCTCACTAGTCTCCCTACCATGAAATTTTTGGCTCTCCACCCAACTACTCCAAACTTCGTGCCTTTGACTGTCTTTGCTACCCCTGGCTCCGCCCTTACTCCGCTCATAAACTAGCTGCTCGCTCTACTCCTTGTGTCTTCCTCGGTTACTCACTCACTCAGAATGTCTATCTCTGTTATGACCTAAGCACCACCAAGCTGTTCATTTTACATCATGTTCGGTTTGTCGAGTCTATCTTTCCAATGTCCACACCAGGCACCCACCCTGCTCGCACAGATACCTACACTAGTGTCTCTTGGCTTCCTCCTCATCCCGAATTCATACACACCGTCGATTGCCCACTCAAGTGCCTCCTCGCCAGTTCCTTTTAGCACTAATCAGAATGTGGTTGATCTCAGCTCGCCTATACACCAACCTCAACCACTCTACCCTGCCCGCTGCTCAACCCTCCTCGAAAACCAGCTCCATACCCAAGGACAACATTATGCCCACCTGCCTCATGCCCGTTAACCTATTCCTATTCCTGGGCCCGCTGACCCTGTTCTTGTGCCTACTACTCCTGGTACTTCATCCATAGTTACTCGCTCAAAAAACAACATCTACAAACCACTCACCAAACTGAGTCTCTCGGCTCAACTAGCAGTGGATAGTGAACCAACTTGTGTCACTCAGGCTCTTAAAGATGTCAAGTGGTGCTAGGCCATGTCTAAAAGTATGATGCACTAGCCTGCAATGTACTTGGGATCTGGTTCCCTCGGCAGATGCTCGCAATATTATTGGCTGCAAATGGATCTTCCACATAAAACGACACGCTGATGGCACCGTTGATCGCGACAAATCTCGTCTTATAGCCAAGGGGTTTCACCAGCGACCAGGAGTTGATTATCACAAGACCTTCAGCCCGGTGGTTAAACAGACCACGGTTTGTCTTGTTCTTTCACTGGCCGTATGCTGAGGATGGGATCTTCGGCAATTGGATGTGAACAATGCATTTCTTCAAGGCAATCTGTCCAAGGAGGTGTTCATGGCTCAACCACATGGCTTCCTTGACAAGGACAATGCTTAGCATGTATTTCGGCTTCACAAGGCTATCTTTGGTCTCAAGCAGGCTCCCTGAGCATGGTACAATGAACTTCGTTAGTTTGTCCTTACCTCGAGGTTCAAAAATTTTGTGGCAGACACTTCGTTGTTCATACTTAATACAGGGGGCACCACTATCTATCTTCTAGTCTATGTGGATGACATCATCATCATTAGGAACCAATCCACTGCAGTCCAGACCCTTATCTCTTTGCTCGCTGCTCGCTTTTCACTCAAAGACCTTGGAGATCTTCACTATTTCCTTGGAGTTAAAGTTATCAAGCGACCAAGTGGTCTCATACTCTCACAGCGTGGATACATTGCTGATCTCCTTGCTCGCACGAGCATGACAGATGCCCGCCCGAATGCTACTCCACTCCCCACCTCTCAAACCTTGACACTTCAGTCGGGTACTTCTCTCACTAATTCGACAAAATTTTGGGCAGTGGTTGGGAGTCTTCAGTATCTTTCTCTTACTCTCCCAGATGTTGCGTATGCCGTCAACAAACTCTCTCAGTTCATGCATAGGCCGACTACCAAGCATTGGAATGCGGCCAAACGAGTTCTTCAGTACCTCTGCGGGTCTATTAATAATGGCATTCTCCTTCATCGCTAGTGCTCCCAGCTCTCCATGCATTCAATGATGCTGATTCGGCGGG
Organism: Codonopsis lanceolata; assembly: GCA_013146195.2. Classification (NCBI taxonomy): domain Eukaryota; kingdom Viridiplantae; phylum Streptophyta; class Magnoliopsida; order Asterales; family Campanulaceae; genus Codonopsis; species Codonopsis lanceolata. The sequence continues at coordinate 64,440,728 of CM028381.1, forward strand.
CAACAAAGATGACCAGTGCCTACATTATCTATCTTGGCAGCAACCCGGTCTCTTGGAGCTCCAAGAAACAACACACTGTTGCTCGCTCTTCAACTGAAATCGAATACCAGGCTATCGCTGCCACAACTGCTAAAGTCTGATTGATTGTGTCTCTACTCGGATATCTCAATTTCACCTCCTCCACTCATTCCGTCATTTATTGTGACAATGTGGGTGTCAGTAGTCTCTACTCCAATACGGTCTTCCATACTCGCATGAAGCACGTGGCTTTAGACTTTCACTTCATCCGACAACAAGTTCATGATGGCTTATGTGGGTTTGCCATGTTTCCTCGACTGATCAACTAGCAGATGCACTAACCAAGTCTCTTGCTCGCCAACGATTTCATCAATTACTTCACAAGATTGGTCTCTCCTTTCGGCCGTCCATCTTGCGGGGGCATATTAGAGAATAATATATTTAGTATTTATTCTTGTTTATTTGTAATTATTATTTAGTAGTAATTACTTTGTATAGTTCTTTTCTTCTTATGATTCCTTCCTTGTTAAGGTTTATGGTACCCTACTCCAAGTGTAACCCTAATTGTAACTCTCCCTATAAATAGGTGATTCAATCAATGGAAAGGTTATACCATTAATTCCTAAACTTTATTAGTTTTTACAGAGTATACTTATAATAATAAAATTATATATTGAAAGAAGACAGAGACAATAACGAGACTGATTATAATATATTTACATATATATTGAGTAGGTCTCATGTAAAATCGTCTTACATATCTTAATTCGTAAGACGGAGTCCTACTCTCTCACAACTCAACTCACTAACATATGGTGGGTGGGGTACGAAGGATCCGTCTTACAAAAAACATCTGTAAGGTCGTCTTACCGAAGTTTTTGCCTTAAATAAGAAACAACTAAAAGGTTGGAGCATGATCTCCACTAACAACTAACATATTTACTAACTACTCGCTACTATGAGTTACCGACTAGCTAATCGCTAACATGAAACTAACCATATCATTTTGTTGTAATTTTTTATGTGTAATTTATTTGAAAATTAATCAAATTGAACAAATAAGTCAAGATCTACCTTTTTAATTGAGGCAAAAGTAACACACGATTTTTTATAAAGCTTTTAATTCGAGTTATTTTTAAGGACTACTTTTTTAATCGTCATCCTAAGTGTGAAATATCAATTTGACCATCGTACTTTAAGCTTTGCAAATGTAACATTCGTACTTATAATTGCAATTAAATTTTTATATAAATCATTAACTTTCATTAAATTTTAGGATTAATATATTGTTTGGTCCCTGGACAGTCAAAAAATGATATTTTGGTCCTCAGACATTAAAACAATCTAATATGGTCCCTCAACCTGTTTTTTTAGATCAATTTTCCCCCTCCCCATCGTTAATGTTACATTTTCTATCCATTTTTTACAATATGACTAAATTACCCTTACTAACAAGTTTCTTATGACTGACTTTTTAAGAAATGCAAAATAAAAAGGGTTATTGTCAATTTAACAATTTAATCACCTTCATCTTCAACCCAACTCCCCTTCCTTTCCATTCCTGATTCCACCATGGCTGTCACCCAACCACCACCATAGCACTAAATAACAAAATCTAGAAAAGCCAAAATGGAAAAGTTACATCCCGATTATCACCGTCATACACCTCACTCCACCATCCTCCTCCTCGGCATCACCGCCAGTCAAACTCGTCAACATTTCCTTTGTCTCGACCACCGTACTACCGTAGCTCTCTGACTCCGAACAGTCTCCCTTCTCTTCCTTCTTCTTATTCTTCGTCTCTTCATACGATTGACCACCTCTATCGGCATCTCCTCTCTCTAAAAATGAGTCAACTACATCTAAAAGATCCGTCACGGAGTCCTCTGCCGACGAGTGCTCACTATCGCTGCTCAGCAAAAAGATCTTATCGACCAAGATCTGAAAGATCTTACAAAATCAAGTAAGATCTTACAAAATCTGAAAGATCTTGAATCTCACCAAAATTTTATCGCCATTGTCAAACACCCCAATCTCTATGGTAGAAGAAACCATAGAGCCATGGTTTTTCAAGTCCATTAACATCTCCATCTACCATCAAAGCCCCTTCCTATAACAACGTTAGAAATCTACCTAGGCCCAAAAACCGTTTCCAACAATTTGGGCCCACAAAGAGAAACCCGGAACTTGTTTGCTCTAGTTCTAAGAACCTGAACCTTCATCTATCTTCTTCTTCTTCACCAGAATTACTAACTGCAACAAATTTGGTTCAGAAGTTTGTTGTTCCTTTGGCTGCTTCCATAGTCGTTCTTCTCTGTTCAAGTCGTGGTAATGTTCTTTCTCCTCTCTTATTTTCTCGTGCGCTTTTGCCTTTCGCCTTCAACTACGTGAATCTGCATATAGTTGACAAAGAAGAATTTTGTCTTTGAATTTTGTTAATTCAAGAATTTGGTCTTTGAATTTTGTTACTGTAAATTAAGGAAAATTTGAAGTGGTGGGTTTTTTTGTGTGGGGGGTGGGGAGTGGTTGAAGTTACTGTAGGATTTATATCATTCACAAGAAATGTGCATTATTAACCTTGGCAACTCGCTCACATGTTTAGACCAAGGGTATTCTCATCGGTTAAAAAATCAGACGGTAAAACTAATACTAACAGTGGGAGGGAAATTGATCCAAAAAAACGGGTTAAGGGACCACATTTGATTGTTTTAATGTCCGATGACCAAAACATTCTTTTTCGACATATCTAAGGGCCAAATTATTATTTAATTCTAAATTTTATAATTGTATTTCTTTAAACATGATCATGTAAACTTTGTGGAAACCTTATGCCACATCAGTATATTTAGAGAGCCATTGTTGAACTACTGAAATTTAACAATTTTAAGTTTAATTTTAATGTGATTATAAGTACCATTGGTCAAATTGATATTTTAAAAGTTTGATATATCAATATTCCCAAAACAATCTACTCCTCTCCGTCCCTAAATTATTGTTTGGGTGGACTTGGCGTACTGTAGACACCCTTATTTTGTACCCCTGGTATGTGACATGAAAAAAATATCAAGACCTGTTAAAACATTAACAAATGTTAAGTTACAGGGTCAAAAGTGTAAAAGGACAAAGCAGGATGCGCAAAAGGACTAACTGCAGGGACCTAAGTGCTCAAAATGACCAAAGTTTGAATAGTGGGCATGGATACCCATTAAATTGGGCTTGGCGCCCAAAATGGAAGGGGGTGGCGCCCAAAATGCTTATCTGTGCACTGTTCATCAAACATTTGCCGTAAAATGCAACATTCACAGCACAGTGTACACTCGTTTGATGCATGAAGAAGGAAATGGGCGTGGCTACCCATTAAATTGGGCTTGGCGCCCAAATTGGGAGGGGGTGGCGCCCAAATTCATCTCCTACGCCCACTGTTCATCAAATAGTTGCCGCATAATGCAACTTTCACAGCGCGTTGTACACCCGGTTGATGCGCAGAGAAGGAATTTTAATTCCTCCGATGTCCCTGATTCAGCCTATAAATACTGAAGGCCGGCTCCTCATTTCACAACAACATTCCTGCGTAAAGCTTCTCCGCGTTAACGTTACGCTGGAGAATTAGAGAGCGATGTGAGATAGTGAGTGATCACCTCAAAAAGCCTCGAAACCCTGCCAAACTTCCTCCAAACACAAAACTAACCGGTAGAAGTATACCTTAGCCCCCCAGCTAGGTATCCACCCTTTTTCCCCGGTCCAAAAATCGTGGAAAGAGCAGTTGTTCTGCCCGATTTAAAAGGCCAAATCGCCAGAAATAAGCGTTATTCTGCCCGATTTCAGCCTACCTCAAGCCAACAAACAACCAAACACAAACAGTTACCCTGCCCAAAACCATAGGCCGAAAGTAACTTTCCAGAGCAGTCACGCTGCCCAAATTCACACAACACACAACACACAAACACACAACAACAACAACAACAACAAAAAAGACTCTCTCTCCCCGAGGGACAGAGCGAGCACACCCTAGGCTGTCTGTAAGTTTTATTTTAAAAGTCTCTTCATTTTTGTAATAATATTATTTTCAATCCAACCCAATGTAGTCATATAAGCAGTTGTGCTGCCCGGATTTAATTAGGAAATAGTACTAAATGTAGCCGTTATTATGGTCAAATGTTTTCAGTTGTATTTGTAATTATTTGCTTTATTTATTCATTAAAGTCTTTATTTGTAACAGTATTATTTCCAATCCGGTCCAATGTAAATATATAAGTAGTTACGCTGCCCGGATTTTGTTAGGAAATAATACTAAATGCAGCCGTTATAATGGCAAAATATTTTCAAGTATATTTGTGATTGTTTGTAAAAGAGACTGTTGCAAGTCCGTAAATAATATAGATGTAATGGATGTATTTGTAGGCAGTTAATGCTTTATTTATCTGTTAATAAATATAACAAAAAACATACTTTAGCCAAAAACCGTTTTGAGACCGAAAGGGCGAGTTGGGTGCCTAGCACCTTCCCAACTCGTAACTTAGCCTCCGAACCCGTTTTCTTTATCTCTGGTTTTCTTTTTCTGGTTTTGCTTTATTTTTGCCTTAAAATAAAGATGGCGACTCTAAAAACATTTTGGATCCAGTGGGGCCTCGCAACATCTTTCTTTGCACTTTCACGTTCTCCCCTAAAAAATGGAGAATGAGAATGGAAAGGTGATGTATTCCTATGTCCTGGTATCCCTAAACAAGGGATAACTTGACGTAGAAAACCCAAAGCACTCATAGTGATCCGAAATAGGCCATAAGGCTATTTTCATAAAATCCATATAGTGGGGCGCCGCAACATCTTTCTTTGCACTTTCACGTTCTCCCCTAAACAAGGGAGAATGGGAATGGAAAGGTGATGTCTTCCTATGTCCTGGTATCCCCTAAACAAGGGATAACTTGACGTAGAAAACCCATAGCTCCCATATTGGATCAAAATCCACTAAAGGCAACCGAGGCGCATTCCAACGCGCTATTCCGACAGCACTCCTCCCGCACTTTTGATTTCGTCCTCCCCTAGACAAGGGAGGTGGAATGGGAGCGATGGATGTCACCGCATCCGCACGACGCCAGCCCCTAAGGCGCGGGCGCGGAGCACCCATTTCAGGGAACCCACAGTGGCGACTCTGGGGAGATCGTTTTTATTTTAATGAATAAAAATGGAGGGCTAGACTCAGTAACCAAAACTTTTTTTTTCTTTTTTTTCTGGTTAAAGTATGCTTGTTATATTAATTTAAAACAGTCTAATATTGCGTTCCTTTAACATCCGTGTCTATATTTGTGGATATGATCCTCCATCTTGCAGCAGTTTCATTTCAAACACTGTTACGGATATACTTGAAAATATTCGTATTTTTCAAAAAAAAAATAAATAAATATATATATATATATATATATATATATATATATATATATATATATATATGATACATATGTAGTTTTTCTTTTTATATCCGGGCAGCACAACAAAAGGGCCGGGGCTTTATTTCAAAAAAAAAATATATCTTCATTTTCGGCCTTATGTTACTATTTTCTGTTTTATTTTCATTCTGCAAAATATATACATACATGCATTCATTCTGTCATTTTATTTTGGGGATTAGGACTCATTTATAATTTCTAAAAATAGATAGATTCCCCGCTTTTCTTTCTATTTCTTAATGATATGCTTGCTTGCTCGCGCTTAAGCTAAAAAGCCGAGAAAATCCATACACAACAGCAAGACAGGCTATATCTTTTTTTACTTTCTATTTTTATATCTGAAAAAAAAAGAAAAAAACTTTTTTTGCTTTTTAGATACCGCACACACGCGCACATGCATATAAATATATTCCGAACTGCTACCCTACACCATGACCAGCCTACCCCTGCATGAGCCAACGTTAGACTGCATATAGTTTTTCAGGACACTTCAAAGACCGACCGGTTTTTGCATTTTAAATTGTGGGTCAGCCCCAGTCAAAAAAAATGTGCGCAAGTCAAAAAAAATGTGCGCAAATCAAAAAAAAATGTGCGCAAGTCAAAAAAAAAATCTGCACAAGTCAAAACAAAAAAAAATTGTGCAAGTCAAAAAAAAATAACACTGGGGCTGATTTATTATTTTCAAATGCTCGACCTAGATCATTTCGAATGGTGGATCCCGAAAGAAAGTAGTATAGGCCCTTCGCTGGGATCATCCGATCTCGGGAGTCGAAAGGCGGGTGGAATACGTTGGTCCTATACTGCGGAGAAAGAATCCATTGTTCGAGGAAAAGTCACGAGCTGTCAAAATTAAGGAGTGCTTATCAGGTCATTTTGTAGGGAAATTAATAATTAATAAAATATACTAATAAAGACATGCTGTACTCCAAGCCCAGAAAGCCTTCAGCCAGCCTTCTGATACCAAACCCATTTTCTCCAGAAACCTAGCCCGAATCTGGAAAGGCGAGACGATCTTGGCCGATTGATCTGAGAATCAAGTGCGAGATCGATCGAGGGTATCGAAGCAGATCGAAAAAGGCGGCTTCGGAAGAACGAATCCAAGCAGTATGGCAGCAAGAGATAAACAAGCTATGGCAGGGGCTAGCGATAGGTGGAACAGTCGAGAACCAGAAAGGGAAACTCCTGTGTATTCACCTCCTCCCGGGCTTGAAGCTTGGCTAAGAAAGGAACTGGATGCTCATGCAGAAAGAATAACAAATCAGGTGGTAATTAATCTCTGGCGGGTTTTTGAAACTCTCGCCACTTTTTCCCAAAAACCAAAATCCCGAATATGACCCTAATACTTCCCATTCTCTGAAATAAACTTCCCCGATACCGAGAAAATATCCTTTTCCAAGCCACCGAAGCTACCCTGCGACCACCAACCAAATGATGACCTCCTTGCCAAAGGAAATATGATTTCAAGCGCCCATGATTCTAACCCATATTCTCCAGAAATCAGCTCTGATCCCCCTCACCCGAATTCCTGCTATTACAGCCAAAGGAATTACCCTCCTTTTAATCCCTCAAATGCTTATCCTCAACAAATAACCCCAGGGACTTTAAAGGAAGTCGTTTGTATACCAGAAAAGGAATCCCTATTGGGCCCAGGTCCAGGCAACCCCATTCCAGTACAATATTATCCAAGAAAGAAAATCCCACTCAGTTGCTTGACCAAAACCCCATCTGGCCACTTACCCAAGCCAAAAAGCCGAAAAGAAACAATGTCAAAGCATTATGATGACCTACCCGTCCCAAGATCTGAAATACTCCAAATACTGTGGGCCCATGGGATACTAAAGCCCATTGATAATTACCGACCACCCAAACCATTGCCTGCTTATTGGAATCATGCCCAGTATTGTGAGTATCATCAAAGCAGTGGTCATCTTACTGACAAGTGCCATACACTCAAAGAGGCAATTCAGGATCTCATTGATAACGAGGTAATTACAGTGGCAGGTACAAAATTTTTTGAAACAGATCAAGCCAAGGAGGTCTAAAAGGGGCAAGTTAGTCTAACTAGCCATGAATAAAGGTGTTGTAAAATATGTTGATCAATAAAGGAGTTTCTAAATAAATGTTTGGAGGAGATAGTTTCCTGGGTATGATAGACGGAGGCACTAAGTATGCAAAACTCACGATGAGTTTCGAGCTTTGCTAAGCCTGCTGTGGTACGTTACGGCGGCCCGCTCTTGACTCCATGAGGCGGTAGACCGCTTCGGATATACCATCCCCTTTCCTTCTCCTAGCTTTACGGATTGGTCATCTACCGATCCGCTCCCTAATAATGAGGATCTCAAACCTCAGGTCCTCAATAATGTAATAAGCCCCGTGCAGTTTGCTATTAATGATAATATGAATGTCTTTGCTTATTCCTTAGTTGCACCTACATTAAAAGATACATTAAATAATCATAATAATGAGTCATTTAATGAAATGGACCCAAAAGATAAAAAATATTTGCTTGAGCTTGTAAAGTCGGTTGAGCAAGGAACAACATCACTCGGCGGCGGCGGTGAAGACTTGTCAATCATCAATGCAATTTGAACAATCAAGTCAAAGAAATCAAAATCGGCAACTACTGCAAGGCTCGAAAGGTAGCACTCATCGACCTCCTCAAAGAGTTCGTAGATATCTTTGCTGGTCCTATGAAGATATGCCGGGGCTAGATCCGACCATAGTCGAACAGGATCCCCATATATCCGGATGCTCGGCCAATCAAGCGAAAGCGCCGAATCAAACCGAGAATGGTCACTTTGCAAGTCAAAGAAGAAATTATGAAGCGACTCCATGTCAACTTCATTCGGGTGGTTGAATACCGATCTGGTTGTCCAACATAGTGGTTCCCAAGCCCAGCGGGAAGGTTCGAATCTGCGTCGACTTCGCGACCTCAACAAAGCGTCGCCCAAAGATGATTTCCGCTACCCAACATTGATATTGTGGTAGATCGTTCTTTGCTCACAAAATCGAGATCCTTCGTCGCGGCATGCTCGGCTACAATCAAATTAAAATGGCGGCGAAGACCAAGAAGACTTCATTCACCACTCCTTGGGGTACCTCTTGCTATCTTGTCATGCCATTTGGGCTCAAAAATCGGGGCTACTTATCAAAGGGCTGCCACCACTCTCTTCCACGACATGATCCACAAAGAGATCGAGGTCTCGTCGGCGACATGATCGTACATTCAGCGGCAAGCGGTGCTCATATCGAGAGATCTTCGAAAAGTTCTTGAAAGGTTAAGAAAGCATCGAGATGAAACTCAACCCCACCAAATGCACATTTGGGGTCACAAAAGCAAGGTCACAGGATTCTTAGTGGTGAGCAAGGCATTGAGATCGGCCGGCAAAGATCAAAGCTATCATAGAGATGCCGACCAAAAACTCCAACGAAGTCAAAGGCTTCCTAGGCCGACTTCTGATATATCGGCCGCTTCATCAGACGACTCACCACCACATGTGGGCCCCTCTTCAAGCTCCTAAAGAAAAATCTTGACCAAGTGCGGGACGAGAAATGCCGGCTAGCCTTGAAAAAATAAAAGCCTACCTCACCAATCCACATGTGCTAGCCCGGCCCATACACATAAACCTCTCCTCATATACTTAAGTCACGAGACACGTCGGTGGGAGCCATGCTTGCCCAAGAAAGAAAGACTCCTACATCGAAAACGCCATATACTTCATAAGTAGGAAGGCAAGGAAGCGAGTGAATTATTCGACCTTGGAAAAAAGTTGTCTTGGCCTAGTGCGGACAACTCAAAGGCTCAAAACATATCTCGAGGGGCGATCCATCAAGCTCATATCGAGAATGGACCCTATAAAATACATCTTCGGCAAACCATCACTTTCCCGGCGGCTAAGTGGGCCTTCCTTCTCAAGCGAGTTTGACATAACATATGTCACGCTCAAATCTATCAAAGCGGCGTAATTGCGAGATCACTTAGCCGATCTACCTCTAAAACCGAAGATGCTCTTGAGCCCGGCTTCCCAGACGAAGGTGTCTTGGAAATCCGACCACGACACCGGTGGCGGATGTTCTTTGAGCCGCAAACAAAGAGGCTTTGGCATAGGGATCTTACTCATTGACCAGATTCTCACACTCCACGGCCCTAAGATTGGAGTTTGAAGTGCTCCAACAACACCGAATCTGAAGCTTGCATTCGGCTGGAAGAGGCTCTCCAAAGGAAGGCCAAAAATCTCGAAGTCTTTGGAGACTACGCCTTGATCATAAACCAAGTCGAAGGGAAGTGGAAAACCCAAGATCCCATTTGCAACTTTATCATGCCAAATTAACGGCACTTGCCGCTCGGTTTGATTCCATCTCATTCCACTACTTGCCGCGGGGAGAAATCAATTTGCCGATGCATTGGCCACTCTAGCATCACTAGTCCAAATTCATGAGAAATACAAGTCCAACCCTTTGTGGTCGGGAAGAAAGGTCACGCCGGCATCTTGCTTCAAAATTAATGCGGCCCACGAGGCGGATCACGAGCCTTGGTACATTGACATCCAAAATGCTTCAAAAGGAATCTATCCCCGGCCTAGACAAAGAGGAGAATCTCCTGCGAAGATGGGCATCGCAATTTGTGTTCGGCGGTGGCGGCTATATAAAAGCACTACCAAGGCCTAAATCTCTTATCGTCGATCGGGCCAAAGCGAGCAAATTATGGACCAACTCCATGGTGGTACTGTGGACCCCACATGAGCGGACCACATGCTATCCAAGAAAAGTTATCCGGCAAGGGTACTATTGGAGCTCGCTTGAAACCGGCGCATTCGGTGGAGTGCGACAACTGCGACAAGTGCCAACGTTTTGCAAATCTGCGGCACGTGCCCCGCACATCTATACAACTCCACGGCCCCGGCCCTTCTCAACATGGGGTATCGACGTCATAGGCCAAATTCACCCGAAGGGATCCAATGGCCATGAGTGCGTTCTAGTAGCCGTCGACTACTTCACAAAGTGGGTGGAAGCCTCTTCCTACAAGATCTTAAATGCCAGAAAGGTGTCGAATTTATCAGAGCCAATATCATATACCGCTATGGGGTACCTTTCGAGATCATCTCCGACAACGGCTCTCATTTTGAAGGGGCGTGAATCGTCTTCTCGGCGAGTTCAAAATTCAAAGACACAAATCCTCCCCTACCAGGCCACAAGCAAATGGTGCCGTTGAAGCGACCAACAAAACCCTCGAGAACATCATCGGAAAAATGGGCGACACGGAAGAGGCGGCGAGAAAAATTGCCGCTAGCCCTCTGGGGCTATCGCACCTCAATTCGTACACCCACCGGGGCTACCCCCTACTCTCTAGCCTACGGCATGGAGGCAGTGTTGCCTATTGAAGTTGAAATACCATCATTAAGAGTAATGATGGAATCGACATAGGTCGGCGGGTCAAAGGCGATTTGAAGAATTAGCCACGATCGATGAGCGGTTACTAGCCCTAGAGCACACTCGAGCCTATCAAAGGCGCATAGCAGGGCATTCAACAAAAAGTCAAAGGCGCGACATCCGGTCGGAGATGCGGTGCTCGAGAAAAACCCCTAGTTATGTTGATACTAGGGAAAATGGAAATCTCCAGTGGATGGGACCGTACATTGTCAAAGAGATCCGGTCGGGAGGTGTCGTACTCCTCACAAACCGGGAAGGAGAGGACCTTGTTCGGCCCTTCAACCTTGACAAGCTCAAAAGGTACTATGCTTGAGCCAATCTATCCGACAAAAGTGTTTCCCTCTCCGGCTCGCTAGGTTGAAAACCGAAAGGCGGCCTAGGCAAAAGTTAGAGCGAAAAAAAGATACAAAAAAGGAGAAATAAGGGCTCGCTAGGTTGAAAACCCGAAAGGGCGGCCTAGGCAAAAGTTAGAGCATAAAAAAATCAGGAGAAAAAGGAGAGGGAAGACACTCTTTTGAATCCTCGGCATTTATCTCCGGTCTTTGGCATACAAGGCTCAAGCGACAAAGGAAGAGAAAAACCACAACGGAAGCTCACATTAAAACATTAAAATATATTACAAGGTCTAAGGTGCAACTTAGGAATATTTATTTAAGACATTCTATATTATACATTAAGCGCATTGCACATATATATTCTGCCTACACCCCACTTGTTTCCCCAGATATTCCTTCCTTTTGCGGCTCGGCCCAAGTGGTCTATCATGCTGCGGCGTCCACCCGGGCCCATATTCCTCTTCGAGGCACGAAGAACCCTATTCTCGAGAACCAGGAAGTATCTCCTTCATCATCACCGGCATCTCCATTCAATCGTGTTGCTAGGACCGGCCCCATTATCTCTAAGGACGGTACCCCATCCAGGGTGAGGGGGAGGCGGACCTCTTCGGTTCCCAGGGATTATGTTGCTGATTGCCATTATCAGGCCTTATATCAGTGCCCCATCCGAAGGGCGCTTCATTTGGGCAGGGAGTCGCCAAGGTTATGTACTACTTTGAAATCTTCTGCGAGGAATGACCAAACCTGAGCTCTCGATCTCTTCGCCTATCTCCATAAGGCGAGCATCAATGCCCGTAGCGACATGCCGGCCGAACAAATTTCTCAGCCTTCGCCGAATCTCGCGGGAAGATCCCTCAGCAATCACCATTATCCATGCCAAGTATTCAAGGGACAAAAATATATAATCAGAGAACAAATAGGCCACCAGAAGCCTATCAAAGTCCAGATGCCACATCCTCTGAAAGTCAATAGTCAAAGTCCTGTCATTTTCCATCTCCAAAAACATCGGGCGAGTCGGTATGCGGAATAATCTGCTCCAAAGCGGCGCAATATTATCGGCACTATAAAAGAAGTTCTTCTGATGCCCAACATAACGACTTGAGCATAGCCGGCGGAGTGCAAAATGAAGCGCCGGATCTCCCAGTGGCTAATCACCCAAGATATGTCCATGGAGCCTCTCCGAAAGAAATCCTCAGTCCAGTCATAGTCAGAAAAATTAGTTTGGGGAAAGCGGCCGCGGAAACCATAGAGCCGGATCATATCTCCCCCCGAAAGGTGCAGGAGCCATCACGCACTGAAAATGCTCCTCCAGCCACATGTGAATCAGAATGGGACTGCCGGTAGGGAAAAGTTCGTCGCCACCGGAAAAAGCATCAAGACCAGCCAGAGTCTCTGCCAAGATTACTGGGACGATATTAGCCCGACGATCACGTGCCTGCAAAGCAAGATCTACCACTCGCACGTCAATAAATCACGATGGCCCACCAGCGAGATATCTCCCCACCGAGCACAAAGAGAGCCGGCGCCTCAAATAATCCACGTCGTCCTCTATGAACTCTGTGAATGCTCGAGGAAGAACGGTCAAGTCAAAGTTCACCCCGTTATAGAAACCCGGGGTGGCATCTCGAGTGGTGCGGAATAATTCTCTAATTGCCATGTAAGGACGCCTCCGAGGCGAAAGCACGGCAATAGCACGAGTGGCAGCTACCCCTAACATGGCACAAAATTCCTCAAAGGCCGGGCACATCTCGTTCATCCCAAAATTAAAAAGATGATCCTGACGAGACCAGAACCTGGACGCTCCTCTTAACATGTCCCAGTTGATCACGACATTTCTCCAGGATAGAAGGCACCTGAAGCTAAAAATGTGATCAAACCAATCACGTTAAATCGGCTCGAAGGCGAGAATCAAGGTCGAGGGCATTTTCATAGATTTCTAATTCCAAAGGGGTATGATAAGGGGCAGCCATTTGAGCGAAGATAGAATATTTTCTCTATCAAAAGAAGGAGCAACTGAAGAGGAAAAGCTCTGAAAGAACGAAGCAGACTGAAAGAAATCAGATGAGAAAACTTCAGGATCGCCGGGCTTCCTTTTATAGCAGAAATAAGAAAATCGACAAACAGGATAAACAGTGGTGAACAGTGGCCAAGAAAATCTCCCAGGAAAGCCAAACTGGGCGCCACCCTCATGAAATTTGGGCATGGCGCCCAAATCTCCTATAAGCCACGCCCAATTTGTTCATTTACTGCTTCTTCTGTTCTGGTTTCTGTCCAAATCGCCAATTGATATTTCGTCTGATCACGGAGGCTTTGGCAGTCTATCAAAGCAAAGGCTATAAGAGAGTAGATGGCCACAATTATGCTCCCTCGCACAGGAGGAGGCGGCTGCCTCTTCCTCTACCCGCAAATCGCCAGAAAAGCCCCCTTAAAGCCGAAGGTGTATTCTTTTCAAATTCATTTCTAAAATACGGCGTGCCATTACCTTTAGGAGTCAGTATAGCTTTATTTTTTGCCTATATTTTGAGTGTGCATTTTATTTTATCATGTCATTTAAAATTATATTGCATTTTATCATTCAAGTTTGTACAGATAATAATTACAAATAAAAAGAAAATTTGACATGTGCAGGAAAAATAAGCTAATAGCCAAAAGATGCTCTGCCTCTGCTAAAGCCACCTCCACGACTCGGGGGCCCAGGTGCCATCATCTGCGTATCCGTCCCTGGCGCGACTCGATCCTACGTCGCATCGTCATCATCATCATCAACTGCGGCGCTGATGCGCGCATAGCATCATTGCTCGACAAGAAAAGTCATCCATCGGAGGATAGAGTTTGTTGTTGATCTTGACAAAGCCCCGCAGATCTCTTGTATGTGGACACTTTGACTGAAAAGGACAAAAAAAAAGAGAGCATCAGTCAAATAAAAAAAAAGAGAGCATCGGTCAAATAAAAAAAAGAGCATCAGTCAAATAAAAAAAAAAGAAAAAAAAAGTGATAAATATACCGTGCGGGCCTGATCGGGAACGCGATACTCCTCAGGGATCTCAACATCAGGAAGGACCTCCCTTATGAGCCTATCATCTCGCCGATACTGGAGAGTCGAAAAGGCATCATCGGGCATGGAAAACTCAAGCCGTGCATCCAGAATCGAATGAGAAGACCCAGCCCAAGCACCATCGACAGATACACGCCTCCCAATCACAGGAGAAGGAGGAGGGGGATGGAGCATCGTCCTCAAAAAGTCTTCATATGCTATGGACCAGGAAATCAGCGGGCATCTCATATTTGGACAAAGTAGCGTTGCCGGTTTGGTATGAAGTCTGGGTCGATCACATTCGAAGGAGGCGCAGGAGGTGCCACTGGGGATATCGAAAACGGGACATGCTGACGGTTGACCCGCTCACCCATGTAAAAAGAGTCGCACATGATCGATACCATCAAAATCCGGCAACGACTAAATAACAGGGTAACCTCGATCGGCCTTTCCAGATTCCGCCAAGGGAACAAAGTCACCGAACCTGAGGTCGAGTTCGCCACTCTGTCCTGCAGCCCCAGTGACTCAATATAATGGCCTCTGGTGTCCTTTTCTTTCCGATTCGCATTCACAAATTTGACCAAGTAAGGTGGTCCAAGAACATCAGATGGGCCGGTACAAAGTCAAACACGAGTAAGCCCACACGAAAAAAAAAAAAAAAGAAAAAAAGTCGGCAAAAGAAAAAAAAAAAATAATATATCTTGACAAAAGAAAAAAAAGGGGAGAAGGAAAATATACCTCCAGGCGGGCAAAACCGGTCATAACCTTTGAGTCATTCAGGACTCGGCCTATCCATCTGAGACATAAAGCTCGGCCAAACTGCCCCAGTCATAGTCAATCACATGGCCCAGTCTCGAAGGCAGCCCAGCAGAGAGACCCTCAGGGTAGTGGATGCATTAGCAAAAAGAGAGGTCCCAAGGAAAAAGAATAAAAATGTCCGAGCGACACGCGTCATAGCAACGCTATCTCCGGCGTCAACATGCCCGGCATTCTCCAGAAGCCACTTCTTCACACTGGGAATGGTCACCTCGTCTGCTGTTTTGTACTCGGGCACAAATCCCAAAAGATCCTCCACCTCGTCATGACGATCACGAAGGGTATAATCGGTGCGCCCAAATTTGGTGGAAATACCGGTAATAGCAGCAAAGTCGCAGGGAGTCATAGTGATCTCTCCCCAGCTGAGGTGGAAAGTGTGGGTGGTATCCCACCAGAAATTCCGCAGCACGTCGAAGATAACTCTATAACTGCGGAAGGGAGTAAAGGCCCGCATGAAATCTCCCAAGCCCGTCTCATCTACCAAAACTTGGCAAAGGCATTGAATGGTATATATCAGACACTCTGGCACAAGTGGCTCTGGCCTTGTCCAAAATCTTGCGTTCCTAAAAAAAAAAAAAAGAAAAGAGGAGGAAAATAAAGGTAAGACTCTCACACAAGCCCTTTCTCCTTACATAACTTAATACATTAGATTTTTCAAAAAAAAAAAAAAAAAATTTAGGTACATTAAAAATTGTTTTTGCACATAAATATACATGACATTTTAGGTGTTACAAAAAAACATTTGTACATTAAAATTGTTTTTGCACATAAATATACACATGTTAAAAAAAACATATATATATATATATGCATGCCACATTTCCTTTATTTTCAATTCATGTAAATAAATAAATTACCATGCATTCACATCAAAAAAGCATCTCATGTATATTCAGCATCACATTGGCATTAAATAAAGTAGTACATGCATCCATTATTTGCATTTATTAGTCAATAAGCTGTATTAGGAATGCGCTAAAAAGAAATTAAAAATGCCACCTGCCATGGAAAAAGAATATCTGCTTGGCATTTCTTATATCTCTGACATCGGCATGCATAAAAAATGTACATACACAAAATATATCTGTTTTGTCTTGCATATATCCAGAAAATGTATCAGAAAAATGTGTCAGGAAAAATTCGCATTTCATTCGAAAATTCCATTGTGAATATATGCCATGTAAAAATATTTTTAGAGCTAAAGCATGCATCATATAGCCTTAATTGCATTAACATTATAAATCATGCATAGTAGGGTCAAATAGTAACTACTAGTTCAATTTGTGCATCGCAAAAATAAATTGTCCAAATTTCATGCATTATTACTAAAATTGCATCATTCTAGCCCACATAAATCACATGCATAAACATCACAAGCAGCATATATATACTCCAAAAGTTCAAAATAGCACAGAAATTGAGCAGATCTGAAAAAAATAATCGAATGGGGTGGAAGAAAGTTATACTCACATTGGGATCAAGAAGGTTCGAGATATGCTTATACCAGTCTCGCACCAGATTGCCCCAATCATGTTTTGAATAATAGTAGCCGACATGGTTCCGAACCAAGGGAGGAAGTTCTTTCTTTTCCTCGCTAGATTCTGGGTCCATTGGTGCCTTTCCTTTTCGGGATCTAGAAGAAGAGCCAGCCATGCGAGAAAAACAAAATTTTTGGCGGAAGAAAATTGAGAAAAAGAAAATGAAAAAAATGGGGCGAAAGAGAAAGAAGAAATGAACTTACGCCTTCATCTTGTAAGAAAAGAAGAGGAAAAGTGAATTTTCACTTTTCCCCCTCAACAACTTCGCATCGACAACTTAAGTCTCCAAAATTTCAGAGTTGCAAAGTGGCCCCTGAGACTTAACAGAAAATTAACAAAAGCAATTTTGTTAACCACATTTGACGGCCTTTTACCCAAAAAGCAAGAAAAGCTCATATCTCCGACAAATCGGCCGGAGAACAAGTCGAGAAAATTCGGCAAAGGTAAGCCCCTTTTCTTTTAAAAAAAAAAAAAGAAAAAAAAAATCAAAGAAAAAAGAAAAAAAATCAAAGAAAAAAAAAGTCAAAAGAAAAATAAAGTCATGAAAAAAAAAGAAGAAAAAAAAGAAAGAAAAAAAGAAGAAGAGAAATCTGACATGGAAAAATCGAGAGAAATAGCCAAATCAGCTGAACCAATAGCAGCAGTCAAAAGCATGAACAAGTAAGAAAGGTAAGATTTCTTATCCTGCTTTCAGAAATAAAAGAAAAATCTTTTTCAAAAGGTTTTGTTTCAAAAGAAAAAAAAAAGAAAGAAAAAAAGAGGAATATTCAAAAAAAAAAAAAAAGAAGAAAAGAAAAATCTTTTTCGTATCCAACCGGTTTCGGTCAGTTGGATACAGTTTTTGAAAAATTTGAAGAACGTTCTTTGTCGTATTCGATGTCGGGTATTTATCGGTCGAATACAGTTTTCGAAAATCTGAAGCTCCTCTTATTGTGTTTGGAAACAAGGTATTTAGGACATGATTTTGAAACTGCCTCTTAACATATTTCAGCGTTGGGTATTTATCGGTTGAAATATGGTTTTCGAAAAACACAAAAATCTTCATACCGTATTTGACAACGGTTTCGGGCCGGAAGAATACGGCTTTTCGAAAAACATGAAAATCTTTTCTTCGTTTGTGTTCTCGGACGGGTCTGACCCAAAAAAGAGCACAACATCCTCGTTGGTTGTTTGTTTCGGCTTAGGCCGAACTACGTTTGGTCTGATTCCTTTTATTAAGGGATACGTAGGCAGCCTATATTAGTAGGTCCGACCATCAGAGCATTTAATTTGCATATCAGCTTAAAAACTGCGATAACCTGCTATAACTGACTAAAAATGTCTAGGATATGGAGGTTTGATAAATTCTTTGCATTATAAGCGCTACTGCTGCATCTTTCTCCCTCGTTCTATAATTGAACGAAATTGGAGAGTCTATTCTTATCAACGATGTTCGTCTACTCAGTAAGCTACGGGTTACCCGTAGACTCCATCGTTGAGGGGCTCTGTAGACACCCCAATTTCGTACCCCTGGTATGTGACATGACATAAAATATCAAGACCTGCTAAAACATTAACAAATGTCAAGTTACAGGGTCAAAAGTGCAAAAGGACAAAGCAGAATGCGCAAAAGGACGAATTGCAGGGACTAAAGTGTTCAAAAAAGGCATATTTTGAAAATGGGCATGGCTCCCATAACATTTGGGCATGGCGCCCAAAATGGAGGAGGGGGGCGCCTAATTTTCCTCCTCTGCCATTGTTCATCAAAAACTTTGCCATAAAATGCAACTCTCTCAACGCGGTGTACAACCATTTGATGCGCAGAGAAGAATTTTTAATTCCTTCGATGTCCCAGCTTCCTCCTATAAATAGAGGCACCCCAGCTTCCTCCTATAAATAGAGGCACCCGGCTCCTCATTTCGACACAGAAAATTTGCGTAAAGCTTATTCGCGTTAACGTTACGCTGGAGAATTAAAGAGCGGTGTGAGATAGTGAGTGATCATCTCAAAAAGCCTCGAAACTCTGCCAAACTTCCTCCAAACACAAAACCAACCGATAGAAGTGTACCTTAGCCCCCCAGCTAGGTATCCACCATTTTTCCCCGGTCCAAAAATCGTGGAAAGAGCAGTTGCTCTGCCCGATTTTAAAGGCCAAATCCCTAGAAATAAGCCGTTATTCTGCCCGATTTCAGCCTACCTCAAGCCAACAAACAACCAAAAACAAACAGTTACCCTGCCCCGATCCCGAGGCCGAAAAGTAACTTTCAGAGCAGTCACACTGCCCAAATTCACACAACACACAACACACAACAACAACAACAACAACAAAAAAGACTCTCTCTCTCCGAGGGACATAGCGAGCACACCCTAGGCTGTCTGTAAGTTTTCATTTTAAAGTCTTTTCATTTTTGTAAAAGTATTATTTCTAATCCGGCCCAATGTAATTATATAAGCAGTTGTGCTGCCCGGATTTAATTAGGAAATAGTACTAAATGTAGCCGTTATTATGGCCAAATCTTTAATTTCAGATGTATTTGTAATTATTCACATTATTTATTCATTAAAGTCTTTGTTTGTAACAGTATTATTTCCTATCCGGCCTAATGTAAATATATAAGCAGTTATGCTGCCCGGATTTTGTTAGGAAATAATACTAAATATAGCCGTTACTATGGTCAAATATTTTCAAGTATATTTTTAATTGTTTGTAAAACAGACTGTTGCAAGTCCGTAAATAATATAGATGTAATGGATGTATTTGTAGGCAGTTAATGATTTATTTATCTGTTAAATAAATATAACAAAAAGCATACTTTAGCCAAAAACCGTTTTGAGACCGAAAGGGCGAGTTGGGTGCCTAGCACCTTCCCAACTCGTAACTTAGCCTCCGAACCCGTTTTCTCTATCTCTGGTTTTCTTTTTCTGGTTTTGCTTTATTTTTGCCTTAAAATAAAGATGGCGACTCTAAAAACATTTTGGATCCAGTGGGGCCTCGCAACATCTTTCTTTGCACTTTCACGTTCTCCCCTAAAAAAGGGAGAATGGGAATGGAAAGGTGATGTATTCCTATGTCCTGGTATCCCCTAAACAAGGGATAACTTGACGTAGAAAACCCAAAGCACTCATAGTGATCCGAAATAGGCCATAAGGCTATTTTTATAAAATCCATAGTTGGGGCGCTGCAACATCTCTCTTTGCACTTTCACGTTTTCCCCTAAACAAGGGATAATGGGAATGTAAAGGTGATGTCTTCCTATGTCCTAGTATTCCCTAAACAAGGGATAACTTGACGTAGAAAACCCATAGCTTCCATATTGGATCAAAATCCACTAAAGGCAACCGAGGCGCATTCCAACGCACTATTCCGACAGCACTCCTCCCGCACTTTTGATTTCGTCCTCCCCTAGACAAGGGAGGCCGGAACGGGAGCAGTGGATGTCACCGCATCCGCACGTACGCGCACCCCTATCCAAGGGCGCGCGGGGCGCGGGAGCACCCATTCCCAGGAACCCACAGCAGGATGTGGAGTTCGAAAAGGCATTGCGTTTCAAATTTCCAGCATCTAATAACCAGGCAGAGTACGAAGCCTTGATCGCAGGGCTTGAGCTTACGCAATATGTAGGAATCCGAGAGGTGATTGTTTACTATGATTCACAGTTGGTCGTGAATCAAGTAAGGGGCGATTATAATTTTCATCATCCAGTTTTAGTTCGTTATTGTGCAATGGTGAAGGATATTTTGAAGGATTTCAATTATTGGGAATTGGTGTGAATTGCTCAAGAGGATAATATGCGGGCATATTATTTGTCCAAGATGGCCGAAGACGAAATTCAATCCCTGTATCCAAGGGTTATGATTGAATATGTGGAGGTTCCAGTGATAAAAAAAGAAGTGATCATGGACATCGAGCCTGTTGCAAAGTGTTGAATAGATGACTTGAAAGCCTATATCGAGCAGGGGACCTTGCCTGGGTACAAGACGGAAACTCGAACTATTCAGAAGCGGGCATGCCGATACGTCATTTTGGATAAGATACTTTATCGACGGTCGTATACAAGACCCCTGCTCAGGTGTGTACGACCAGAGATGACCGCCGACATTTTTGGAGAAATTCATGAAAGAAGATGTGGAGGGCATCCTGGCCAAAGGTCTTTGGCAGAAAAAGTCTTAGCCGCGGGGTTCTACTGGACCACTTTGAGGCGAGATGCAGAAATGTATGTTAGGCGTTGTGATAAGTGCCAACGCTATGCTAACATACCTCGGTTACCCTCTACCGAGCAGACCCATGTGGTAGCATCGTGGCCATTTGACATGTGGGGTATAGACCTTATTGGCCCATTTCCTTTGGCTCGTTCGAAGTTTAAGTATGCGGTGGTTGCTGTGGACTATTTTACTAAGTGGGTGGAGGCTAAGCCTTTGACAACTATTAGCGAGGTCAATGTAATTGACTTCATGCATGAGCATATTTGGTATCGTTTTGGAGTTTCGCAAGCAATAGTATCTGATCATGGGACTCAATTCTCATAAAAGTTCACAAATGCATGCGAGCAGATGCGTGTGAAGCATTGGTAGTCCTCGGTGGTGTATCTTCAGGGTAATGGGCAGGCTGAGGTCGCTAATAAACAAGCCCTGCATGTTCTTAAGCGAAATCTTGAAGACAAGGCAGGAAGATGGGTGGATGAGTTACCTTCCGCCTTGTGGGCAGTTAGAACGACGGTTAGAGGGCCTATCGGGGAAACATCTTTTTCTATGGCTTATGGATCTGAGGCCATGGCACCGGTGGAGATGTACTTGCCCAATCATAGAGTATTACACTATGATATTGACTCCAACAATGTCGCTCGGGCAGTCGACCTTGACATGTTAGAAGAAAAGCGGTTGGAATCCAAAATGAGAATGACAAATTATAAATAGCGAGCAAAGGCCCATCACAATAAAAGGGTTCGTGGTCGGTCATTTGCTATGAGGGAGTGGGTTCTCCGTAAAATTGAGGCGACAGGCCATCGAGCAGAGTGGGGGAAACTTTCTCCCAACTGGGAAGGTCCTTTTCAGATAGTTCGAGTTGTTAAGGAAGGAACTTACATGTTGTAAACATAGGATGACATCGAGCTGAAACATCCATGGCATGCAGATCATTTGAAAAAATATTATCGATGATTGACAGTGTTCAGGATGTTTGTCGATGATTGACAGGGTTCAGGATGTTTGTCTTTGTCTGTCTTAAAAATTGAGGTGAAATGAACGAGTATGTATTACTTTCATTTTTTGATTATTTCGTTTACAGCATTAAATGCAGAGCTCAATTAAACTTTTAGCGGGCAGGGTAGTTTCTTTGCTTCTTTTCTCGGTACAAAAATGTGAGTAAGTTGATATTATCTCGATTATTCTCTCTTTCACGAGCATAAGCTATCTTTGCTCGTGAAAAAGAGTTGGTGTTCGAGTTAGTTACTTTGGTTGTTCTCGATTATTCTCTCTTTCACGAGCATAAGCTATCTTTGCTCGTGGAAAAGAGTTGGTGTTCGAGCTAGTTGTTTCACAATGGAAACAGTTGAAATATAAATAAGAATGCAAATAGACAAGATATGAGCATTCACAGGAAGCATCGGAAGCAGAAAGTGTTAAAATATTACAAGCCCCGGAAAATAAAAGTTGTTTGTAAATTGTTCTTCAAAAAGGCACAGCTATGGCACGCAGGTCAGGAAAAAACTTCAAGGGTCAGCAATAGCGGTTTGGTCGGCAATAGGTTGAGCCGGGTCGGCAGCAGTAGACTGGTCGGCAACAGGTTGAGCAGGGTCAACTACTTCATTTTCGGCCTCAATGATAATAACATCTTCGTCATTACCAACAACTTGGGCGGCCAAGGTTTCATTTTCTTGTGTTTTTCTCATCCATATTTGGGTCATGAGGTCGGTGATAGTGGTCTTGGCAGCTGGAGGAGGGGTCCAGGCATTTAATCCTTTTTGGGAATCCAGCTCGGCCAAGGAGTTCAGCTCGTCCATCGTGTATGGCACCAAGGAATGGCTCAGGCGAGCGGAGGGGCAGAATGGGGTGTTGGTTCCCCATTTGGCGAGCTGGTCTGGTTGAATTTCCATACCACTGCAGGCTAGCTGCCTAAGGACGTGATTTACCCCCTACAGAAAGAACGGATTTGCCGCCTCCTCAACAGCGGCCAGAAAACCTTCAGAGTTCTTGTAATCAACAATGATTGTCTCTCTTTGTTGCTCGTTAGCATGGGATAGCTCTGCCCATAGCTATTTTTCCTTTCTGACCGCTTCTTTCTTCACTTTCTCAAGCTCGTTGGTCGTTGCCTTGAGATCTTTCCTCACTTGGGCTATATTGTTGAGTTTCGTCTCCTCAAATTTTTTGGAGAAGGTCAAGTGAGCTTCGAGGATTTTCTTCTCCTCTTCCAATTTGGAAAGTTCAGTGACTTTTGAGGTCAGGTTTTTTTTCACTCTCTTTAAGCTCGGCTCTGACAGAGTTGACATGTTCTTCCAGAGTATTCTTCTCTGATGATAGCGAGCTGGATGACTCAAGTTGTCAATCAAACGGTCAGAAAGGAGTTCGGTTTTGCTGACCATCTGAAATAAAAGACAGAAAAATGAGAAGTGAATAATAATGAAGAGTTCAGTATTGCTTCTGATGATGGTAAGAAAATTATTTACCTCGGTCATGCACATTCCAATCTCACCGATCAGGACGGAGCTAGGGAGCTCGGTGCTTCTCCTTCGGATGCCAGTATGGCGAAGTCTCTTCACCATTCCCAGTCCAACAGCTGCTACGTGCCCGCCTCGCTTGTTGGTATTCAGATTGGCCAGATCGGGAACATTGGTCACTTCCGCTATGAGCTTGGCTGCGAGCTCGCGGGTCTTTGGCATTTCAAAGTTTTCCCTCTGCCAGATGGGTGCTTGTGAGCTTGAGGCCTCAGTCGGTTCACTCTGGTCAGTCCTTGACCTTGTTCTTCTCTTAGTTGGCAAAATTGGGGCAAGCCGTTTTTGTTGTTGTTGTTGGGGAAGTGGAATTGGAGCAGGAGTTATTGTGGCAGCTGGTATAGGAGCAACAGTCGTTACTCGGTTTGTTTCGGGTACTCGGCTAGACCCTCGACCAGCATTTGTAGCAGGCACGATTGGGAGGCGAGCAAGTTGCTGTCCGGCCATTTGGGTGTTTCTTCCCATGGCCCCCCTCCTCATGGTCTGGAGAAAGCGTTGTGAATCTTCAAGTTGCTTCATATCTGCAAGGTAAATTACGAACATATGTTAGAAGTTGTGATTGAAATAAGAGGTAATAAAGGCGTGAAAAATAAGCTGGCACAGACCAAAAACAGATAAAGTAAGGGTGTAATTCCTTCCAGCTTGCTCGCAGTCCAGGCACTTGCTAGGAAATCTTCCACTGTGGCAGCTACCCCAATAGGGGTGTGGTGTTTCAGCTTCCATAACAGCTCGGGGTTCGTAGCCTTCGACAGGCTAGCTTAATACTCCTGCTTGTCGAAGTAAGGCGGGATCAGAGGTCAGGGCTACCCAATCCAATACCCAGTCCCGTCTGTTCTTACCCTCTTTTACTCCGAGCAGTTTCCTAAAGGTTCTGGCAAGCAGTGGTTCTCCTGTTCGAAAGGCATTCTTATCATACTTGGCAACAGCTAGATTTTCTAAGTATGGAGCGAAGGGCCAACCTACTCGAGACTCGACGAGTAGGGCTTTTGAATCCAAGGAATCAACTTTGTTAGGGCTGTCGGATAGGAGTTTAAAGTAGTTGGGGTTGGAGCGACCAGTAAGGCGCCCACTTTTCTTGTCTATAGAAAAGAGAAAGAATTTCCTAAAGAGAGTCGTGCTGGGCTCGAAGCTAAGTAGCCTACACGCGACAATATAGGCAATCAAGAATCTAACGGTGGTGAGGGTTAGGTCACAAGGCAAGGCATTGTTTATCAGAAGGAATTCAGCGAAAAAGGGGTCTAAGGGAAGTCTTACGCCGACTAAGAAAAAATCAAAGAAAAAGACCATTCGGTCTCCCTGGAAGTTGTGCCCGACTTTTTCGATGTCTAAGTCAAAGGCTCTTACTTAGTAATTTTTGGGATCCATACCCAGTGAGTAAAACCAACCGGAGACGTCATCCTCATTGGTTAGGTCATCCCATTTAATCACGGGGGAGTCATTGGAAACGATTTGTTTGACCTTGAGTGAAGTTTGGTTCTATTCAGCTCACGGCCTGCTCGAGCTGGGGAGGTTATCCGTAGCTTGTTCAGTTATAATTTCTCTGGGAATCCTGGGACGTCTTTGGCGGACTAAGGGAATCTCTTCTCGCTCGATCTCTTCAGAGCTTGAGGATCCTGTATCCGAGCTTTCTTTGTTTTCTATGGGGGCTCCATGATCGTAGGCGCGTCCTTCGATTTCAGATTGGGTTTCGTCACCAGCTGACATCCTACAGGAATCGAGGAATATGTGTTAAACCCTGCTCGAGGAGACAGGCAAAAGCAATTAAGCGATAACCTATGGCAGGCAAGGGTTTATCCTAAAACTGGTGAACGGGGCACTGGCCAAAATACTCCTCGATTCCTACTGTGGAAGTTGGGCAAGTCTGTACAGTACCTAAGGCCGTGACGTGCTTAAAATGGTAACAGGAAAAGCGCGGATGAAGATGAAGTGAGAATTGGAGGCCCTAGTTTCAGATAAGTCGGTTATGTGGGCATTCATACCCAGAAAGGCATTATGAAGCCCTAACAAGGGGTTTTAACGGGATGAAATTAAAAGATGTAGTAGGGAAAAAGAAAAGAGCGTGGAAGATTTCAAGAAATACCTATTGATGATCCAGAGAGGGTTCTGAAAGTTCTCGTTGTGCCAAAAGGAGCTGTGAAATCTGATGCTGGTAGCCTTGGGAATCTTGGAGATCTTTGTTGTAAGCCTGATAGTAGCGATGTATGCGATTGTTTCTGCTATTGATTCCTCACAAAGTTTGAAGACGGTAAAGGTTTGAAATGAGGGGGAATCCTCCCATTTATACTGGTTGGAAACCGTCGTTTAGAGGGTCACTCATCATACCGGTTCAAAAGTCGAGGCAGTATTTAATGCACTATCGGGAAATGAACCCGTGTAAGTGCACACTAGCGACTCGTTTCACCAAAAACCCTTTGAGCTGGCGTCCACCCCTAACTCTGATCGTGGGCAACTCGATGTACTCATGAAAAGCTGCATTTCAAAGAATGATTTGACTGGGGAATTCAAAGTTCTCCTCGTTTCGAGCATAAATACTCGGTAGACAAGGAGTAGGGGGCTACTGAGCTGCCCGGCCCAATAGGCCCAAGTCATCAGTCACGTGCCTGGCACATCTTCCCCAATTATGTGTAACATGTATGCCATTGAGAAATGGGTAGCGACCGTTGATATATCGCGAGCCGGGGGTTTAACCTCCAGCAGGCAAGGGCACAGTGAGCTGGGGGCTTAACCAGTGGCCAGCAGCATGCACCGAGCAGGGTTTGCCATGCTCGTTTGTCAAAGAGTTATTGTAAATATAGGCGGTTACCCCCGGGAAGTTCTCTATCTTTGCCACGATGTTACCGTTGTAATGAGTGGGACAGTTAATGAGACAGTTAATATGTCCGCCATTCATGCAATGAACATTAATGGGTAGTTATGAGCAGTTACTTTCCGACAACAACTATATAAACCCCTCAAAATGAAGAAGGGAAGTATGTGATTCTGATTAGTTTCCTAGACTCTGTTAAATTGCTCACTCACTTAAGTGATGTGCTAATTCTTACACCGGATGGCTATTGCAGGGTGTGCCCCTGCCTAGCCTACGATTTTCTTGGCTTACTTGCAGAATTGGGCTTTGAAGATTAAGGATAAGTTGAAAGCCATGTATCCCGTTGACAAAGCCCAGTGCGTCTTGAAAGATTTTGGACCCATCAGTTTTATTTGTTATTTATTTTGGATTTTAAATATAATTTATGTTTTATTGTTTTTACTGATTCCTAGATTTGTTTTATGTTTCAATTTTGGTTTATGATTCTTGATTAACAATTTTGTTTCAATTTGAGCTTTTGCTTCTATTTTGATTTTTTTTAAAAAGTGATTTTGACTGATTATGATTTTTTGTTTTGGCATCGATTTTAGTTTTAGTTTAGATTTTTGTTTGAGTTATTATATTGGTTTTGATCTTAATTGTTGCTTTTTTAACTGTTTTTTTTTATTAATATTTTTTTTAGTTATGATTTTATTTGTGTTAATTTCTTCAATTTAGTATTGATTTCAAATTTCAAATTTGATAATTGCTACTCGGTATAAATTAGTTTTTTTTTGCTCTTGATTTTAGTATTTGATTGTTTTAGTTTTTTATTTCAATTTTAATTTTGGTATAATTTTTTTAGTGTTATTTATTATGTATTAACCATATAAATGCTTTTAATAAATTAAAATCTCTACATATGTGTTTAAATACTATTGCTTACAAGCATTACTACCAAATGTGTGTATTTTATGTATTTACCTTACTTTCTTTTTAACTATTACAAGAAAAAATAACTTAAGGCAAATACAACTATTTCACAAGTATGAAAATGTTTATTGATCATGTTGAGATCGATAGAGTAGTTGACTTGGAATAACTTGCAAAAAAAATTATGGATCATACGAAAACGGAAATACAAAAAGTCTTTAGATAGAGGAGGTGGGGTGAAAGAGAAATAATAATTTGGTTCTAATTATGTTATTAATGAGACATTAAAATGACACCCAATTTCATTCATTTTTATTGATTAGGATATTGAATATGTACCCTTTAAGAGAACTTTAAAAGGAAATTTTAAGAATTCTACTAACTCATGTAACCTTAAGAATTTTATATATTAAACATTTACTTTTTATTTGAGTAGTAATAATAATAATAAAGTGAATATGATCCATTACGTTTTTTAATTGACCAACATTTTAAACTTCATTTTATAAATTTGTAAGTTTTTAGCAATTCAATTTATTATTCAATGACATTGAAATATCATATCATATTTTAATTAATATATTTATATCATATAATATATCTTATAAAATAAGTATGTACCATATTTAATAAATTTAATGAGAAAAACATAAAAAATTACCCCGTGCAGAGCACGGGTGAGCCGGTGACACACTGGTTTCAAGAAAGACAGATGAAAAGACTATCTCCAATAGTTTGGTTTTTATTTCAAATTCTACTCTAAAATGAATACTCCAAGTATATTATTTAATATTCTATTTAAAATATATGTTTTATTTCATTTAATTTGTAATAATGTATTTTAGCAAAAAAATACAATATTATTTATTGAACTAATATTATATTATATTAAATATTAAGCATTAAAAACAAAAATTAAATGCAAGAATTAATTGAGACTAAAATACAAACATATTAAAATTAATAATTAAATTCAAGATATTAATAGAGACTAAAATACAAACATTAAAATAATTAAAATAAACAACTAAATAGACATATGAAAATACAACTAAAATACAAAAAAATTAAATATTTATTACAAGTTTAGAAAATCATATTATTATAAACAATTTTTGCAAATAAAACAAAAACTATTAAAACCATGCATATGATACTAAATATATCTATATAAATTCTTTTTTTCCTTCCAAAAATTAAAATCTGATATATTTTAAAATAGATGCCTCGTTTATAGATGGTAAAAGTTTTTTATTTGCGGATAGATTTTATCACATTTGATTTAGACGTGTTTCAATTGATTAAAACTAATAAAGTTTGATAAATTTTAAAACCGATGCCTCCTTTAAAACAATGTGTATGGTACTAAATATATCTATATAAATTCTTTTTTTGGCATTGTTTATATTTTATTGTCAAAGATGTGTCATTTTGGCATTGTTTACATTTACGATCAATCAGAGTGTTACTTTTAGGCTTGGCGTGTGTCACTTTGAGAACAAAAGTGTGTCATTTTTGGATAATTGTTGTCTAGGTCTGATTAAGTTTTACTTAGTTACTTTAAATCAGAGTATCACTTTTAAACATAGAATGTGTCGCTTTTAAGTTTTACGTATGTCACTTTTGGCAAAAAAAAAAAAATCACTTTTCATCTTTAAATTTTTATTCATAAGTGTCACATTTAGTGTGTCACTTTTAGGTATTAATTGTGTCACTTTTAGGCATTAGATGTGTCACTTTTGGTAAAACAATTCATTTTTATAATCATACAATTTGTATCAATAAGAGTGTCACTTTTAGGCTTGAAGTTTGTTACTTTTAGGACTAAAGTGCGTCACTTTTGGGCTAGTGAACAGCATTAACCAATTGAACACTACTGAAATATATTTTCTCATTCATAGAAATGTATATAATCTCAAGTGTCAATCGTTAAAAACACAAAATCATAACTTTTTCAAGGTAAAGTATATGTTTTTAACTCAAACTTACAAAATTTACTGAAAATATGTCTAAAATAACCGAGCATTAGGAGTCTTGGAACCAAATTCCTTGGCCTGATGGGAATCAGAAAAATCAGTAGTCTTTTTCTTGCCATTTTCAACACTTCTCTTAATTCTTTTTCTCTTTCCCTTCGTAACAGAGCGAGCAAGATCTAGGCATGTAGTAGATGAACTTGAAACACGAGATGATTCATTTTGGTCCGGTAAATTCTTTAAGGAAGAGTGTCACTTTTTAGTATTAAATGTGTCACTTTTTAATATTAAGAGTGTCACTTTTTAGTATTAAGAGTGTCTTTTTTCAGTAGTAAGATTGTCACTTTTCAGTATTAAGAGTGTCACTTTTTAGTATTAAGTGTGTCATTTTTTAGTATTAAATGTGTCACTTTTTGTATTAAGAGTGTCACTTTTTAGTACTAAGAGTGTCACTTTTTAGTATTAAGAGTCACTTTTTAGTATTAAATGTGTCACTTTTTAGTATTAAGAGTGTTACTTTGTATTTTAATAAAAATTATAATGAATTTTCATTTATAGTGTCATTTAAACATTAAAATGTGTCACTTTTGTGTTTTTAATGTGTCACGTTTGGTTTTAAATATGTCATTTAGCATTTCGTCAAAATCCGTTAGGATCTGTCAAGTATTGTAGACACCCCAATTTCGTACCCCTGGTATGTGACATGACATAAAATATCAAGACCTGTTAAAACATTAACAAATGTCAAGTTACAGGGTCAAAAGTGCAAAAAGACAAAGCAGAATGCGCAAAAGGACGAACTGCAGGGACCAAAGTGCACAAAAAGGGGGCAACTTTGAAATTGGGCATGGCCACCCCCAAAATTGGGCATGGCGCACAATTTCAATGGGCATGGCGCCCAATTTCCATTTTTCTGCGCACAATGCACTGATCATTCGCCGTAAAGCCCAAATTCTTCTGCGCGGTGTACAAACAAATAATGCATGAAGAAGGAATTTTAATTCCTTCTGAGTCCTCAGTTCAGCCTATAAATACAAGCTCTCAGCTCTTTAGTCGACACCATTTCCTTCGATAAAATTCTCCGCGTCGTCGTTACGCTGGAGAAATAGAGAGCGGCGTGAGATAGTAAGCGATCACCTCAAAAAGCCTCGAAACCCTGCCAAACCTCCTCCAAACACAAAACCAACCGGTAGAAGTGAGCCTTAGCCCCCCAGCTAGGTATCCACCCTATTTCCCCGGTCCAAAAATCATGGAAAGAGTAGTTGCTCTACCCGATTTAAAAGGCCAAATCAGCCAGAAATAAGCCGTTATTCTACCCGATTTTCGCCTACCTCAAGCCAACAAACAACCAAACACAAACAGTTACTCTGCCCAAATCCCGAGGCCGAAAGTAACTTTCAGAAGCAGTCACGCTGCCCAAATTCGCACAACACACAACACTCAACAACAACAAAAAAGACTCCCTCTCCCTGAAGGACAGAGCGAGCACACCCTAGGCTGTCAGTAAGTTTTACTTTAAAGTCTTTCATTTGTAAAAGTATTATTTCCAATCCGGCCCAATGTAGACATATAAGCAGTTGTGCTGCCCGGATTTAGTTAGAAAATAGTACTAAATGTAGCCGTTATTATGGCCAAATATTTTCAAGTATATTTGTATTTATTTGTAAAAGGGACAGTTGCAAGTCTGTAAATAATGTAGACATAATGGATGTATTGGTAGGCAGTTAATGCTTTATTTATCTGTTAAATAAATATAACAAAAAGCATACTTTAGCCAAAAACCGTTTTGAGACCGAAAGGACGAGTTGGGTGCCTAGCACCTTCCCAACTCGTAACTTAGCCTCCGAACCCGTTTTCATTATCTCTGGTTTTCTTTTTTTGGTTTTGCTTTATTTATTCCTTAAAATAAAGATGGCGACTCTAAAACATTTTAGATCCAGTGGGGCCTCGCAACATCTTTCTTTGCACTTTCACGTTCTCCCCTAAATAAGGGAGAATGAGAATGGAAAGGTAATGTATTCCTATGTCCTGGTATCCCCTAAATAAGGGATAACTTGACGTAGAAAACCCAAAGCACCCATAGTGATCCGAGATAGGCCATAAGGCTATTTTCATAAAATCCATAGTGGGGGCGCTGCAACATCTTTCTTTGCACTTTCACGTTCTCCCCTAAACAAGGGAGAATGGGAATGGAAAGGTGATGTCTTCCTATGTCCTGGTATCCCCTAAACAAGGGATAACTTGACGTAGAAAACTCATAGCTCCCATATTGGATCAAAATCCACTAAAGGCAACCGAGGCGCATTCCAACGCGCTATTCCGACAGCACTCCTCCTACACTTTTGATTTCGTCCTCCCCTAAACAAGGGAGGGTGGAACGGGAGCAGTGGATGTCACCGCATCCGCACGGACGCGCACCCCTATCCAAGGGCGCGCGGGGCGCGAGAGCACCCATTTCCCGGGAACCCACAGTGGCGACTCTGCTGGGGAGATCGTTTTTATTTTAATGAATAAAAATGGAGGGATAGACTCATTAACCAAAACCTTTTTTTTTTTCTTTTGTTTCTGGCTAAAGTATGCTTGTTATATTAGTTTAAACACTTGAATATTGCGTTCCTTTAACATCCGTGTCTATATTTGTAGATATGATCCTCCATCTTGCAGCAGTTTCATTTCAATCACTTTTACAGATATATTTGAAAATATTCGTATTTTTCAAAAAAAAATTGCAATATATATATATATATGTAATACTTTATGTGCAATAATTTCCGGACAGCACAACAAAAGGGTCGGGGCTTTATTTTTAAAATCTCTTCATTTTCGGCCCTATCTATTATTTTATTCTGATTTATTTTCATTTCGCATATATATATATATATATATATATATATATGCATGCATTCATTCTGTAATTTTATTTTGGTGATTAGGACTCATTTATAATTAATAGAATAGGAAGATTCCCCACTTTTCTTTCTATTTCTTGATAGTATGCTTGCTTGCTTGCTCGCTCTCAAAATAAAAAGCCGAGAAAATCCATATATAACAACAAGACAGACCATATCTGTTTTATTTTCTACTTTTTATATCTGAAAAATAATAATAATAAAAACTTTTTTTTTTGCTTTTTAGATGCCGCACACACGTGCACGTGCATATAAATATATTCAGAACTGCTACCCTACACCATGGCTAGCCTACCCCCTGCATAAACCAACGTTAGACTGCATATGTATTTTCAGGACACTTCAAAGGCCGACCGGTTTTTGCATTTTAAATTGTGGGTCAACCCCAGTCAAAAAAAAATGTGCACAAGTCAAAAAAAAAATGTGCAAGTCAAAAAAATAAAACACTGGGGCTGATTTATTATTTTTCTAATGCTCGACCTAGATCATTTCGAATTGTGGATCCCGGAAAGAGTATAGGCCCTTCGCCTGGGATCAGTCCGATCTTGGGGAGTCGAAAGGCAGGTGGAATACGTTGGTCCTATACTCTGGAGAAAGAATCCAATGTTCCAGGAAAGTCCTGAGACTGTCAAAATTAAGCAGGTGCTTATCCGGTCATTATATATGGATAATAAATAATAATAAAATATACTAATAAAGGCACGCTGTACTCCAAACCCATAAAGCCTTCAGCCAGCCTCCTGATGCCTCTAAACCCATTTTCCTCAGAAACCTGGCCCGAATTTGGAAAGGCAGAGACAGCAATGGCCGGTTGATACGGGAAACAAGCGCAGAAATCAGAACAGAGGGTATCAGAAACAGATCAGATAAAGACATAAACAGTTCAGAGGGTACAGATTTAGACAGTATGGCAGCAGAAAGTGAACAGTCCGCTATGGGTACAGATACAGGGGCTCCAGGGTATACTCCGACTCCAGCAATGCAGCAGTGGCTAGACCAAAATTTGGGTGCACAGGCCGATCGTATAATGAGCCAAATGGCAAATTTGATACAAAGCTTGAAATCCAGTAGTGAGGTAATCTCTTCCCCTGCAATCCCCCAAGAAGCATCAACCTCACATATGCCTCCAAACCCAAACCCTCAGCCAAACACTAACTCAACAAACACTGACATCACTCCAAATCCTAAACCTCCACCAACTCCCTACTACCCAAATGTCAACCCTT
Source organism: Codonopsis lanceolata (assembly GCA_013146195.2). Lineage (NCBI taxonomy): Eukaryota > Viridiplantae > Streptophyta > Magnoliopsida > Asterales > Campanulaceae > Codonopsis > Codonopsis lanceolata. The sequence goes on from CM028381.1 coordinate 64,473,855, forward strand.
ACCCATCCTATCCTCCATATCCTCTCCCAAACACCAATATTCCCCTGAGTCCAAGTGACCTCCCTTTTCCTATAACCAACCCACTCCAAAACAGCCCACATATGGATCCCCAAAGCTATAACCCGTTAGGCCAAGTTACTATCTACTTACCTTCCGATGATCCTGGCCACCCAGCCGAAACCATCCAAAATCCACCAGTCTACACATCCCAAAATCCATATCCTGCCAATAACTCACCAGCCCAAAATCCATATCTTGCCAATAACCCACCAGCCCAAAATCCCTATGCTACCCTGAATCCACCAACCCAGAATCCACCAACCTATGCCACCCAGAACCCATATCCAGCTCAAAATCCATATCCAGCTCAGAATCCATATCCAACCGAAAATCCACCAGCATACACCACCCAAAACCTTTATCCTGCCCAAAATCCCTACCAAACACCACAACTAGAAATTAACCCAGCTTTCCCTAATCTTGCCAGCATATACCTAAAACCAACTCCCCCAGCCACCAAAATGGAAGCCGACATGGAAAACATGAAAACAATGATGCTCGAAGCTTTGGACAAAGAAAAATTTTCTATGAAGACGTTAACGCTAAAACCTTCAGCCATGCTACCCCCAAATTTCAAAATGTCCGACATAGAAAAATTCGACGGGACTGGATGCCCTATCTCCCACCTAAAATCTTACTCTACTGGCATGCAATCAAGAGGGGTTAGTTTCGAAGTCATGGCCTCCAATTTTCACCTCACCTTGATAGGGGTTGCTAAGCAATGGTTAATGCTAGCAGATGATAGCACCATGGACACTTGGGACCAAATCGCTGAAGGGTTCCTAGAAAGGTACAAAGATAATACCACCACTGAAAATAAAAGGGAACTTGAGGCATGCACCCAAAAGGAAAATGAAACATTCGCAGAATTTGCAGCCAGATGGAAGGATAAAGTCGCCCAGACTTTGGACAGACCAGATCCAACTGAATCATGCAGAATGTTCATCAAAAACCTCCAACCCATTTACCTGGAGCACATGCGGTATCTACCCTATAGCAATTTCAAAGAAATAGTGAAGATTGGAGTCCGCATTGATAAAGATATACGCAAAGGATCCCTAGAAATCGGTACACCTCCAAGTTCATTTTGCCATTCTGGATCAGAGGAAGAATCTACAGAAGGAGTTAATACTATAGAAAAAACCCCGAATGAACAATACAGTGATGTGCCAAGGACATATGAGGCAAACAAATCTGCCAATTCTGTTGAAAGAAGCAGTAATACCAACAAGAGTCTCGTAAGGCCTCACAAAGGAAACAAAAGGCACTTCGATGAATTGAATGCCCCAATGTCACAGATACTACAAGGGTTAACAACACAAGGAGTCCTTAAGCCCCTTGAAAACTATGAACCTCCAAATCCATTACATGCCAAATGGAGCCGCAACAAGTATTGTGAATACCACCAATCCAGTGGCCATATCACCGACAAATGCTTCTCACTCAGGAATGATATCCAAGACCCTATCGATGATAAAATCATTGAGAAGCCGCACCCATAATTGTTTTTGTTAAAAAGTGAAAGAGACCCTAGCATACCTTCTTGTACACCTCCAGAATGCTTTTTCCTTTAAATCTCCTCTTGTCAAATAAAATCTTCAGGAAATAACCTTTTTCAAATTCAGCGTCACTTTTCATAGATTCCGGGATCTTTGTTGCTCTTTCTTTCGGTACCACTAACAATTTTGCGAGGAATGACAAATGAAAATTTTAACTAATATCATTTACTCTCCTAAGAAGGCGCGAGGAGGTGCGTGTCGATACATCTCATTTCATAGATTAAAAAAAACAAAAAAAATGAGGAATTCGTTCTCTAAACAAAAAAGTCTCTATTCTTTCAAATTCAAAAAAAAAAGATTAGCAAAATAAATTTTTTTATGTCAGTGTTGAACTACGATGACCTGAGCCTCGAAATGAGGAACGAGGCGCCTCCTGTTCTGGTCAAATGCTTTGATTTACTCTTCAAAAAAAAAAGGTTTTTCTTATGTGTTTC